>VWZY01013675.1:199513-239010 GCA_013399075.1 Chloroceryle aenea | reverse complement strand
TTTTTTTTTAACATCCTTAGCATTGCTTTTGGAGAGTCAACTTTTCACTGTGTAGAAAGCAGGAAGCTCATTAATTAGAAATAGCAAATAGCTAAAGGTAAACTTAGTTGGTCACCTTTCCTTCTGAAATCCTGGCGTTTAGCTGTGTTTGTAAGGAGCGGAATAACGAATGAGTAGCTGTGGAACTGATGTAAGGACAAAGCAAAATTACCCATTATGGAAACATGTAGGGCTCTGGGCCTGAATCTTTGATTTCCCATATGGATCTTAAAAACACACACATAATTGGCTTCTAACTGTGCATTCTCTAGGAACATATTCAAAAATAAACTACAGATACTTTTTTCAAACACTGACTCAATATATATTTACTTGTCAGAAAAAAAAAAAATCATTCCAATTCTCTAAAAAAAAAACCAAAAAAAACAAACAAACAAACAAAAATAAAAGGAATCTTCTTCCAGCAAAGTAAAGTTTTAATGTGTTTAAAAAAGTCATGTATTTTCACTTTCATGCAGATGTCAAGGGGGAAAAAAGGATTTATGCTTGCAATATTTAACCACTCTTAGGTACTGGACTAATCAGTGTAAGTTCTGCCTTGTACTTGAGACCTATAGTTTATTAATGTACATCAGGATCTTTGCTGTGTTAAGACAATTAGCTGTGCCATTTGGGCTCAGCTTTAGGAAAAAAAAAAAATTGTTCTTTATGGACAAAGAGAATTAGCCAAACTTGAAATACTGGTGAGATTTCACTTTTATCAATAATTGTGAAAAATAAAATTATGTGTGTAACTCTGGGTCATTTTGAAGGAAAGAAAGAGCCTACAAATTAATAAATCAGTATTGAAGATACTGATCAAAACATCTTGTTAACTGGCTGGAATGACATAAATTGGAGTAATCTATAAATGCTGCTTCAAGCATCAGAAATAGAATTGTAACACACCACCAATTTGTTTTTCTTGAAGTCATCCTTTCCCTCAGTGTTCCTGTTTCAGATATGTGCAATGTGCCTTAACTCTTCCCTCATGAATTCAGTACATGGGAATGCCTACAACAGTTTAACTTTATTTATCAGGTATGCTTCAGGAACTGAAAAGTCTCCAGCTGATGTAGCAGCTGAGGCATCACGCAGCAGAATATCTGATTACTGGCATAGTAAGCAGGGGAGCAGACTAAACATGAAGCATTGTATCTCCCGGTTCATATAGGTTAATTACTACTAACCAAATAAATACCAAAATGGCTTTATATTCCAAATTTATTGCATTCTGTGTAAACAGAAATCTACAATATCGATCCTTTTAAAAACATTGTCACCCAAGCACAGAAGTTTTCCTGTGAATTTTCTCTATGTGCCTGTCTCAATGGTTATGGGTCTCATGTTCCTCATTTGAAACAATCGCAGTGGTTGCGTTCAGGCACAGAACCAGAAGCACAGGCAAAAAGAATGACAGTCGCAGAGGTGTGACACCTGCCTCCTTCTTCCCTAACCAAACTGCGTCCACATGAAACCCTTATTTCTCGGAGTTGTAACCCTTTAATTGTCAATACTCTCAATATATAGCTGGACTGGTATAGAAAGCTATCTTTGAAAATGGAGTTGAAATACAAATGTCGCCTTTTTCTTTCAATAGCTTTAGGCCAGATTTCCTTATGCCTAGTAATTGATTCTAATACATAATCTTAAAGCATAAGACAGTAAATTATTAAGACCTGATTTTTCTGTTCAGACCACTTTTTCTTAATTACTGAAAATGCGAGAGCATCAGAGTAGGAGTCTCATTTGAACAAATCTCCAAACAGGCTACGCGTGGGCTCGGGCTCTGGCTTTTCCTCACGCCGCAAAAATTTTTCCTCTTCTCATCCTAGCTGAAAGCCCTGAGCAGCTGTAAACACCTCTGGCTATCCAGAGGCTCAGCTCCCCTAATGCAGTCTGGTCATCTTAAGAACCCACTGGTCAAATGAATTTCAATGACCAGTAATCAAAATTTTCCTTGCAGCATGGAGATGGTGGCTGTAGCATTTCTGCAGTTCTGGCAAAGAAACACTGCATTTCTTAACGTCTCGGTTCTCGATTTCTCACCTGCGTGAGCTACGGGTAGCACCATACTCCAGGCATATTTACGGACACCATGGAAGAAAGGGTGGGAGCGATGGAGACAACAGCCTAGAAACTCCTACGCCACAACACGGTTACAGTATGTTTGCCTTTCCTTGTTCTTTCAATTCACAGTAAATTTCATTCCAGCTCTTAGAAATCATCATTCTTTCCCCCTTTTTATTTCAAAATGGTTGCATATTTTTCATTCACGAAAAGGTTAAAGGCGTTTCCCCATCGCAGGAGGGATTATCTTACCGGAGGATTCTGGGACTGCAGATGTATACTGCGGCAAAATCCTAAATTCATCGGCAAAAAAAAATCATTTCCAGACCCCAGCTGCTAAAAATAATAGAATTATAGTAAATCATTGATAAGATTAAAACATAAAGCCATTTTTACGTTCCAAAGTGCCCTAAAACATGAGTCTTTTCTCTTAATTCATTTCTTAAATAATGCAAATTTTAAAGTAGCTTTTCTATCCCAAGCATGCAGCGCCATGAAATCGATAATTTTTGATCTTTTGGTTAGTAGGCAACATGGTGAGCTATTGCAGTGACTGCAGGCAGCAGACATGTTCTTGTCAGCTAAAAATTTTCATATTGTTTTTGAGTCCATGGAGATTTGTGGATGGGATACAGCCAGCTCCAGCTCCAGCCTGTGCTTTGCTGGGGGGACGTAAACCAGCCCCGCTTTAGATGCGTCTAGAGATATAGATATATGTTTTAAAAACAAGAAGCATTACTGGATTTTAAACAAAAAATTATGTAAAAAGAATGGCTGGTGTGATTATAATCGCATCATGCAGGGTCCACGGTTTCCATTTAGTGAAATTTCGCAGAGGGCAACTTCTTAAGAACATCCCTGCTGTGCAGAGTGAAAAGCATGAACAAACCAAAGACAGAATTCATCTGTGTTTATATTTTACAGACAATGAAAAACCTACTCTTTGTATGCCTTTTTTTCCACCTTATTATTTCACGAAAACTGCAGCATTTTCCCCGCCCCCACCCGAACACTCACCACCCCAGCACTGCGGTGTTCGGTCTTTCTTTCTTTCTTTTTCTTTCTTTTTTTTTTCCACCTCTACTTCTTCTTTTTTGCTTTCACAAATTCTGCATGCGCCATCTTTGTCTATTGTTACTCTTTTCTAATTTCTCTTGCCCATTCTCTTTCAAATCAGCTAATAAACAGAAAGCTAAATGCCCAATCAATGCTTATATGTTGTATTCTTCCCATCTTTTTCTTTCCAAGAAATAAAATTTAAAAAACAAACAAACAAAAAAACCCAACCAAAAAGCAACCCAAACCAACACCCCACACCCCAAAATTTCTGTATTACCATAACCTGTTGTATACAGTGGTGATAAAAAACATTATTAACATAATAGCAACAGCTGCAGCCTAAACAGAAGCTATGTGATAATAAATGTGCTACAACAAATTAATTTGCTGCAGGTGCTTGTGCTCTGAACTGCATAACCCAAGTCTGAATACAATTATTATTCCCCCCACATGCTAAAACAAAGTGCAGAGTGAAATGTCCTGTTATTATAAATATCTTGTTCTGCCCCCTGAATGTTTTTACCATCAGCAAAGAGCGGAAGAAAGGATTTTAAAACCTTAGTAGAAAGCTGTGGCATTTAAAAAATATTTAAAGAGATTTCAAAGTCCTGTCCAGGCTTGAAGAGATAATGTCTGTTTATACATTAATTTGCACCTATTGTCTCTTAACCAGAGCGCTATAGGTAACAACTCACCGAGGTGTTACATACGTGCGATTGGCAAGGCAGGGGCTGTAAACATCTCATTAGGAGCAGATGCATATTTGTATATGTTGGTTCTTCCATTTACTTCATTGCAGAGAGAAAAAAAAATCTCTTTGCCATTCGGCTTGTATAATGTGCAGTGAACTAAGCAGGGATTTTTAGTGGTTGTTGTTGTTTTGTTTGGTTGGGTTTTTTTTTTGTTTGTTTTTCTGGTAAATGTGGTTTTTTTTGAGCCAGTTACTCTTTCCCTTACAGGCACGCACCAGTAGCACGTTGCAGCATTCTTCAGACTGCAAAGATGGGAAGTTAAATGAAGCCAAGTGATCTCTTTTCATTTGGGCACCATGATGTAAAAATCAAACATGTGCTCCCCCCCCGCCTTTTTATTTTTAACTGGTCACAGACCTAATTGTCTGAAACCTGGTGGAAAGGCAAAATTAAGGGCTCAGTTGTGCTGACCTTACTGGTTTGTTCATTGCCACGGCATATGTGGCTTTTGTGCTTTTTTGGTTTGTTTTTTTTTGTTTGTTTGTTTGGTTGGTTTTTCTTTGCAAATGTAATTAGAGAACTTGAGTGTTTAAAAAGATTGATTAGTCTCATGGAGTAACCTTGAAATGTTCTTTCTGTGATCTTAAAACCCCAACTGTTATGTATATTCTAAGAGAACTAATCAAACTAATTCTTCACACAGGACACATTTCCTTGTTTTGCTGTAGCTTGTGGCAATCAGAGAAACTCGATGAAAACTCTCATGCTGGAGCATGGTGCAGACAGAGAGGTGCACTGAAGCCCCACCAATTGTGCAACCCTCCTCAGGGGTGGTGGGGATGATGATGGTGATGATGAGTGCTTACTCACATGAGCCCGCCTGGGGAAGTAAATTGGATTACTCATGTGCGAGTGTGAGGTTACACAGCTCATCCCTAAGCTAAAATTTGCATGTCTCACATCCCTTTTACCTGAGGAAGAAAACATAACATCAATTAAACAAAGATGCATATTCTGTGCTAGTGAAAATGGGTTTGGTTTTAATGCTGCTTTTGTATCAAACTTTTGTTTCTGCAGCTTCTTTGCATCTACTCCAAAGATCTGATTTTTTTTTCAGTTATTAGCTGGGTTCAGTCTTCTATTTGTGTCTGTAGCCATTTCCTCAGAGTAACAACTGGAACATGAATTCATAAAACTGAGGCATTCACCTCCATAATAGTTGGTGGTAACGTGTCTCCCAGTCATCATCCAAGTGAGTAAATAGTGGAATGTTTCTGCATATGGAGCACAGGGTGAAAACTTGCTTTTGCAACTTCTGTGCAGGTGTTTCCACAGCCCAGTGTCTCCTTTCTCCTGAAGTAAAGCTGATGCTACAAACGAGCGTCACTTTACGTTCCGTCCCTCAGAACCTCATCATCGTGCTTGTAAGAGGCATGTTCTCTAGAGCTGTCCATATTTTTCTGGCAGACAACTTCAGTCAGGTTATAATTTAGGCAGCTTGTGGAGGAATACACACCATCCCTTTCCCCTGCTAGCAGTGGGGTTTGGAAATGTGCTGTCTGCTGAGCAAAACACCTCTCTTGGCATTCAGGGGCAAAATGGAGAGAGAAACCACGGTTGAGCTACGCCTAAGCAGGAGAAATACATGTGTTGGAGAATGGTGACTTTACACAACAATTCATGGTGGGAATCAAGGGTTCCTTCATTAAGAAAATATACCCAAATACTTTTGGAGATATTATACCACCTGATTCATTTAAAGGGGAATGGAAAGTAAATACAATAAAATGGTTATCTTTCCATTATAAACCTCTCTTCCCTCACCAAAGAGTAAAAAGGAAGTGGAGATGTGATAGCCAGCTCTGGAGAAGAGCTGTTAGGAAAGTGTAAGACAACCCGTGCAATGCAGGTAGAGTGACTGGTGACTTTTTATTGCTCTGTCTGTGGCTGTAACAAAGCAGAGACTGTTTTTTGGGGTTTTCATGGGTTAATGTGACTCAAGATTCAGCTTTTTTGTGAATGTTAAACATAGACATAATCCTGTCAGGTGCTGAGCACTCAGTCCGGAAAGCATTTGTTGAGAGTTAAGGAAGGCCAGTGGTTCTACCCACAGTAAAAAAAAAAAAGAAAAGACAAAACCAAAACCACCCAACAAGAAACCCCCCCAAATGAGTGATTCTGTTTATTATATCTGGTAATTTTTACCATACCGCATAATTATATATTCCTTTTTGTTTTTTATTTGCCTCATCTCAGTTTCTGCAACCTGTGCTTACAGAGGCCCTGCTTCTGCATGTATGTTGTCTAGCACTGGAAACATGAATGCATGAGTCTGAGGCACTTTCCTGGGCTGTGCTCATCTGCAGACTCACTCGTTCATTTGTGTGGGTTTTACAATAATGTTTCATTATTGTTTTGTGTCAATATTTGCTGCTGTGCTGGCTCTGCCTTTTTCCTTCCACCCACCTTTCTCCTTGTGCGTGTGCTGCCAGCAAAGTGTGGTTTGACTGAAACCATTCCAAGAGATATTTGCCATTTACAGCAATGTTGCTGGGTATCATTTGTCAGGTGATGTCCGCAGGGCTGGAGGGGAGGCAGGACACGGACACACTGGTACCCAAAGGGTCCCTGCAGCCCATCCCCAGGCAGTCTATAGAGAGGGCTGTGCCACATCTCAGGGCATGGGTGTTGTGTGCCTGGAGGTTTCTGGGCTGAGACATGGGTTCATGATTTCTGAGCTCTTCTTTTGGACAATTCAGGCTCCTCTCAACAGCTGCCTCCAGTGCAGGGGGATGGCTTGCAAAGCATCCTTGGGCGAAGGATTTAACTCTGGGCACCCAAGCCTCTAGGAGCAGGAGTGGGGAAAGGGTTTTGCTAACAGATTTATTTATCCCTGTGCTGCTTGTAAAATTCTACAAGGGCAGAGACAAAACTGCTGTGGTTTCTGAGGAAGCCCTAGTTGAGAGGGCTGGGTTGGCAGCTATTTCCTTCTCACTGGCTTCTTTTACCTCACAGTGTTGCCATGCTTGCCTTTCTCAGCCATCAGGTTCCTGCTGCCATTTAGAAGCCACACAACTTCTCAAATTATTATTTTTTTGAAGCCAGTGAACTCCACTGCACAGCGAGGCCGCTCTCCCACATACACATCGTGGTGAAGCCTCCCGATATGGTTGGTGCATGGTCTGAAAGGGATGGGGATATGGCTGAGCTTGTGCTGCGGAAGGAAGAAGGAACTGACTGTGAGGCCTGCCGAGGGAGGGATCAGCAGTGGGAACAGGAATAAAAACCCAACAGGAGCAGGGGGGACGTCAGCTGCCAGAAGGGTTTGCTTTGAAGATCTCCACAACCGGAGGGAGGATCAGGTTGCCAGCAAACTCTTCCCAAAACTTCCTGCCCCTAAAAAAAGGAGAGTGGAGCAGACTGCCAAGGGCCTTTTCTAGTCGACGCCCTCACCCTGCAAGTCTCCCATCCTGCCACTGCCACCAGAGAGGGTCCTGCAATAGGGCAGTAGTCCCCTCAATGGCTCTGCTGTAGCTGGACTGAGGGGCAGGGGCATGTGCCTTGACCACGTAACTTGCTAACCCGCTGCATTTAGGATGAAAAGCATTCTTTTGGGGGTACTGGAAATAGCCAGCAGCTGGGGGTTTATTTGCTCTCAAACCCATTTGTTTCAAACATATTGTCACACCTGGGTAATGAGCAAGTGTCAGCTCTCTTATGTTTTGCAAACTCTTAGGCTGCATTATTCAGTGACTGTACGAATCACAGGGTGAAAAGGGAGAGGGAGTGCATTTCTAAACAGGTGAGAATGGGTAGCAAAGAGTAAAAATAATGACATTTTGGTATGAATTTTCAAATTAATGAAGGCTTGAGCAAGAAAAAAAGAAGAAAAGCTTTTGGCGTGGACACAGTTAAATGTGAGTTTCATGTTTTGAAAAGTACAGATGATCCAAATCTGTTCGTTATTTGAAATTCATGAAATTTGAAAGTCCTGAGCAAGATGTGTAAAAACTGATAACAGACTTTAGGAATGCCTCTCAAGACCTTTATACACCTACATTCTGTTGCTTTTCCTTTCATCCTCTTGTCAGTCAATACTTAACCCTTTTGGATTCTGACCTTTTGATAGTTTTAAGGCTAGATATAGAGCTGATCAGATAGTTAAAAGAATATTCTTGCATATTTTCACAAATCAAAGAACTGTGCTGGGTTTACTGTGATTTGCGGGTTATATTATTACACGTACTCAGGAGCTTGTTCACCAAGGCACTAAATCTCTCCAAATCTTCCCTAATTTGTTTCACAAACATTGATTTATTTGAAAATTCATCCCAGATATTTGCTGGTTTTTATTATGAATCAGAAGTTTAAAAATCACCCCATATCAAATCATCAAGTGTAAAAGTTTCTGTGTGATTTGAGCAGTCACTGAGACCCCCCTAAATGGTCTAGAGCAAACAGTTTGAAAATGAACATATGAGGCTGGTTAGTGAGCACTGAGCTATAATTTTTAAAAATCCTCTAACCCAAATTGTAGTAAATGCATAAAACAAAGTCAAACCAAACCCAAATGGTAGTAAATGTATAAAATAATGCCTAAACAAAAATATTCCACCATCTCTACACATCTAAAGTATTTCTAAGTGTGTAGCAATCTCAGACTCATAGTAATATCCTTGACTCATGTCTCATTTCAGGAGTGTAAGGAAATTGTTATAGGTAAGGTGACAATAAGACGTCTTGTTGGAACTGAGAACCAAAATGAAACAGCTGTACATCAGAGAGAAAATCTCAACCAACAGACAGAAGGGGTGTGGCAAGTACTTTTTCTTCTTATGGTTGGAAAAGACAGTAAAGCCTCTGCTTTAAGATAAAGCACAGAATAATGTGATCATAAAAATTGTCTAATGGGGGCTATGTGATGGACAGTAAATGCTTTCCTTTCAGTACATCGACATGCCATCTTTTGAGGTGGCCTCAAACCATACTGGGGATAGGAGGGCATCGGTGTAGTGAGATGTGGGCAGAGCAAAACCTCCCATTTCATTCTAATTGCTATTATTTGTGTGGTTATTATTTGGTAAGTATATTGCAGCAGCTCCTCAGAAGCTCAGGTAAGAATGGTCACCGTGTTTTAGCAAGGCAGCGTGTGGGCATTGCCAAGGCACTGCTCGTGTTCTGAAAAGCCTGCGATGGATGGAAACAAATGACATGCAGAGGGTGGGGAGATGAGCGTTGTAATTATAGGTGGGGCCGGTAGTATTACCTGTTATTAAGGGCTTGCCTGACACTTCCCATTTTAAGACCTGTTTTTGGTGGTTTGTAACGACTTGGTAAACTTTAACCATTTGTCTTTCACTGGACTTCTGTCCTTGGCTGCCAGTGCTGCTCAGCTGGTGTTAACAGGCTGATTTATTTCATTTAGGCTTGGGAGATGTCAGGGTTGGAACTGAGCAAAGCAGCTTTATAAAAAATCCTATGAGATTTTATCATTGTGCCTTTCACTGTTTATCTGAAATAGAGAATCCAATATGATAATGTCACCCTGTTTCCTTGTTTTCCCCAGCTGTCTGTCTGGGCCCATCTGGGAGCTCTTGTCATAGATTTGTATTTCTGTCCTGCATTTGTACAGAACCTTGCGCGGACAGGTGCTGGTCCATGACTGCTATCCTATAAGCAACAGCTGTGTCCCCAGATACTCTGGTTTTGCTCAGAACAAATGCTTTTGGGGGGCAAAATAATACTCTCTTTCCAAAAATCCTTCACGGTCTCTTCCTTATTGATTGTGACTCCTGAATTGCTTACCTTTCCCCTCGCACTTGCATGTTTCATATTGAAATAGGAGTGGCTTTTCTTGTCAACAACAGCTCCTTTTAGTATATGCTGTTTCTAAAAATAAAAATGCTGGTTTTCAGGCTCTGTTTAAACAGAGACACTGTGCTGTTTGGGGATCAAGCCGAGCAAAAGCTTATTCCTCTACCTGCATGTTTGAAACCAGCACAGAGGAACGGAATGAGGCACTGTGTTCATCCTTCTGCTGGAAATGCAGAACAGAGGGCCAAGATTCTTTAAGATTGTTATACTAAGTCAGTATGACCTTTCCCTTTGTATTTCACTTCCTTTGATTGACTTGAAATTGGACAAAGCACCCTGTTCAAGACTTCTGAATTTCTTCGGCAAAGGTCAATGTTTTCATCTGTAAGGGGAGCATTGTTTCAGTAGCAATTTTTGTGTTACCCATGAAGTCTCACAGGCTGTCTCATTCACGTCCTTTATAGTCAGTACTTTTTGCCTCCATTAAATTAGAGTTGGCAAAAAATTACATACTTTGGCCTTTTAGAATAAATGCAAAAATGACTGGATTCACATTACAACACCAAGTTCTTAACATTGTGCTTTCCTTACCTGAAGCCCAATCCTGCAAAGTGTTTTGGGTTCTTTTGCTTCAGTTTTAATTTCAATTATAAGTATTTTTGTCTCCCAGTAAAGTGAACATTCCTGACACTTGCAGGATCTGTCCCTACTTTTAACCAAGTTAATGCGAAAAAAAGTTTGAATGTTTGAAGCTATTCCTACTGGGATCAAAGATGTTTTGCTAAACACAGACCTGTGTTGTCTCTTTGTAACCTGGTTACAGACCGTGTAATCTGTGGTACACTTTTAGAGTGTAATCACATGGAAAAGTCCTTGGCCAAAAAAAGCAAGGATCTCAGCAAACCACAAATGTGCTTTGAGATCGGAGTGTGGGCAGACCCAGGAGCTGACAATTATGCCATGCATCCTTCAGAGGGTAATTTTCTGATATTTAAAAAAAAAAAAAAAGAAAAATCAAAAAAACAAACAAATGACCACACCTCCTAACAAATCTGATTTGACCTAAGACCTTCATGTGGCTGTGATTTGTGATTAATTTATTCTTGCCTTCCCGGGTGGCCTCTACTGGCTTTCAGTGATGCAGCAAAACACATACCCCTGCCCTTCTACCCTCCCCGTCTTTCTTTTTCCTTTTCAGCCTGTACTCTTTACACACATGCACAGAACTCCTGCAGGAGCCAGTGGAAGTATATTATGCAAGGACTGAGAAGTGAATACAACTCTGTCTTGCTGGTGTTTTTTCCTAAGATCAGGTGGAATGATGGTGTTTGCAAGACTTGGTTCGCTGGCACCATGCCAGGCTCATGCCAGCTGCTGCAAATACATGGTAATAAGTCTATTTCTATGCAAAAGAGCTTATTGCTAATAATTTCTGCCAGCTTCTAAGCGATTAGCATTTGGGTTGGGTTTTTTTTTAATCAGATGTTTACAAGAAGTATTTTATTTTATTTTTTTAATGCAGTGATTTAATGCAGTGCTAATGGCTATCAGCTCCATCTGACTCATCCAGCCCAGAAACCAACTTGTGTTGGTTTCTAATGAAAACAGCTAAAGTAAAAGACAAAATAAAAACCATTTCCCTTAATAACTTGATTTTTCCTCCTATCTGGAATTAATGTGAACAAATCTCCCTATAAGAAGTGGAATCTGCAAATATCCAGGTGGTAACCATTTAGGTTCTAGGTGCGTGCTGCTGGGAGAGGGCACCAAACAGTGGTTGAACCTGTTAGGATTCAAGAAGACCTAAGTCAAGTTCTTCAGATATCATCAACCCTAAAGGGATGGTCTCACCATCTGATGCATAAGGGCACTGTTGAAAAGCCATGTTTTGCCAGAGTATCCATTTTGAGCTGTTCTAGTGAGATGCAGTGACTAGAGGCATGGCAGGAGATGCTGTAAATGTCCCTCTGAGCATTAGACGATCTCTGTTCCTTGTCTTGTGGTGCTACAGCATTGGTTTTGTGCATTTTTTTCCCCTAAACAATAAAGAGGAAAAGAAGGAAAAAGAAATAAGTGGCTGACATCAGCCTGGTTTCCAGGTAACATATATCTGTATCACAGAGCAGGCATCAGAGCTGGCGTAGGTCATCAGAGGGCCCCAGGGCCTAAATTGTTCATAAAGACCAAAACATACCAGAAGCTGGTCTTTATTCCATGGCAAGGCTGAGTGGGATGGAAGAACCTGAATTTCTTGCTGATCCTATGTGTGGCTAGACAGGTCTTCACCAGCAATCTCATGTCTTTCATGAGCTTGAAATCCACATTAACATTTTAAAATAACAACCAATAACTGTGTGAGCTTCCAGGCTTTCCAAAAGCCTATTTATAGCTTCGTATACTGACAATTAAATTCCTACATACACTGCTATCCCCAGCTGATTTTATTAGGTGTGTCTCCATTGGATCTCCATCCGCAGCTGACACTTCACATTCTAGAGGGGCCTCTTTGTGCTCTGTCTCTCCTCTAGACAAGGTTTGCAAGAGACAAATCTTTGTTTAATAGGAAAGTGCCAGTTTTATTCCTGGCCAAGAGAGAGCTGGCTTGATTTCTCCATTCAGATCTGCCTTAAATCCTTATGATACCCAGAAATATAGTATCCTATATTCCTGAACTCCTTTGGTATCTCACCTAGCATAGCCTATGACTATCCACTAAAACATTCTGTTTCAAAGGAAAGTCAACAGAAGCATCTCTGATGCTTCTGTGGGGATGCCCCAGTTAATCAGCTTTTCTGGAATGAGGGAAGAAAAAGGAGAACTCAGAGTGGGCTTGATGGATTTATGGACTAGGAGGCCAGAGATACTGCTGTGCTTAAGTCACCTGATCCTCTTCTAGAAGGAACATAATTGCAATTTTTAAATTGCCAGGGCCAGGGAACCTGGCAAAACCTTTGGGAGGTTCTTCTTGTAGTCAAACATCAGCAATTCTAAAGTCTAGTCTGAACTTGTCCAGTTTCAACTTGCAGCTTCTGTGTGGTGTTACACCTCAGCCTTCTGTACTGCACAGCCCAGTATGAATCTCTGTTCTTACAGACTGATGAAATCCAGTCCTTCATTTTCTCTGCAATAGAAAGTGTCAGTCTTTTGTTCTGTGAGGCTGAATGTGGCACATCCATATGGCTCACTCATACAGATGCAAGGTAGATCCCCACCAAAGAGTTGTATAGGCCCAAGATTTCTGTTCCATGGTGGTTCCCCAGAAGTGGAGTCACACCCAGTAGTCAGACTGATTTCACAAAATGAGTCTGCCAGACTGTTACCATTCATAGATGGGCTTAGGGCTGCACTGGATGAACCAGTGCCAAAATACAAAATGCAACCCAAGGTTCTCCCACCCCTGTCTTAGTTTTGGTCTTTTGGCCACCTCATCTCTTCAAGGAATGATACATACCTGGAACCATACCAGGTGAGGTTGGACAGGGTTCTCAGCAACCTCAACTAGTTGCAGATGTCCCCGCTCACTACGGAGGGCTTGGAATAGATGGCCTTGAAAGGTCCCTTCCAACCCAAAGTAGTCTGATTCTATGATAAGTCTATGATGACTCTGTGATTCCATAATTCTAGGACTGTAGGATTCTAGGACCAGGCTGTGATTGCTTTCCAGGACAAAGTCTCTGATTCTATAATGACCTCCTGCAGTCACACCTTCTTTAGAAAACATGCTGTTGATTTACTAATAGCTCACCCTGCATCAGTAACCTCTCTTCTTTTTCACCCCTGGTTTTTCTGTCATCTGGCAACTTCATCAGCAAGGATTTTATATTTTCTCCAAGGTCACTGATAAAAATGCAAAGTAAATCAGCTGATTTTGTTTTCTAATAAAATATTAGAATATTAATCCCGTGGGACCGTCCCTTGTATCTTGTAAGTTCTTAAAAAAAAAATTTGGTTTCTTATGAGATCAACCACAAACTCACCCCAAATGTACACTGCCTAGGAAATGTCTCTTATCAACATCCCACTGGTATTCCAGAGCACAGCTCGACCACACAGGGAGAAGAAGATTTGCGCATATTGAATTCACTGTTACTGCTTTGACAAATCACATAATCCCTCAGAGCTAGTTCCTGCATAATCACTTTTGTATGTTTTTACTGACCTTAGAAACAGAACTAGAGATAAGAATAGTTGAGAAGATAGAAGACAGCTTACCAGACCCTCCTCTGCTCCTGGCTGATCCAGGCTGCCTGGAAACCCTTCAAAGATGTGCTCTAACTTCCAGTGTTTTCTTCAGTATGTTGTGAGAGGGACACCCTTTTAAAGGTTTGGGCTAAAGAAGGGATGTATTTCAAAGTAAAGGAAATGTGGTTTTAGTTTGCATACAGCCCAAGCAGATATCTGTGAGTGTGTTTTAGTCATGGTAGGGACAGACCTGTCTGTGTGATGCTTTCACGCATCCCATGCTATTCAGAAGGACTCAGGCAGGGCCACAACCCCAGACAGATGGAATAATTTGAACAATCAACTGAAATGGGAGCCAACATTATCTGATTTGAGAAATTTTAATGCCTTGTCTTCAAGAGCCTGAATTAAAATTGTTATCACGTTGCCTGCTCCCTCTGATTAAGCACTTTGCAGAACTGTGTTCACGTTGTGATTACCTGTCAGGGAGTATCTATGACTTTTGCCCTTCCCTGCTTGTTCTCAAGAAGAATATGTCTCCTTGACATACCTAAGTGTTATCAAACTAAAGCTTGTAGAAGTAACTTTTTCTTTCTTTTTTTTTTTTTTTGAGTAGTTCTCCTTCCACTTGTTTCGAGCATTGTTTTTTTATTTGTCTGTGTTTCTAAATTCTCAGAAGCAGCCAAGTCAAAGCTGTGAGATCTGCATTTTCCTCTAAAGGTGAGGGTTGCCTGCTGTATCACACATGGCTAGCGCCAGTGAAGCTTCAGCTAATGATACTGTGAGAGTGTCAAATGCATTTCATGTCTTTCTTTGTGAGGAATATAATGGAGCTGCTTGAAGGCTCTGCAGACATTAAAGGCCATTCACGTGTTAGCAATATGGATTCTGTGCTGTGCTGTGTCTTCTGGCTTAGTGCCGTAAAAGTGTTTGTAACATTTTCAAGTGTTACAGCATGAAGAAATCTGAGCAACTGCATTGACCAGAGTCTGTCAACACGTTACCCGAAAAACAAGAGCTGTGTTCTCAGATCAGATTGATGTAGTTATTACCACAGCATATAACATGCCCATGTAATGTACGGGGCGCACACTCAATATCTGCTGCTAAAAATGAGATTTGGTAACAACAGATACTTTATTTTTCAGACTGCAGCGAGTGTGCACCAGCGGGCAATTTTATGACTTTGAGAGAGCAATGAAAGCTGCATAACATGTTTAGCTTTATTTTGGATTTTTGAATGTCGATGTGTGCCTCTCCCCAGTATGTGCTGTGTCTGTTCCAGTACCTAAATGCTAAGAGACGTGGCAAAGCAAGGAGAATCATTGAGATATCTTGTGCTCCCTGTAACAGGTTATTAAATAACACTCTGCTAAATCACACTCTTTAGAGACCACCCAGGTATTTCCAGTGCTGTTGTATACCTACAGCTGTTACTTTTGCAACGTATATGCAAACGCATTAAGACTGAGTAAAGCTGAACTGTAATCATGGAGGGCCACACACCAGAATATTCTGTATTCTTTTGTTTACTAACTTAAAGAGATCCCAGCCTGACTAAACATGATTTTTTTTTCAGTGGTTTGCCCATGATGAATGCCTCAGAGAGATTCTACTATAATTTAATTTATTATAAGCAATGTCATTTTATCAGTAGCACACCACATGTATTGCCTGTGCATTTTTTTAAAGTCTAATTAACCTTCAATATCACACGGGTTAGTTAGTGTTGAAGGCTCGAGTGCTGGGGTTGTTTTAGCTTGTGTTTTCTCCTAACACCAACCTTTTCAAATTCCCTCCTAGATAATAGGATATGACTTTTAAATGGGAGATATAGCTTTCAAAATGATTCAACATAATAAGAGATAAAACAACTGAGGAACTGAAAAAGCAAATAGTGCCTCTGACTTAAAAGGAAAACAACTATCAGTGCCCCTAGTGATTGTCTAATTTGGAGACATTTGAAAAAGGCAGGTCTTAAGAGGGTAAAAATAAAAACTCTAAACTGAGCACCACCGCTTCTGAGTGGTGAATTTCAGCTGGCATGAAGCGTGAAGGATGCAGATAAACGGTATCTGATGTAAAGCTTCACAGCACAGAGTTAACCCACCAGCAAATCAGTGCAAGAGGAGCAAGCTCAGGATGGACCATCTCTCTGCTTATACGGCCATTGCAGCTTTGAGCTCGCACTACCAACCTGAATGGGAGGAACTGGCATAAACCAGAGGGAAAACAGTTCTGATTGAAAAAGAAAGCTGGGGTGTGTGTTCGGCTCCTGCCACATCAGCTGCTGGGTTCAAACAGCTCAGAAAGACCTACAACTGCTGTGGTGTAGCCTGAGCTGGGCCCCAAGCTGTCGTGCCTTCAGAAATATCTGGGGAACCCAAACTGACGCTGTGATGGATGTTTCCCAGGCTTTGGAGATACTGCTGTAGCTCTGAAAGTAAGATCAGCTTTTGGGGTCAGGTGGGGAGATAGTTTTATAAAGAAAGCAGTCTTCAACCTCTGCCAGAAATAGGTACAGTCTCTGCAGTTTCTTTGCCAACTTTCCAGCTTTTATTTGCAGAATTTAGTGCTGTTTGTTTAGCCTCAACACCTCTTCCACTCCCCCTTTTTTAAAGGAAAGATGCTTGGATCTTTTGGTGGTAGAAATACTTGGAAACCATTACCTTAGTGTACTCCAAAGGCTCGACTAGAAGTGTATTTATTTTGGGGTTTTCATCTTAGACATTTAAAGCAAATCCACCGATCATTTGAAACCTCAGGGCTGATCTGTGAAGTCTCAGGGTTGCCAATGCCATTAACATATGTGCCAAAGAGTTTCAGCTGATAAAGTTGTGAGTGGTGTGCTCTCTGGTGTGCTCTCTCAAGGGAAAGTTAGGCTCAGGAGATGAGGTTTGACTTCATTTACTCCATGTGACCTTAGACTGCCACTTAAAAAAGTCTGCTCTTTGTTTCTCCAACTGTCAAATGAAGATAATGATTCTTACCCATTCTTAGGACAGCGCTTTGAAATTTATAAATGAAAATATTATTTATATTCAAGAGGTTCCCAGACAGGGAAAATGAATGATTTCCATAAATGCAATAGATTTCTTCCTTGCATCATTCCAGTCTGGAATGTCATGTCTAGTTTCTGGCACTCACACACGCAGAGAATGGGTGTGAGAGACAAGTACTTATAATCATTTTATGTACATAAGTTCCTGTCTATTTCTGGCCTCTGTGTGTAATTTTCTGTAGGTACCTATGTATGTGTGTGTGTAATAGACACACAGGATACCTCTGGAAGCAAATGTCTCATGCACCTTTGTAGCACTCAGATAGCAAAGCTGGTAAATATTTTGTGTGACTTTAAAAGGTCAAAAACTCTATCAGTCTGTTGCCTAGTGAAATATATACATTCAAAACATGACTAATTAGAAGGATGATGTAATGTTTGTCACAGGACAATGCCAATGCGCTTAAAACAATATTAAACAAAGGTCCAGTCTGCATAATTTTGGTTTCTGTCCAAGTGGTCATGGAAATCTCCAGTGGACCTCTCTGAAGGGGTGATGAGATGCCCAGGCAGCTCCAGGGAAAAGCTTGCTCTTTTTCCAGAACAGCCCATTGCACTGGGCAGCAGTGCCTCTGGGAGAGATTCATATCCAAGATGACAAGAGAGCTATTGCTGCCTGCAAAATGGCAACTACACCTCCTTCCCTGGCCAGTGGACCAGCCTGGAATCTCACCTAGAAGCTCACCCCCAGTGAATGAGGGTAAGAAGAATGTGAGAGAGTGGTAAAATGAATATAACAGAAATAGACATTGTTGAGGAAATCGGTTTTGTCCATTGCTGTTTGTAAATCAACTTGTCCCTTCTGGACTATTTATAGAGTATTTTGTATTGGGAAGATGATGAAAGGGACAGAAAATGGGACAGAAAGGATAAGTATAGATACTGGGAAAGTTGTTGCCACCTCTCTGGCTAAATATGTGTTTGGTAACAAGAAAAACAACTATTTGCAGGTGTCCCTGAAGGAGAAACAGCATGGAAACTCTTCTTGTCAGATCGCTGCAGGCTGGTTGACCCGAACTTGATCCAACTGGTGTAGATCTCAGTTCAGATCCCTCTATGAAGCTGATCTTTGCAGTAAGCTCTGAAAGATGCTGGCTGCTAGGCCTGGCTCTGTCCAGGGCTGACACTTTCCAGGCTGCAGTGACAACATGATACTTGCCACAGAAAGGTCTGTGGGGGAAAAAAAAAAGTTCTGTTTCCATTTCACAGGGAGAACCTTCTTCTTTAGGGGTGCAAAGTTTCCCAGCATAGGTAATTTCACAGCTGAGAGACACTACCACGTTGCCTTAAAGCAGTTAAAAAACAAGCAAGAGGATCTATTGCCTGTTTTTTCCTAGCCTATTTTTGGAAGGCAGTAATTTAATATGGATGTATTTTTTTGGGGCAGGGGGAGAGAGGAGAGTAAATTTACGCTGAAAGGAAGGAGAATTAATAAATATGAAACAGCTCCTCCTCGGGAACCCAGGCTTAGGAAATTACCTATGCTCAGCTCGGGAGAAAAGCAGGACTGCTACTGGTGTGCTGTGGGGAGCAAAATGGGAGAAATGTCCACTTGAAACTTGAAACACTGCATGGGGAACCAGACCAACTCCCATCCCTTGTCAGTGATTTATAACTGAGTCTGCACCATGTGGAGAACCCATTTCTGGAAATCAATAGGAATTAATGACCTATGAAAGGAAAATAAACCATTCTGCCCAAATGCGAGACGGTGCTAACAAAGCCTAGAGGAAAGGGGAGCCTGGGGAAGTGAAGGGCATCCTGTGATGGGGTGCAATTGGCCTGTGGGGTTCAGCACAGGAGCCCCACTTGGCCAGTACCTACTGTCACTGCTGGATGACAGGATGGCAGGTCTGTCCATCAGAGGAGCTGAACTTCTTTCCCTCACCAAAGTAATGATAATCATAGAACCATAGAGTGGTTTGGTTTGGAAGGGACATTTAAAGGTCATCTAGTCCACCTCTCCTGCAGTGAGCAGGGACATTTGCAATTAGAGCAGATCGTTCAGAGCCTTGTCCAAATTCACCTGGAATGATTCCAGGGATGGGGCTTCTACCAGCTCTACTGGCAATCTGGGCCAGGGTCTCACCACCATTAATGTAAAAAAATTCTTCCTTCTCTCTAGTCTGAGTCTCCCTTTTTTAGTTCAAACCCATCCCCTCTTGTCCTGTCACAACAGGCCCTGCTAAAATGATTGTCCCCATCTTTCTCACAGGTCTACCTACTTTCAGTGATGAAAGGCTGCGAGAAGGTCCACCTCGTGATGGAAGCTCTGGTCTTGGGTAAGAACAAAGGGGAAGATACTACTTGAAGAGGGCACAGCAGAGGAAATCTGTGAAAGCAGCAGTTCTGATGGGAAGTGGTTTAGAGGACTTAAAACTGAGCACAAAGCTGATCTAAACAGTATTTCTAGATCTGAAGAGCCTCCCCAACACTAGCATTAGAGACTGTAGCTCAGAATTACCGACTGATTTCTTGTTTACGCTGTGTAATGTTTCACTGCCCCAGCCAGGAAGAGGTGGGACTGTGAGATATTTAGCACTGGAGTCATTACGAGGCCCTGAGGCGTACTTCAGGAATTATCTGGGCTCTGGCCAAATAACAGATTAGACGGTGGTGCATATTTATTACCAGGTTGTCTTGTAACTCCCTGTCTCTCGTTTGAGTTTCTAAGTCAGTGCAAGTGGAATTAAGAGGGACTCACTAAGTCATCTAGTCCATATTCTGACCAGTGCAGGATTGCTCTCCTGAGTACAGTCGCTTGTGCTTTGCAAGCGTAGTTTTAAATCTATCAAGAGACGCATCGCTTCATTTATGAGAGTAATCAATACCCTAACAGACCTGTCAATAAGTTTTCATTTTCTTTTATATTTTTGCCTTTAAAAATACAAGCCTGTTGCATGTTGCACCCACTGGTGCGACATATATAGATATCTATCAGAGCTTACCCTGTTCATTGCTTAGCCAATACATATCTCTTTAGGGACAGACTTGTACACGCTTGCCCAGAATATTTTGCTTTGCGAGTAGGTCTGTTAAAATGTAGGGGAAAAGGATGGAATAAGAATTAAAGTGCTACTCCACGGGAATAAAAGGTGCCCCAATCCACCCCTAAACTATTTTAATCTTCCCTTAAAAGTCAGCCCAGACAACCCCATAGACACTATTGTTGCTCTCCACTGAACCTGCCCTTTTAGATGCTAATGAGGTACCCAGGAGTGAATTTAGTATTCCTAGTATGGTCACACCAAAGACATGTGGAGTTGAATCTTTTCTTCCCTTTTCCAGGAGGTGATGGCTTTGAATCTACAGCCAAAAATTTGCCTTTCTCTTTTTTTTTTTTTTCTAGCTCAGACACATTTAATGCACTCTACTATCACCCTCAGGCTTATTTCAGCATTACTTTCCTCATTTTCCCTTCTAAGGAATAACTGAGTTTTGGATTATTTTCCCCAGATATCTAGGCTTGAATTTCTCAAGTTGAGAGTTCTTCTGTTATTTCATCCCCATAGGTCATATCATGTCATCAGCTATTAAGCGCTATTCTAAATGCGGATCATAAGTTATGGATTTAATTTCCATTGATTTTCAAGGGGGAGGAAGGAATTGACAATTACCAACATATCTGAATTTAAATTCCATCCCTTTACCATTGGCAGCAGAAATAATGGGAATTTTATTCATTACAGCTTAATGTACAATGTTATTTCAGATCAAGTCTTTTCACAAATATTTACGGTTTAGAAATTGAAAATCTTCTCCTTAATAGTCCAGAAAAGATATCCTTTAAAACTTTACTTATTAACCAAATGAGAAGTAGAAGAAGGCGTATTTAGGGTGTACAGTAATTAAGTCTCAAGAAAAACAAGTACAGGAGTACTTTTTAGGATGGGTGTAGGATTGACTGGGAGAAAACAGCATCCTGGTAATTACAATTGGTTCTCAATTCAGGATGCTGTATCTGGCTGTGCTGTATGTAATGTATTTTAAACTAAATTTACCACTGATGTAAACTGAAAAATGACTCTCATGGAATTACACATTCTCTAGTGGGTGAAGCAATTTTGTCCAATTCTTGGAAAAGTTGAAATAAGGTACACAGGTGTTATTGGCTACAAAAGTACTGCAGAAGAAGAAAGTGTCTGTCATGTGGGAAAAAATTCTCCACTCGTTTGTACTTAGAAGGAAAATTCCTTGAAGTTGCCCTTGTGAAGTTGAACAGGTTGATGCTTTGCCTGGATATATTGAAACGCAAATAATCCATATTTCAGCTCCACTTTAGAAGGTAGAGTTGTTCCTGGCACCAATATTTCTTTGACGTCATATAATTAATCGGCTTGGATTGCCTTTTCTCATGGAATCAAACTGATAACATGATCCTACATAAAGGCATCATACAGAGACGGAAGGATGTAAATTCACTTGAAGGAGACAGTGGAATTAACTGGGTATCAGCAAGCAAACCGCAACGTGACTGTTCATAGTCTCTGTGCCCACATGTCCCGGTATGAGGCATTTCCCAGCATTAAGGATCAAATGGTAGGGAGTGGAGATAGAAACACTCACTTAATGTCAGTTCTGCTCGAGCATTTTGTGAAATAAATATTTCTACTTTAGTGGAAGATGCTGTTAATAACTTGGAATCCGTATGCAGACATGGCTAAAATAAATCCAGAATTTACAAGGAAATTGCATAGCTGCTCTTAGGTTATGCTAGACCTTGGTAAACTTTTGGTGCGAACATATTCACCAGGAAGTGTAGGTTTGTATGAACTGGTTTTAAATTGCCAGCTTTATGGGCCTTTTTCTTCTACAGAAAGCAAAACGGATAGGAAATCTGAATGCATCCAAAAGAGTCTCTTCAAAAGGTTGATTCAAGTCCAAATGTTCTTCAATAGCCATAGTGAGCAGCCAGAACTGGGCATAAATCTTCTCAAAACAACTCTGTGTAACTTCGACAACTGTAATGGGGATCTCCAGAGTGTTACTCTGTCTCTGTGACATGGAAGTTCAAGAGTGACAAGGAACTGCTGCAGACAGTCCAGATNGGATGGGACCAGACTCTTTTCAGTTGTTTAAGGCATTTTGAGCACTCTTAGTTAGCTTTCTTCCCAGGAATGTTAAATGAGACTGTGCTGAAAAGAGTTGCTATCTACAGGTATCTTATTCTAAGATTCCCAGGAAAGGACTTCCCTCTTCCCCAGTTTATATAGAGGAGGCGTCTCACAAATGTCTGTGTGAAGACTTAAACTGGACCCAGGTTCAAAAATGAATTTGGATTTGCTTTTTTTTCTAAGTACAGCCAGCATCTGAGCTGCTGAAATACTGTGGGAATGCTCTCATGGGAATAATCTGTTATATCACTCAAAAAATTGCAATTTCTGGCTTAATTATCTCACGTGGCTTAAGATACATAACCCTGACCGTTACAAAAAGCCTGATAATAAAAGGTAATGATACAATGCAAACACTTTAAATTAACCCAGGCTCTGCAGAAACAGACTCCCTGGGATGCTGTGTTTTAAGGAAATTCTCCCAGAGATGGGAGGTAATAGAGCCTGTCCTTTAATTTACCCCACTTTGTCTGATTCTTTCTCTTTCATATGCTAACTTCCATTCCTTTCCAGGAATCCAAATAGGATCTAACACAGAAGTTTCCAAATGGTGATGAACCTAATAACCGATAGAGGTAAGATAAATTAGCAGCAATAATAAAAAAATATATTGCAATAGTCAAACTGTAATAATTAAAACAAATCCAAGCTTGATCTGGGAAAATGGAAAGAGCATTTAAAATCCAAATGTGAGTTCAACAGCAAAGGTAGTCTATGCCACCCTGTAGTGATGCCTCTAAAAAGAATGGTAGCAACCAAAAGCATAGAGCACTCGGCCTGAAGTGTGCATTCTGTGGCTGGCTGTAAAACACTGTGAACTTTTTCCTTTGCCTTTTACACATATTTTGTTCCTTTATGTGAGCAGAAGACTTTGCATTAGGCAATTACCCCTCTGGGACAGAAGTAATAGTGAGGAGCACGTACCTATACCTCAGCCACACCAGGCTGAACCTCACTGTATATTTAGTTCAAGTCACCAGGAAGGGAGGGTTCATGCCAAGGTACTAGATGCTGCAGTGTCTAAATTATAATGTCTGAGGCTCAGGCACTGGTTGCCTCCCTTGATGCTGCTCTCAGGAGGTGGCAGTCCGGTAGACAGTGGTAACAACCAGCTGGGAGGCAATAACAACATTTACTCAATGCATGTGAATGAGAGCCCTTATTTATTTAACGTTGCTGTCTGCTGACATCAGTGCAATGCCATAAGGCAGTGAGTCCTGCACTGGTGTCAGATCTGATCTGGGCACGTGGAGTTTGCACAGGTCCACCTTTCAGTCCACGCTGAGATGTCAGTGGGGTTTAACACTTTGTTTGCAGGCCCAGAGCCCCAAATCTCATCACTGTACTCTTATTTTTTGTCATCATCATCTTGGGAACATGAGTTGCTCAAAATGCCAGCTGACAGAAAGGAGACCAAGATTTGGTTCATCAGTTAAAACAAACCAGTGAAGGCTTTTGTGACCTATCAACATTTTCAGTGTAGTATACAAGACCTGTTAAATCAGTCCTGCTCTCTGCACTGCTTTCCTTATTAATGCTTCTACATACTGGTATATGTTTATTAGTTTAGGAACCCATTTCTTGTGTTTGTTTTGATTTGGTTTGGGTTTTTTTTTTACCATAAGCTCTACAGGTATCCAGTGTCTTCCAGGACATTTCTCCATTTTGTGCAACGACCTCAATTGGGCAGGAGGTGAAGTTGCCCTGTGCAGATTTCTGGTACACTGACAAAAGTGGCCTAAGTGAGCACAGTTTTTTTCTGTCTCATTCCCTTCCTGAGCTGACCTTCTGGAGATGTCTGCTTAAGTGAGCTTGGGCCAGTGAAACACCAGGCAACAGCCCAAAAACCTTGGTTGAATTGAGTCATCACGCCAAACACATAGGAAGCCTGGTGACAATGACAGGGTGCTGTGCAGTGATTTGGAGGGTTTCACCAGCTCCAGACACACCAGGCCCAGGTGAACTCACTGAGCTCAAGGTGTGGAGCCACTCCATATGGGAGCAATAGGATGTAGAGGTTTCTGTGCACGAGAGGCATCCAACCATCTGCCATGTGCCCAGCAGACCTGATGCATCCCACAGCTGTTTGGCTTCTCAGATACAACAGTTGTGTGCCTGTGTAGCAGTAATTTCCCCAGAAAAAAAACAAGTAGTACCTCCTGCCTGGGACCAGGGAGCAGGGGCGGGGGTGGGCAGTAGATTCCCATTAAATGTGAGTGTGTATCACCCAAAGGCAGGGGCTTGGCAGATCTCCAGATACCGAGCCTTAGAAGTTACAACCCAAACTCTGCCAGAGCCCTGAGGGAAGCTCTTTTTGAGAAAACATTGAACAATCAGACCCAAATCCCAAGAAGACTGTTATCCCCTCTGGAAGCAAACCAAAGAAAATGTTCACACCAGCTCTTCTGCATAAACGCAGGGGTTTGGTGGAGTTCTTCTGGCAGTGTGGCTGGTCGTCTGCCTGGAAAAGGAGGTGAAGACAGAGCCCTGAATCGCTGTTTTCTTATGCAAGCTTTGTTTCCAGAATTGCCATGATAACAAGAACATCTTCCAAGTCTCTGCTGAAACCAAGGACTACGGAGGCAGGAATTCAGCACAGCTGTGCCTAGAACACAGGATTTAATAGCAGCTTTACAAGACTCCATGAACTTGGGATCTTTTTATAAGTGATGCTGCAGCCATGCGTGGGACTCTTTTGGAGAACCACATGCAGGGCACGTGTGGCTGCTCAGCACTCATGAGAGACATGGTAGATTTTGTGATGATATTTCTTTTTCTTTCCTTAGGCTTCTTAGGTTTGTTTACTGTACACCCACACACACTCCTAGACTGAAGTTCTGTCTCTGCTGGTCAGCAGCAATTTTGACAGTGACTTTTGGGGACTGAGATTTAATATCTGATGTATGAAATATTTTCATACCTGGTGTATAAAATAATTTAATTCTCTGTAGACTCTCTTATGTTGATATATTGGAAAATGAGCAACATTTACTGTCTCTGACAACTAAGGCTGACACATTTTCTAGGCATGGTCTAGAGTTAGTATGAAGGCTATAATTAAAACACAAAACCCATGACGCACTGATCACCAAAGCAGCATTTGTTTATTTTGCCTACAGTGCAAGTTGGCCATTTCGGTATTGGCCTATCTATAATTACATTAATATAAATAAAGATGGAGTGTCTGTGCTTCACCCAGCTGAGGGCTACATGTGAGTTTTAGCAGAGGTAGAGGGATTAATCTAATTTGCTTAACAGATCAGTCAGATTGCAACTGGCCTTGTAACACCAAGGTGATAACCAAAAAGAACTACCCACCTACAGACTTAGATCAAATGGGACCTTCTACGTGACGCCCTGCAGTGCACTGATGATACCCATGCTTCAAAGGCAACCCACAGAAGAAAAGTGAGACCATGACCTTTGGTTCTTCACAACGAACAAAAAAGCCCAAGAGACAGCTGTTGGGCTTTCTTAACTCCATGTGATATTCTGTTAGGAATCCACTACTCATTAGACCCTGAACTGGTTGGATTTGCCATTCCTCTGTTTTGTCTAGAAGCCCTCCTGGAGGAATTCTTCTGGATTTAGAGCTTTCTCACCTTTCCTTAAGGTCCAGGTGTATATGGGAAGGGCTTTGTTGGCAGGGCATGAGCTTTCAGCAGCAGTGTGCTTCTGGACCCATGCTCGAGTGAAACAAATTGAGCTGGTACAGCCCAGCCCTGCCATCGTGTCTGGTCCCAGTGCATCAGGCATGGATGGAGGTCATCTGTCCAACTGGTTTCATGTCCCTGACGGACATTGCTGAGTCAATAGAGCTCTGCCGGGTGAACCTGGCCTGAGTCGCTTTGCTATTCTCCTGCAAGGCATTTGAGTTACACAGGTAATGGAAAAAACAAAACAGCAGCAAACTATAAACACTCTGACTAAGAAATCCCTGTTCCTGTGTTTACTTGCACTTCCCGGCCTGTGTCCCTGTGACATTATGATCCTGTCAGTTCTCTGGTGTGCACAGAGTGATTTGGGGAACAGCAGTGATAAGACTCAAGCTTCTAATGCAAGTAAAAGAGAAAGGAAATCTATAAAGATGTTTAAGCTTAAAAATTATAAACTATAAATGGAAAACTAGGCAAGATACTATTGCATCCTTTCTGCTCTGGCATCATTTACAATATCTGGGGAGAGCAGCTTTAATGTAGGCTGGGACTGTCCAGACTGTGGGCACCAATCCAGGCCCCAACTGCACATCAATTTTGTTCTGACCTACATAGGGTCCCAGTTCTGCTGGACTGCAGGAGAGGCTGTATTTCTCTCTGCTGCTACCACCAGTGATGTTACTGGCTCTTGCCACACCATCATCTTGCTCACCCACCACTCCTGCTCCTCCACCCTTCACCTCTGCAGCTCCCGCAGTACCCCAGTGCTGAGCAGGGGCTGGCTTTGGTGCAGCTAGCACCCTTCTAGCAACAACGCAGCAATAAAAAGGCAAGAAGAAAAAGGTTATTTGCAACTGGAGTCATCATGTCCTTCTTGCTCACCATTCACCTGCATAAACCTTGGCTGAAGGGTGATGCAGGGTTAGGATCGCATGCTCAGCAAGGGCAGAGGGGTAGGTTAAAGCCCAGGAAAGAAATCGCAATGCAACTGCAGCCTCAGCTCCCTCAGAAAGGAGCGTGTGAGGGAATGCAGTCTAGCCAACCAGCAGCACAAGCTCCCTTACATGTGCACAGCCAGTCTTGGGGTCAGTTTTCTCAGTTTTCCCCATGGCAATAGCAGTGAACACATCCCAAGTGCAGAGGAGCTGCAGCGTTGGTCACTGTCTCTTCCTAGATGAAAAATTGTATGTGTGACCTGCATACTACAGAGGAATTGGCAATTTTAGATCATTACTGGGGAAAAAATATGGCAAAGATTAACGTGTATCACTATGGTGCTAGTGTCTCCTGCAAGCAGCAGAGGAAGAAAAGGCTTGACACCGCACTGAATCCACTTTTGTCTTAGCAGGGTACTGGCTGAATCTGTTTGAAAGGCTCACATTGTATCACTGGTCTTTGTTATCAGGTTTCCCATGGTGGTCAGTGTTACATATCTTACATTGTTTGAGCTAATTAAGCCGGGGAATCAGGGAAAGCACATTTCCGGTGGGGATTTATTGCCAAAAGATATTTCAGCTGAAGAGGAAAAAAAGGAAATCTCCCTTTATGCCCAGCATTCCTGAGCTGTTTCATAATATTCAGTGTTCAGCTTCATGGAAATAAACTGAGAATAATGTCAAGAAGTTTGAACTTGAGCAGTTTTCCTCTCTTTTGCTGAATTTAAAAGCACAGTAAAGAAAGCAAAGGATCAGTGAAGCCACCAAACTTGGATCACTTTGTTTGAAAATGAGAGTTAGAAATGTTTGTTAGTAATTTACACACAAATGATTGATTGGTCTCAAGGTGTTTTGTGCCATTCTATTATTCGTACCTGTTTTTAGGATTTTTTAGGAGAGAAATGAAAGTGGCAGTGGTTTACAGCTTCACCAGTATCTGTTTAGGCACGTCAGTGCTGGAGAGTGTTTTCCAGCCCCTTCAGCTGCCTGACAAGTCATGCCCATGGGGCAGAGCCTTGGGAAGGGCAGGGGGCAACAGGCACAAACTGGAACACAGGCAGTTCCATCTGGACATGAGGTAAAACTTTATTCCTACGAAGGTGCCACAGCCTGGATCAGGCTCCCCGGAGAGGTTGTGGAGTGTCCTTCTCTGGAGAGACCCAAACCTGCCTGAACATGATCCTGGGCACCCTGCTGTGTGTGACCCTGCTGGAGCAGAGGGTTTGGATGAGATGATCTCCAGAGTTCCCTTTCAACCCCCACCATGCCAAGATCCTGTGATTCTGCGACTACATGTGTTGTGGGCCCAGCTGAGAAGGGAAGCTCTGCTCTTACGTATGGGATGTCGTCCACAGGTTCATTGTGAGGAAATCCTGTGTGTGAACAAAGCCCTGCTTTGCTTCCAGATAATATTAATAACCACTGTCGATGGGATTGGTGATGATGACAGCTGCTTCATTTTCACCAGGAGGTCTAAACAACTTCGCTGAAAGAAGCGAGGGTGATTATCCTCCGCCTGCCACGGGAAACCTGAGCAAGCGGGCAGTGCTGTTGATTATTAAAGGCATCCAGTGCTTCATAAGTTTTCCCTGTTTTCAGCTTCATGTAACTTTTGTCAAGCTTTGGCTGCTCAGCGTGAAATTGCTTTCAGATGTCTTCTGAAGCACAGTTTGTTTTTATGGGGGGGTTGTTTTGTTTTGGTTTTTTTTGACAGGTAGTTTCAGCTGAAACATTTCAGCTCTCACAAATATAATGAAAAAAATGGAGAAAGAAAAGGCTGACAATTTTATCTTCAGAAAACTTTGGCAGTACCCCTGATTTGAAGCAGGGACTGAAAGTCTGGTGTCACTGTCCTGTCAAAGAAAACTTACCTCATTTCTTCCAGGCCTCTGAAAAGTTGCAGTTTGCACATGCTCGCCACAGAGCAGAGAGTTTTAGCCAAACTCCCCTGCTATTTGGCCTGCAGCGAGCAGGGTAGAGTGCAAACTGTTCTTGATATGAGTTAATCCTTTAGGTCAAGTCAGAAGAGTCTCAGATAGAAGAGATTCCAGCTCTGCTGATGACACATACAGGTGTCAGCATGAAGCTGACCGATAACACTTCAGTCTTCCCTAATTTTTATTTTTTTAGAAACAGGAAATTGCATTCTAAAGCTGTGAAAAAGATTGTGTTGAAATGGAAAAATCAGAGGCTCAATGTCAAACAGGAAAAACTTCACAATTAAGGTTCTCTTTGTAATCCCATGCCAGTCCCTTTGTGCAGATTTTATTATTATGATCCATCTTTAATTAAATGACGATGCTAATTTTTTCCCCAAGTCCCCATCCTCATGTAGTGCACAGGATGAATCTGCTGTTAAAATTAATGAAAACTCTATTATAAAGAAAGCCCTTGGCTGTAGGGTCTTCACCCCAAGTGCTCCTGTAGTTGAAAGCATGCAGCCCATGAGGCAGCAGGTTACAAGAAGGGAGAAGATAACATGGTGCCTTAGGAATTTGACTGTGGGATGGCCTGCCTCCTCCTGCCATTGCATCCATATGTCATAGAACCATGGAATCACAGACCAGATTGGGTTGGAAGGGACCTTTCAAGGGCATCTTCACCCCCACAACAGGGACATCTGCAACTAGAGCAGGTTGCTCAGAGCCCAGGCCAACCTTGCCTGGAATGTTTCCAGGGATGAGGCATCAACCATCTCTCTGGGCAACCTGCAACAAGTCTCACTACCGTCAGTATCAAAAATTTCTTCTGTCTCTCCAGTCTAAATCTCCCCCCCTTTTAGTTTAAAACCATCACCCTTTGGCCTATCACAACAGGCCCTAATAGAAGGTTTGTCCCCATCGATGTGACACCAACCAATGCACTGAAAGAAGGTTTTCCACTGATGGATGCTAAATACAAATTTGCAGAGACACTGTGTAAGCAGCACTGCAAGATACAATCTTCACCAGAAGGCTAGAGCTCCATGCACAGTTTTCCTGTGATTTTTCCTGAAAGAAAATGAGCTAAAGTGCAGAGAAGATTGATACAGAACTCCTATTCAGGTTAACTATGACAGGTGTAACAAGTGTTTGTGGGTAGAAACCTGCCCTGGTTCCTTATGCTCAGATGGAACCACCTAGGTTCAGTCATCTTCTCTAATGTCCTTTCCACTATGAGGAAAGGCAAGGCAAGAGAAGGGGAAGGAGGGAAGGAGCACTGACTATTTTCTTTTATTCCACAGAAGCTCCAGATTTTATCATGTGCAAAAAGGATCTCCCGATGTTTTTGGATGGTTTCTCCCCACTCCTATGAGATTGAAGACCATTAAAAGTCCAGTGATGAGTGCTGGACACTTGGAGAGTGACAAGCAAAGGCAGTAATGCTGCCTTCTCTTGGCATGAAGTGGGTGAGAAAGACAATAGTGTCTTTATTGCCTTCAGTGGCAGAGCAACCTGAGAGCCTCTTCTGGACTGAGCGCAAATGAGGAGCAGCAGCCGTGCAGCCTTCTCCTGAGGCCATGGTTTGAAATGTAGCTGCTGCAGGCTTCATAGAGGGGACAACAGCCGTGGCAAACGTGACCCACTCCAGTCCAGAATGGTGCGGTACTGCTTTGCTTTTGCGTTTAATATTGGTAATTATGCAATTTTAGACACCTTCCCTGTCATAACCAGGGCAGCAGTGCTGACAAAACAAGCTTTAAATAAGCACTTGTCAAAGGAACAGCTATTTTTGTTTGCCCTATTTAGCACCGTGTTTAAGGTCTACAGTGGAAATCTTCAACAATTTTTAATATGTGATGCAGTTACTTTATCACTGCATCACAATATTCAAAGTCCCCAAAGCTTGGAAAATAAAAGTGTTCTGACAGACTCTTTTGGTGGTTCCTGCTTTGCAGGTAAAGTTTACAGATTTTTCTAGACCTGCTTGAGAGACAGGAAACAAAGACAAGCTCAGGGTTCACAAGCTCATCAGACTGCAAAGACTGTTGGGCAGAAAAGATTCAATATCTTGATTTTTCCCATCTCTGAGACCTCCGGAGGGTTCTCCAGGGGAAAATAAAGGACAAAACCACCAATGCAAGACTTAGCAGTCCTGCTGTTCCTCAGGTAAGAACCAAACAGAAAGCAACCTCAATGCCTCTTTGTTTGTAATTAAGACAAGAAATCCCTTTTCCCTTCCCTGTCTGAGGTGATAGTCTTCATGGTCCCCAGACACTGAGCTGCCTTGTTTGCCCAAGGCTGGGAGCAAAGGTGCAACTTCAGCCCATGGCGAGAGGTTTCTTACCCAAGGTGCTGTGAAGGGGCAACTGCAAAGCCTCCCTTGGCCATGTAGCAAAGCAGGAATGTGGACAACCCAAAATATGCAGAGGCTTGCTTTTCAGGTAGGGAAAGGGAGGGTAGATGGCTGGTGACATGAGTGTGAGAGTCATGGAGGAGTCATTTCCTTTAGGAAACAAAACCACCAGCCAAGCACAGGAGGATCGCAGGGTAACAAGTGACAGCAGTTCAATACCAGTTTATTTAGGCTATTCCTTTTTTTTTTTTTTTTTATTTTCCTTCTCTATCACCAGACTATGGACTTCCTAGGCTGTCTATTCCTGAGCAGTTTGTGATGTGTTTCCTGAGAATTTCTGGAGCTCTGCTGGGACAGTTTCCTTACGAAAACTCTGTGGAGGAGGGAAAGACTTCAGGAGGATTCTTGCTGTCTTTATGCAGAGAACACCAGGAGTAACAGCATTTGGGGTCCTGTGTCTCGTGAAGCACCCTTGCCTTCCCCTCCTTCTCATCTCTACCAGCGGATGCTGGAGAGACAGCCAAAGCAAACATAACACATGGGAAATGGTCTGTAAACCTAAAACAAAAGAGTTTTTCTTTTATCAGCTGTTTCCTGTTGTCAAAGAATAAATTATTGCTTCAAGCATGTGTTTTTTTAGTTCACTGTGCACAGAAATGTGGTAGATTATTTAACTTTTGGAGCAGAATTGAATTTTATTACGTGTATAAAAATAATCCTGGTATTAAAGTAATATCATCTATGTCTATTTGCTCGCATCACATTCCCTCTCTTCTCTGGTGCAAGGGATAAGAAAAGATAAGTCTGTGGCTTAGCAAGTTAGGCTAAACCCACTTTAAATTATCATAATTTAATGGCCCATGCTGTATTCCACCAAGCCTGTCCTGCTCGGCTGCTGGAAGTGCACAGAGAGGCCAAGGGGGATGCAGAGTGACCCTGTGTTCCCAGAAATCCCCAACCCCTCTTTATCTCCTGACTCCTAAACGAGCTCCTGCAGCACAGGTTGCTCACCACTACAGAGGGTGAGCTAAGAAGCCAAAAATAGTCTCTTTTCTGATAACACAGGGCTCCACTTATACAGGCGGCATTCTGGCATCCCAGATAAGATGTGCACAGCCTTCTCTGGTGATGTTCACAGCCTCATGAGCTTGAAGGCAGAAGGGATCACATGGTATTTTTTCTTATATGCAAGGGCTGCTGAAAACTCCTTTCCAGGAGGTGCTTGCAGTGGGATCTGATGAAATCACTGTTGGGGGGGGTGGCTTTGCTTGCTGTAGCACTCACTAGTGTGACCAGGGTTATGTTACGGAGCACTCCAGAGCTACAAGGGAGCTCCCTGGTGAAGACAAGAGTGATTCCAAGCTGTGGACCAGGATCTGCTGTGGGGACAGGGCGATGGGAAGTGCCTTCTGCAGGTGCAAGTTTCATAAGACTTGGGTGAGAAATGGAGTGAGCTGCAAGAAAAGAGAATAGTCCCTAAAAATGTGGGAACCATGGGCTTGCTGGGCTGATAATCCCTGGCTGGGGAAGCAAATGTGACCCCTAAGAGGTGATAATGATGCCCCCTGACGAGCATTAAGGTATATTTACTTATAAGGTAAGATTGGCTGAGTTGCTGACTGTAGATACATCATGAGCAGGCCCTGGCTTTTGGAGAGCTCGCAGGGGTGTGTTTGTAGCATTGTACTCCCTGTGTTTGTATTTATATGAAGTTACGATGCTTGTGCACAGATACCCCATCTAAGACCACCGGCTGGGCAGGGCTGCTTCATCGAGCCCCATCTGGCTCCTTTCAGAGTGAGAAGTTCAGAGCCCAGTTATGTTAGTATAAAATAAATATATTCCAGAGCAGGGGAAGCAGTGCGGGGTTCAACGGTGCCTTCCTGCAGTAAGCAGGTCAGACTTGAACCCAGGGATTAGGCACTTGGCCTCCACAAACGGTGCTAATTAGGAAACACTTGGGAAAGTGGAATTTCCTCCTACTCCTCTTGCCTCCTCCTCTTGCCTCCAAGAGCCTCCTCGCTTCTCCTGGCATGCTGAAAGTGGATGCTAGCACAGCCCGTCCCCTCCACTGTACCTTTGGGGGCAAAACCTGGAAGCTGTGCTCTGGGGGAAACCTGCCACAGCAGCATAAAGCACGTCTCATGTGGTGTTGCTTCAGTGCTTGGCTCTCTTAGGTCAGGAACTGCCAAGGCGTCATCACATGGTTAAAGTGCTGTGGAATATTCTGGATGAGATGAAGGGTTTTTAATGTATGCTGATGCTTGATTTGTGGCTGAGGGAATTTAGCATGTTGTTTGCATACGTGATGTTAAATCTGAGTGTGAGGCATAGATATGGGCTGACCACCATGTTCTCAGATAAAATATGACTAGAAACACTGGTTGCTTTAAGATTTGATAATCATATAGCCTAGCAAGTGTGAATTAGGACATTGTCATCCTGCTTAAAGTATTAGCAACAGACATCTTGAACCAGACCCTTACTTTTGGAGTATTTACAAGGTAGTAAGCTACGGTGCAATGAACTCTTGGCCATGAAAACAATGTGCCCAAATCTGATTCTTTAGAATGTGTTATCCTCTGATTTCCACCAGAATAGCCCAAGAAAACTCAGGGTAAGCCACAAGATTGTCTGACACACAGCTGTCCCATTTTAACTCAGGAGTGAGTTGTTGGAGGTCTCACTCTTAGAGGCAAAGAGCTCACCACACAGCTGAACCTCCTGCCAGAACTCCCATTAGCTGTGTGAGATGCTTCCCTACCTCAGGTGATGGCCCATCCAAGGGGTTTTGTTTGAAATGTCATCAGGGGTGGATTTCTCAAGACCACCAAAAGCTGTGCATGAAGTGAAAGGGTCTGTTTAATGCTGCTTTGTTGAAGTTCTGATGTTCACAGTGTGATGCCAGCCTTTCGTGAGGTTTGGGGCAGGTGTTTAGCAGGGTGACAGGCACTAATGCTGTGTTTATGGGGGTTGGAATAATGATGGGGGTTAATGATGTATGTGGCACCGATGTCATTAAATGACCAGGCCCAGAGACATTAAGGAGCATTTTGCTGCTTCTGAGATTGTTCCACACATTTTTGACTCAGGGCGGCTCCTTTTTCTGTCTACTTCTATCAACCCATGTGCAGTAATAGGAGATAAGAATCTAAATGTTCTGCTGGGTTTGGGCCTGCAGTTCCTGTCAGATGTGTGTCTTTGATATTTTTGGTTTTGCTTTTCATTGTTTGTCATTTCTTTTCCCTAGGATTTCTTTGGAAATGTTTTGGGTTTTTTTTAACCAAAAGGTGAGTCTGCTGATTCCTGTGACTGACATGGGCCCACCAGACCGTAAGCTCGTTACCCCAGTGCCTCTTGAAAGATGTGCCCAGATGTACATTCAGGAAAGCTATTCATAGGTAGTCTGCATCAATGGCCAAGGAGAAAAGGTGTTTTTACTAGATGAGCTGAAGAAAAGGTTTTCTCCTCCTTCCTTACCTTAGCTATGGTTTTCTCCTCCCACCTGTGCCTGTTTCTCGCCACAACTGGAAAGGGAGCCCCTTGTAAAACATTTATCAACTTTGTAAATGTTATCTTAAGCTTTTTTTCCAGGAGGCATGTCATCAAATGCATGGACCTGTATAAAACCGCTGAGGGAGAAGCAGGCCGAAGGTGAGACTGAGCCTTGACTTGAGATACTAGACACTTATTGATCATATTTATCACTTCACAGCACAGAGAGGAAATGCTAAGTGAAAATTCTTATTTTTTAATGCGGGAATGTCTAGACTCCATTCTCTCTAGTCCTGAATCTAATAATATAACATCAGCTGCTTGTTCTTGGCAGTTCAGTCCTTCCCTGAAACAACATATTTATAGCTCTGCAAGCTCTTAAAAAGGAGTGGGCCAAACAAGTTACTGACTCAGACTGAGTGCTGTGGTTTTGACTGGGGATCCTCTCAGTTAAATCAGAATGCAGCAGAATTTGTGGTTCCCCTAAGGAGGAAGATGCCAGGGAAACCATCTTGGGAGACTTGCAAAAATAGAAAACAAGACCTAAAACCTCTCTCCTTCCCTGTTGAGCCATGTTTTGGTTTCAAAGGCAGTACTGTCCTTTCTCAACCGGGTGTCTGGTTTGAGACTATTACAGTCACTCACATCAAGCACTTTATTTTGCGTTTAGGACTGTGTGGCAATAGTGATTGAGAATTCATGTCTTCCAGGCATAGTGTAAATGAGTGCAAATAAAGCATCTCACCACCACTGTTCAAAGTTGTGGCCTTCTATTTATTTTCACAAGGGAAGAGCGTCATGTTATGTTTTAGAGTGTCTTCATGTGAGGTTATGGTGTACAGAATGCGGGAAGGCATTTGTGGCAGGGCTAGGATCAGCCCTGATGCTAAAGTGGACGGGCCCGTCAGCTGCCACAAAATACTTCTGCTTAGCCTGAGTATGGCAGCACATAAGGGAATGGTCTCTAGACCTCATTCTGGGCAAGGACAGCCTGACAAATGAACAGATTATTCTCACCTGTTAAATACTAATCAAAAAGACTATTTCAACCCATCTCATGGATAATATGCAAAAACTGATATACTAGGCAAAGCCCTGAGGTCTCAATTCACAAGCTGTAGCAGAGAGCTAATGAAGTCTTGCAAGTTTGTTGCATTGTCTTCCAGCCAGGCTGGCTCTGTGCCACATGCAGGACAAGTCAGGACAACCTGAAGGCATGGTCCAGGTTGTTGATGTGACCTGCTACTGAGGTGCACAGCCTGGCAGGTCCCATCTCTACACTGTGGTTGTGCCGGGTACCCACTAGCCTTGCACTGAGCACCTGCATGGGGAAAAGCCAGACCCTTGTCTCTGGTCTTTGCCCCCTTTTGCCACCCACACCTCAATACTGCTGGAAATATCAACCTCAGCAGCCCTCTCTCCCTCCTGGGCTGTGACAGCTGGGAAGAAGGAAGGCAGGGACTGTGGCTCTTTCCCAGAAAATGTTTTCCTTAGGATTCCTTCCCTTCTGCATGTAGGATCATTTCAACTTAAACCACCAAAAGGTGGCTGTTAAAACCATTGGGAAAAAAAAAAAAAAAAAAAAAAAAAAGAGGATGTGTCAGCTCTGGAGCCAAAAATAGGTATTTGGTAACAGCTCCCCATATTCCTCCAAGGGGCAAATAAATGCCTCACTGACAAACCTTTTTTTTTCCTCCACTGAATTTACTGACCAGGGTAAATTCCATGGCTACTAAACATGGACACTTATGAAAAGGAAAGGTCTGCTTACCTAGTGCTTTCTACGCACCATCTTGATTTCTTCTTGACATCAGAGGTGGATGCTGTTAGATGGAAGCTTCTTTCAGCATGGAGAAGACACGACTAGAGGGGTGGGGTCTTCCCAGCGATTAGTGATTTTGCCAGAGGATGTGTTGCTTTTCTCTTAGTCCCATGCTGTGGCTTTTTATTTTTAGTCTGGATGGTGGCTATTGGCAATCCCAATCACAGCCTCTCGGAGCACCGCTTTGGGTGACATTCATCTGGAGGATGTTGAAACATAGGGGAAATAATTATAAGCAGCAGCTGCAATACATTTTTCACCCCAAAGGACACAGCACAAAAAAGCCAGCATGACTTTGAACCATGAGAGTTCAGCCAAGGATAGGAGCCAACTCTTTCATCAAGCCAGCACAAATCCCACAGGCAGACAGATCTATGCAGTGTGGCAATTTCTGAGTAGGGTTAGTCTTGATCTGCAATCTCAACAGTGGGTTTGGACTGGGATCAACTCCCTGCTTTTGACAACAGGCCTCCCCTGCCAAGCTGCAGCTGGAGCAGCACTGTGGCCTCCCATAGCCACAATAGCTCTCCTGCTTTCATAGCCTGGACCCAGAATCAGTGGGAGCTCCTACATCCTCCCAAGAAACAGGAGTAGTGAAGCTGTATTTGCACCTGAAATATTCCTAACAGAATCATAGAATGTTTTGGGTTGGAAGAGCCCTTTAAAGATCATCTAGGCCGACCCTCCCTTGACCTTGTTTCCATCCACATGGGTGCTAATGGTAGGGAAGAGCACTGACTCGATCTACTCTGTAGTCTTCTGACATCAGGAGTGTTCCTTCTGTGTAAACTGGGTGTGACTCCTCAGCTGCTGCAGAGTCACAGATATCCTGTGATGCAAAATGAGCAAGCCAAACTCCATGCTGGGAGTGAGAGGTGCTGCCCAAATGTCCACCTAAACCAGGTTTTGAACTTAGCACCAGAGGATCATTTATGTTGGAAAGGACCCTCTTGTCCGGTCCTCTGCGCAAAGCAGGGCTAGCTTTAAAGTGAGAGCAGGCCTGAACGGCTGTGTCAGGACACAAGGGCTGCTGCTCCCCTAGCTGTGAGGTGTGGAGGAGGAGGGCTGCCCAGCCCAGCTCTGCCCCAGGCAGGTTGATGAGTGACAGAAATCGGCTATATTTGGATTCTCTCATGAAAAATACTTGTTAATTTGGATACCACAGAGTTTAGAAAAAGACTTTGCCAGGGCCTTTCCCAACTCTCACATTCTCACGGTCCTCTTTGCCCGGCTACTGTTCACATCATACCCACCAACTCTTTGTGCTTGCTACTCAGATTAGAACTGACTAATGAAGGTCCAGGCTGCCCAGTGGACCCACCGTGTCTTCCTGTTCTGCCAGGGATGTTGAGACCTGTGGAGCGGGATCTGGGGCCACACACTCAGGGACAAGGAGACTCGATGGAACCTGAGAGGGCTGAAGCACCGTCGGCATGCTGAGGGGTTTACAAGTCAAGTCAGTGTTAAAAGATGCATGTGGCTTAAAGGCTTTTGGTGGTTATTTTCCACTGAAGGCTGTGTACAGCTGGCTGGTTAGTCAGCTTGCTCTCCGGCCGGCCTACGCTGTTGTTTTGCACAGAGACCCAGACACATGTATTTATACAAAGGTCAGCATTTTTTTTTTGGTAACCTAGCATTTATAGGACTCAAGACACCTCCCAGAGATAAATCTGACATAATAATCCATCCATACGTTCAGAAATATTCACTGTATACATTGGAATATGCATGAAGGCTTTTCCATTTCTGCTGTTGCAAAGCAAGTTCAGATCACATGACTTTGTGCTCGCCTAGGGGCATTGGTGCTCGCCCCGCTTTGCTCTCACCCGCTGTAGGATTCTTTCCCGCTTGTTGTTATCAACTGGAGGAGAACTTTTGAGTGCTGGGGTGAATGGGGAAGACTACAGAAGGCACCAAAGCTTCACTGGTGCTCTGGCCATCTTGTCTCTGTCACCCCTAAAGCAACCAGGTCCCAGCTTGAGCTACAGCAGCACCATCTAAGCAAGCACAGGTTCAAAGGATGAATAAATATGTGCTTGAGGGCTCCCTGTGGGCATGGAAGGCAAATGAAAACAAAGGGAGAGACTCGTAACAAACCCAGCCTGTCTGGAAGGAAGAACAGGTTTGCATAGGATGGGGAGCTGGGAGAACCTATCACTGCTCTGCTCTCTGAGCTCGGGTCAGTCTTCTGAGTTACCCTCCTCCTTACGAACACGAAGCACAGAGCTGGTGGACACGGGAAGGAGGGTTATAGAATTAATGTTTGTTCAGTGTTTTGACCTAGACACAGACTGATCTAGTTCTATGCGAGGCTTGCACTGAGGTGAAGGAGGAAGACTGTGGTAACATCAGTGAATGAGAAACTACCACTCACATCAAATCCCAACTCTTCCTCTGAATCCTACATGTCATCTGTACATGTAGATACACACACTCTCTAATGCACGTATCTGTGGTCTCCTGGCAGCAGGCACATGGCATCCAACAGACAGTGAACAATCCAGGAGGGGTGGATGCCATTGCTGAGGGCAAACGAAGCCTTCCAGGGGTGAAGATGGATGTTCTACGCTTTCCTAGATTGGGGGCCATCCACGAGAGCACAAAAGAAGAGCACTCCTTTGAGATGGACAAGTTTTTCTATATAGAGAGGTGGGTCTTGTTAGACAATGCCTTTTCAAATGGAGGCTCCAGTGTGAACATTTTGGGACCTCATGTCCTTTGAGGGGGGAGAGGGAGACAGTTCCTGATCAGACCAGCAAGGATGCCCTGTTGCATTCGAACATCCACTATGAGAAGTGAAGCGAGTGAAGTTTTGCTTTGCTTGACTGAGCTTTACTGCACCAGTTATTGTTTTGAAAAGTGAAGAGGTACCTACGACCCCTCCTGGGAAGGTGAGGAGCAGCTTGCTTGGGAAGAGCAGACTCTGTTAGAGCAGAGTCCTCAGCTCAGCTCTATTTTTGGCTTTATGGATTCATGTCTGCTTGAATTTCCCCTGCAACAACAGCCTTGGGATTAAATGGCTAGAATAAATGGTTTCAGAGTGTCTGGGGATAGGCAGAGATGTAATTATTCATGTATTGATAGCTAGTCGGGTAGCTATTGATTTATATAGGATATTAAATGCTCTGGAGCAGGGGAATGAAATCCTATCTTTTAAAAGAGGAAATATTGCCACCTTGTTTTCTACTTTCAAGCACCTGTGGGGAGAAGGCTACTTGGCTAATGTTAGACCATTTGAATTGTCTGAATTATTTAGGGATTGTCAGTATAGGCTGATGTGAGT
>VWZY01013675.1:186526-196860 GCA_013399075.1 Chloroceryle aenea | reverse complement strand
CCCCCATAGCACTGGGTTAGCTGGGAAAGGATTACGGTCTCGGCTTCTGAGCACAGCAGGCTCAAGAGCCAGACCTCTGCTGCTCTGTTCTTATTTATCATGGCAGTTGTCTCAGAGCTGACCAGACACAGGGCAACCCTTTTGCTGAGCACTTAAGAGAGAGTACCTGGGGTGATTCCTGTACAGGGGAACTCTGGAGAGAGCCAGGCTGAACTGACAGAGCTCTGCAGTTAGGACACACTGGAGCCTGCACAGACAGCCATTTAGAAACAAGCTGCTTCTTGTTCCATTAAGTTAACTCAGCTTAAGTGTAATATTGACCTATCTGCCGATATGTGACAGCCACACAAATCCCAACCAAAAGCACACCACATATAACCAAGTTCCTTCCCAAACACAACCTTTAGTTATAGCCTTGCGATTGTTCTCACATTTCCAGGGAAGTACAAGTCATAGGAACTCATGGTCCATTTATTTTTCTTTCAAAACGTAGTGGAAGCATTCCAGGCACTGAGCATTCCTATTGCACCAGCAGGAAAATACAGATGAGCTTGAAAAACCACCAAAGGAGAGAAACTTTAGGCTGATGATACCTATTTGCTAGAATTGGTATTTTCCAGACTGTAACCTTCTTAGGAGAGGTTTTGTTTGGCACCTTCCTGCAGGAACCTGGTTGTTGTGTGGCTGTGCCAGTAACACACCCAGAGGAGCATGGACACCTGGCTGAGCAGCATCCTTAGAGATCACACTGGCCTCAGACAGGGGCCAGTGTTCAGTAAATGCTGGTTATGTTTGAAAACAGCATACAGACAGCTTTCAACGTCAGAGGGGTTCAAATGTTTGGGATTTTTGGTTTTGTGGTTTTTTTTTGTTGTTGTTGGTTGGTTTTGGTGTGGGTTTGGTTTTTTTTTTTTTTGTAACTAAATCCCAATCTTTTACTTTCTGCACCCCTCAGCGTGGTGCACAAGATCCAGCAGTGGCCTTGGCTGCTGGAGTAACTCTTGGGAGTAACTCTAAACATGGGGTGTTGTCACTGCTGGAAACAGAGACTGTCTGAAAACATGTTGTTAACTTCAGACAGTGCAGTTTGAAAAACTGAGCTGGAAAGGACAGAACTGATTCTATTCAGAGATTTATCTCACGTCCATTACTTTTAATTTTATAAAGTGAAGACAAGAGACATGGTGCTGATAGGCAAGTTTCCCTCTGGTACAAAGAATGTGAGCAAGATGAAGACTTGAACACAAAGCACATGAAAAAGGAAAGAGTAATCAGGATGTGAATGGTTTGGGTAGGAAGGGACCTTTCAAGGTCATCTAGTCCAACCCCACTGCAGTGAGGAGGGACATCTGCAACTAGAGCAGGTTGCTCAGAGCCCTGGCCAACCTCACCTGGAATAGTTCCAGGGATGAGGCTTCTCCCACCTCTCTGGGCAACCCAAGCCACGGTCTCACCACCTGGTCAAAAATTTCTTCCTTATACCCAGTCTAAATCTCCCTCTTAAAGCCATCACTCCTTGTCCTATTGCAACAGGATCTGCTAGAAAGACTGTCCCATCTTTCTTATTCATTATATTGAGATGTCAGTCCTCTGGTCACAAATCAGTCACCATGCTTGGTGTTTCACCTACACAGGACAGTGACATAGACCCTGACCTGAAAACCTTACCTGCAGAGCAAGATGCAAGCAAAGGACAGAGGCAGTAGAGTGGAGGGAGTTGTAGCTTGATCTGGACTGCTTTGTAGCCTGGCTTGATGTCAGGCTCAAGTCTGTGGTGTTGAACAGCTTGTTCCTGCAGGAAGAAAAGCCAAAGCAGCAGCACATCTTCCTGCTAGGCCTTCATTTCTTGACTGGAAGGGCAGGCTGGCTTCCTCCAGAGAAGTCAGGACAACCAAGCAGGATTAGATAGGAAAAAAATATCATGTGCTTGTGTAGCACAGCACACACTTGTTCAGATGGAACCTCCTGGGTTCCAGTTTGTGCCCATTGCCCCTTGTCCTGTTGCTGGGCACCACTGAAGACCCCATCTTCTCGACACCTGCCCTTTAGATATTGGCAAGATACTGAAGCAACTGCAGTGCCAACTCCTCCATGGGGTCAGCTGTGACATTATGACACCCAAGCCTTGTCTGTCTGTCCTGGAGGGGCAGTGCTGTTTCCCTGAGGGTGAGAGAGACCACAAACACAGCCAAAAGCCAAGTCTTGTCTTTGAGGAGCGCAACCATTCTACCTGCAACCACATCTGCTGAATTCAGCTCCTTGTAACTCTGAGCCTGGGTCATCGCTGTGTTTCTTTCCTGTGTTCTCATAGCGAACATGACTTAAAGTGGGGGAAAAAAAAAAAAAAAAAAGGCATTTTATATAACACAAGTACTTTTAATCAGACCGCTAATTAATTTCAGAAATGTGCTGTCACATTTCACAGATGCAAGACATTCTAAAATAGCCGAGACCAAACTTGAGCACATTACTGGCTTCACCTTAAAACATATTCAAGAAATAAGATGATGGTCTTCTACCCCGAACTGCAGCCCTCAAGCCAATAAGTTTATCTTGTTTTAGAGCTGTTACACCCCAGTATATTTTTAAGTTGTTTAGTACACGTTATGGCACAAATTTAGAAGAGAAACTAGAACATTTCTTGAAAAAATAAAAGTGACATGATTACATACACCACTATACACTACTATCTTCCATGACAAAAACAAACAAAAAATTCTCCTTAACAAAAGCACAGAATTCCATTTGTTTTAGAAAAGCATACATAATATGTACCAATGGTATTTCATTTCCAAAGACTTCGCCGTATCAGCTCTCCAGCAGGACTCCAGTACAGGCTAAGACTTGTTCAGAAAGTGGTCACCGACAGGCAGGTAGCAAAAATGAGAAACTTAGGCCAGTTACAAAGCCTCTTTTGAGATTATTATTATTTTTTTAAAAGTAAACTGCAAACAGGAGGCCTAAAGTATCCATGCAGCAAATGTAAAACAGTGTAATTTTAACCTCATTCATCTCAAGAGTTTTTGGTCTGGCAACTGGAAAATCACCTTCATGTTGCCATACATGGAGGGGGGGAAATGGGACGGACTCATCCCTAACTAAACCGAGTGGGGATGTACAGAGTCTTAGTACTTAAAAACACCCTTCAAATGACTTCCATTTTCCTAGTGGTGGAACTGCACTAGAGGAACACTCAGTGACACTAACCAACACCTAACACACCAAAAGTGACAGTAATCCCTGCCACGTACCAAAATAATCTGTAAGAAATTACAGAAACACAGAATTGCAGGGGTTGGAAGGGACCTCCAGAGATCATTGAATCCAACCCCCTGGCCAGTGTAGGATCACCTAGGGCAGGCCTTGAAAGTCTAGAGAAGAAGACTCCACACCCTCTCTGGAAGCCTGTCCAATTTCCCCATTCTCTAACTGGATAAATACCAACCTCACACACACTTTCATGTAGAAAAGAGGAACTGTTGGGGTACTGCAAACAAGGGTGTAACACACTGACCCTGTAAACCTAGAGACATCCAAGAAGAAAGCTTACTTAGGATTTTTAAAGGATACATAAAGAGAACTAACAATGTTACAGAGGTCTTGCTGTGCAGGAGAATCGCAGTTAATGAAAATAGACTTAAAATATAAATTTATTTCCTAAGGTGTTTTACTTGTAGGGTTCCCTCCTCTCCAACAAAAATGTTCTCCAGAACTAAATGCTTTTTGCACAGTGCGGGAAAGGTTTCAGCAGAGCTACTGCAGCAATGAATAGTATGTGCAGACCAAGCACCGTGCTTTTCAAGGGTCATTTCACTTCTGAAAATTATTGCTCATCTGTGCATAGCTGTGCTCTTCACACTCATGCCTGCAAAGCATGGTCAGATTCAATAGAGCAGAGGGGAGGGTTGAGGTCATCGATTCACACAAAAGGAATTAGGCAGCTTACAGCCTTACAAATACCAAATCTCACTTTCTACAAATAAGGTTTGGGAAGCGATGGTCTCATTGCTCACAGCTGCGTGAAGTAGCATAGCCTCTGAACAGATTAATTTATTTAAGCAGAGCCTTACTCCAGCATGTCAGCTCACAGTCAGCTGCAACAGCTCAATATAACCATGCACAGCAAGGCTGTGAATTTGAAATGGCAGTTCTTACACCCAGCTGCAGCCTGTGGTTCAGCTGAGGTATCAATAAGGCAGCAATCTTGATTTGGAGCTCTGAAGGACGGATTTCACAGCATTCCAACAAAAATAAGCCACCACTCTTTCGAGTCTGAGCTTGCCCAGTCTGAAGTCCTATTAATGGGATTTAAGTGTTTTCTATTACTAGCTCCTTTTTGTGGGCCATAATCTTCACCATTTCTTAACCAATTCTGGAACAGATTAGAGGGATTGAAACCTGCCTTCAAAGTGAAAACAGGTTTACCTAGCAGTAATTTAGACAGTTCTTTTCCAAAGGATTCCATGTTTCCCAGCATTTGTGAAACATGGATATATATTCCAAACAGACTGAGCTTTGACAAAGAACTTTCAGAGCATGATGATAAAACATGAAACTGTTGAAGCCCTTCCTCTAGAACATGCAGGGACTTGGGCTTTTAACAAGGCAAGATAGTCTTATTGAAAGACTGTTCCAGTTTAGAACACAGCAGGACAAAAATTTCTGCCCTCCTACAAAGATTGTTTGCTGCTCCAAGAAATTTCCTCTACTTAAATCTTCAAATGTATTGAAGTTTTGACAAAAAACAGAAGCAGCTCCATCAGAGCATAAAACCAGGCCATGTATTACCTGCAAGGCTCCCCCTCTCAGAATTATTTTTAAATAAGGGAGAAAACAAAAAGTTTTTCTTCTTATTTCAAGTAGAATGCCTGTGGAGAAATGACTCGAGCTTAGGTAGCAAAAGTTAATAGAATGCCATCTGAAACGAAGACTGACTCGGCTGACTCAAGACTTGCTACTCATGTGTTAATATCCAACTAAGAAAAACCCCTAGACATACTCATGTAATACCAGGGAAACCAGAAAATGCTGCTTAGTTTTCCTCTTCGGCAGGAGAACGAGCTTTAAATCAGAATGTCAGGTTTTGCTGGCACTTTATAAAATGAAAATCACCAAGTGCTCCATACCCCCAAAGGATTAATTACTTCAGCTTCTATGAATCAGGATCAGGTAAACTTGCAGTACAATGTTTTATTCTGCTAACGTGCAAGACTAGGGTAAGACCAATTCCATGGATTTTTGTTCTGTATGCTGGTATTTCATGTTTTGCAGAAGACAGTCCCTTCTCCTCCTCTCAAACACATTATACCTTAAGAGTAAACAAATCTTCTGGAACATCCATTCTCTGGAACAGTTAAGATCAGTAACACCTGGCAGAATCTGTGGAGACTGAGACACTGGATTCTTACAGGTGAAATTGTCTACACTAGACAGAGAAAAAAATTGTCACACCAGTGCTTTATAATGTTCCCCTAATTGTTGCTAGTGCCATAAATGTTTGTATATGAATCCAGACAAATAATAATAGTAACCAAAAGGTTAAAATGAATTAAAATTGAGCATTTCTGTTTAGAAAGGTGAGTCTGAATAGAAAACAGAGTATAGGCACATAACTCTTAGATGTGTCCATTCTTGATGTTTAATCAAGAGAAAAAAATTATGACTACCTAAGTTATTAATAAGTCTTAACAGTAAGGAAATGTCATTTTTTTTTGTTAAACATTTCCCACTATTCCTATGGTTTCCCAGCTCAGCACATTTTGAATCATTCCACAGAAAATTCCCATGCCTATCTCACAAGGATAAAATCTGCATTTTACCAGAGTAATTTTCTTCTGTAAAGAGAGGTGTTAAAAGCAGAATAATGTCTACAGCTAACTACAACTAGAGGCAAAGCACAGTGGAACAAACCCATTCTGACTCCAGGTAACACTGAACTGCCTGCTAGAGTAGACTTGTTCTCAGTAATAGCATACCTAAGGAGTTCAGCTTATTTTAGTCTTATTATGCTTAATGCCAATACTTTTTAGTCACTGCGGGAAGTTTTAGAGATGATCCAGTTACTTATTCAGCAAAGAATGTCTTATGCTGCTACTAAGATACACCTACACAAAAGACTTAAAAGTTTTAGTCTTACAGCTACAGGAAAAGATCACATCAAGCTGATTAATTAGCTAACACTTCACCATGTTGACTTTTTAATTTATTCCATCAGCAATGGGCTATGCTTGCCACAAAACACTTCAGCCATTCTTGTAGTAAGGCTGCTGGGCTAGTTTAAAACTTAAGCTAAAGCATTTCAGATATCCCAGAAAATATATGAATAAACCTTTATTGTTAAGCAACAATGCACATTATTAATACAACCCCCACATTTCAGTCTGGTGGAGAGTACTAAACTGAACAATCACCACTAAAACATTTCCATTGGAAATGTACTGAAGTTGACAAGTGTCTTCATTACCACCTTACTGAAGTTTCCTTATGTGTTTCTAGGCTACACACCACACATTTCATGCAGTCATGCAAATCTGAATCAAATGTTAAATATTCAGGTAACAGGGTAGTCCATTCACTGCAAAGATTCATGTTTCACAGAAGAGACAGGCTAAGCAAGACCAAACACTGCAGGGTTCTTCATCAGAGGACAGGTTCTTTAGAAACCATGAACTTTCAGTTGTTCTTCCTTGACAATGCCAATCTAAAGGAGAAAAGCAACATTATTTCAGTAAAGCACACACACTTGGGATATTACAGTGAGAGCAAGTTACCACTATCATACTTCTAATTAAAATAAAACTGCATACCTACTCAGAGCAGCTTTCTAGTTTCCAGAATGTTTCTGGGCAAAGCAGAAAAACTGACTACACAATAAAAGAAAATCTTATCACAGATCTGGCTTGTTCTGCGGCCCCAGTGCTTGTTTTTTGACAGCAAACATCTCTGCCTCACAATTTCCATCAATAAACCTCCTTCCTCTACAAGGTTTTCAGTCTCAAGATTGTGGGTTTATACAAATGAAGGTCTCAAGCTGTGCTGCCAGAGAACAAGCAGGATGTTGTAGCAGCATAAATTAATTCCATGGCGCTTTGGTGTTTACCGGAGGTTTATTCTCAGTCTGAAAGTGTCATTTGACTTTCTGGCTGAAAACACAAAGGAACTACAGGGGCCATCTTAACCATTAAGTGCCAGGTGTCACTCTACTGCTTCTAGAGAGGTTTAGATATTTATCTGCAGTCCCTCACCTCCAGGAGGAATTGACAAATGTTCTTCCTCTGGTCACCTTGAAGTTGGATAACTTCACCGTATTCAGGGTGTTCAATCACAGTTCCATTACAGGCGAATTTCTAGAGAGGCACATTCATGTTGTTGTAAGACATCCAAAGTACATTATCATTTTGCTTAGTAAGTCTTTTCAGCAGAATTGTGTTACAGAAGCTGCTTACTAAATTCTGATGCCAAGCAAGGCAAAGGCTAGATCTATTTTACACTGGTTTTAAAAGCAAATGGAATGGGTCTGCTGATGCACACAGACACAAGCTAAGCTGCTGATGGTAAATTCAGCCAAAGACAGGATTAGCTACTGCACAGGATGAACTGGCCAACATTCATTACAAGAACAACAAACGAAGTCATAAGATGCAGCCTTTCAACTCCACACCATTTAAAAATAAATATTTTCTCCCTGGTGAAAGTCAATCTCTATTTTTAACAGGAAGCCAGCTATGACAGAAGCAGGAATGCAATACCAGTTCTGCTTTCAACTGCTTTTATCCTTCACATCAACAACGCCAGGCATCTGTGAAATTTTAGTGAAACATTCCAAATATATTTTATTTACTTCTTTATAGAAAAGAAATTATTAACTTTTTAGCAAAAATCAACATCACTAGGCACCGATAGGAGTTTTTTGAGAAAGACTAAGTCATCACCCTTTGTTGTATCTGCTGAAGGGAAACAATTCATATCACTCCCACAAAGGCTAATACCCATGCTCAAAAATAACCTGTTTCTCACTTCACAAAGTGAAAGGGATCACCCTGATCGTGAGAAGGATGTGAACTGGCAAGTATGAAATGATGAACAAACATTGTGTTACTTGGTATTAAAAGCTATCATACGCCATTCTAGAATATCATAAAATCAAACCAGTGACTTCACCTTTTTGAAAGCTTTCACAAGTTTCTTCTTGTCATAATCATCCGCAATTCCCTGCACAGTGGTTAGGGTCTTCCTTCCGTTTCGTTGCTGGATCCTTATGTGAATGTAATCCTCAGTCCCCGCCGGGAGTAAGTCGTCACCCTTTGTTGCATCAGCAAAGGGGTCTGCAGGAGGAAAAAAGATTCTCAAAACTAACAGATAAGGTCATCACTTCACTAAGATCATTGTTTGAGGATTAATCTTGCAGTTTCCTCCCCATTTAAAAACACACCATTGAAATCGAGTGCTTTTTGCACAGCTGTATTGTCTCGCTAGTCTGACAACTCAGTGTAGCGCTCAACTATCACACAGCCAGTTTCTTCAGCACCTTCCCAGAAACAAAGTTTTCAGCAACATCATACATTTATTTCTCTGTTTCTTGCAAGCTGTAAATCCTGAAGCTCAGAACCTGAAAATATGGTTCTGAGAGAAGGTCACAAATTTCAGACACCTACATGCATTTTAAGTGAAATATAGAGGTCATTTCTTTTATCAGATCAACAAATAACTACAAATGAAAAAGCTTTTGCATGCAAAATGAAAATGAAACACAGCAACAGACGGGAACAGATGTCTGAGGCTGGCTGTAAACCAGCACCTTTCTGCCAGTCGGTAGTGTTCCATAAGAACTGTAACAAAATTCATTGAGGCTTTGACTGCAGAAAGGTCAGTTCTCAAATTCTTCCAAGCTTAAAGTTATCAAGCACAGGAAGGCATTTAGAAGAAGGGTTGCTGGGTTACACTTCTCTATTCTCTACGAAAGCATATTTAACACTTGCTCAACCAAGAAATTTTATAGCCCTGCAAGTTTTCTAATCAGTAGCTCCAAATACATTTTGAAGCACAAAGTACTTTAACAGATGAATCACAAGTAATTTTTTGATACCTATCAGAAGCATAATTAAAAGTCCCGCCTCCAGAAACCGTAAATTCAACAGCCAAACCTAAAACCACCAAGTTTTGCCATCCACTCAAAACAATGCCCCAAAGGAGTAAAACTTTAGCAAAAGCGAGTAGTTCAGCTGCAAACAAACTTGTAAAAATAAGCATCCTAACAGCATTAGAGGCACTGAAAGTAGCACAGAAAAGAAGTACAACTGGGGGGGGGCTTAATTGGTTTAATTCCTACTAATGCATTTGTTAAACATATGAACCGCGCTGTGGCCCACAGTTTGTAGGGCAAACACTAACAGAAAATTTCCATTAAAGAAAAGGTGAAAGAAAAAGGTGACTGGGACACAAAGTGCACTTGGCAGAGTTTGGGATTCTAGGCTGGAGATAAGCCAGGCACTGTAGGTGTCAACACCGGGCCATTTCAAACAAATCTCTTTGGGAGGTGACCCTGTGCTTAGGAAGGCACTGCCCAAATCGTCATTAACATCACCTTCTCACATAGCTTACATACACAGGACATTAGAGATGAAACAGATCAAAAACCGTACAACATTATCATAGAAAGCATTAACTTGCTTGCTTCTAGTGCCTATACATAAGGAAGGTGAAGAAACATGGCCCAGCACCATAAACTTCCCTGCTAATATAAAAGAAGCAACCTACCATAGCTCAATTTACAGAAATAATACCATTTGCAAGGCAGGTATCAGGTGTTGGGACATTGGAAATTATAAGATGATGCAGAAAAAAAAAAAAACAAAAAACCAACAAACAAACCCCAAACAAAAAACCCAACCCAACCCAACCAAACAAACAACAGAAACTGGAACGGAGAAGGTAATTCCATTCGTTAGCAGAGGATACCAACCACAGGCTCACTCTCCCCACAAAGACAGTAACTTTGGGAGTGCGGAATTGACTGAAAAGCCTAGTCTGGGGTGGCACCATTTCTGGGGTGCTACCAGCCGTACGACACAGCATGAGGTGTCATACAACCGTTCAGGTTGGATAAGACCTTTAAAGTACTGTGCCAGAGCACAGTACACGGCAGCATCTCCGACAAGAAGGAAAAAGGAGCGGGCGGGGAGGGAGATGAGTCTCCCCCGCGCACACGGTGACGGGCAGGAGGTGAAAGCCGAGCAGCCAGAGCTGCTTTTACCGAGTAAAGGGGATAGCAACACCCGCTCAGTAATGGCTTCAATCTCACAGCAGGGGGGGCGGTGTGCATATCGTGCACAGAC
>VWZY01013675.1:122709-176257 GCA_013399075.1 Chloroceryle aenea | reverse complement strand
TTGTCAGTCCATTCATTACCTGATCAAGCCAAAGTCCCTTGGTGAGGACCACAAGCCATGTACTATCTCTTGTGTCATCTCATGTCAATAAGCCTAGGGTTGTGGCTCAATCTGCATGTTTGTCACTGTAATTAACTTTGTTATATTAATTTTATAAGAAGAGCTATTTACACTGAGTTTAATCTTGATTAATAACTATCACCAGCAATAATATTCAAAGCTGGTTTAAACTTACATCCAAAAAGGAGAGCTGACCAATTAGCTAATGACTGATGGTTAAATCCATCTCATGAATCATTCTGGAAAAGGCAACTCAGAACAAGATGGCATTTTAAAAATAATTTAAAGTGAATTTTGAGAATTTTGAAGTTGAATTTTAAAAGTTTGTTTTAATAAGGTAGTTGCTCCTGTTTATAATACAACATATCTGCTGACCCCAAATGTTACTTAAAACATGATAGTTTAAATGAAGACCCTCATGGTGGAGAAAATATGCCAATAAAGAACTGTTTTCATCAGCATTTACTGCACAGGACTTTGGAAATATTAGATGTAAGATTATTGGCAGGGTTCTCATTCAGTTTTGTCATTTTGTAGCAGTCCCAGTGAGATTTACAGAAATTCTGCTCGAGACACTCTATCTGAGATGGCATTTCAGCCAACAGATTCATAGAATACTTGAGGTTGGAAAAGACCTTGAAGATCATTGAGACCAGCCATTAACCCAGCATTACATCACCACTTGACAGTTTGGAGACCATCACAGGTCCCTCACAGGATTCCTCTCACCCCAGCCCCAGTGAAAAAACTCTGAGCTGAGCATGTTCCTCCCCTGAGCTAATTGAGGTAACTCTGCAGAGCTGCCCATGGGATCAATGGGCAACTCACGGGTGGGCAGTGTCCTGCCCATCCCCTGCCCCCCTGGAGTGCACACAAATCCAAACCACAGAAAACAACTTCTGGGTTTCCTTTATGAATCAAGTCCTTGGAAAGGCGTTCTTTTCATACACTGCTTTTACTCTGTTATAATTTCTCTTGACAATAATTCCCGGCGAGTATGCAGATAATGACAACAAAGCAAGCTTAATACGCACTCCAACTGAATCAAATAGATCATATAGTCTTCATTTTACCCATTAAAATATTTTCACTTATAAAAATTAATCTAAATATAAATATTAACACTAAAGATTGAAATCACTTGATGACAAAATAATTCTTTGTGTGCTATAACATATGCTTTTATGATTTTTTTTTTTTAAACAGTAAATTATCTCTGCACATATTTGGCACAATAAACATTTGTAAAAATTCAAATGCTTTATAGCAGGGCTTTTTTGTGTGTGGTTTTGGTGTTTTGTTTTTTTTTTTTTTTCAATGCCTACACAGTACACATTTTTCTGTCAAAGAAGACTGAATATTTTAACATTGTAACACAATAATAGTTGCTTTTCATGCCTCTTAAGGAAAACAACCTATTTCAAACTTTGTTGGCTTAAATCACACTGACAGAACAGAAGCTGAAGAGTTATTCTATTAAAATTAGTATTTCCTGTATTGATATTAACATACACAATATTAGTTATTGTTTATTAGACAGAGATGTAGACCAACCACCATTAATGACGCTTTGTAACACGCATAACTGCGTGAACCAGAACCTGGGAATACGGTGGATACGTACACAAGAACAGGGAAGGAGGAGGAGACTGGATAACCAAAAAAACCCCACCCAATACTGAGCATCCTACTCTGTTTAATCTCCTTTACTGGATTGCATATATAAATAAAATCCATTTGTTTTATGTATATATTTGTATATTAAACAGAGTGGGCCAAATTCTGCCCTCTCATCTGTGCAAATCAATTTCAGAGCAGTGAGTACTGGGCGACAGCAAAATTTCACCCAAAATGAACACATCAGGTCAGACCTTGGGCTGATGGAAATTCCCCAAAGAGGTGGAACGACGCTGATGGATTCCAGGTGGGAAGATGGCTGTACTGATTCCAAGGCTTCCTTACATGCAGCAGGACATCAGGGCACTCACGAGCTAGATGTCAAATGTGGGTGATGGGTCTGCAATGGGCACTGTTTCTCCAACTGTCCCCATCCAGCCATTCCTCACCTTCCCCACCTGCCCCCTAAATCCAGCCTAGATGGGAAATTTGCCCAGTTTTGCTCCTATTGGCCCAACCACGGACACTTCATGGCCTGGTGTCCCAGGGGACTGCTCTTCTGCCCCATGGTTGTTTGCTGGGAGCCCAGGGACAGGAGTTCCTCCTTCCCTTGTTCCCACTGTTCACCACTCCTTAATGTTGAGGAAGAACTTGCTAGGCTGTGCCCTCTAACCACCTCCTTGTATCCTGCAGAGAAAAAAGTACCACAGATCAGCAAGGTCCCCCCCAAAAGAGTGAGAGGGACACCCCGTAAGCAGGCATCTTCTCTCATGGGAATCTGCTCAAGTTTGGCCTTCCAGTTTGGCTCACCTTTCAAAGGTCTCAAGAAGCAGCAGAAGAAATTTTACTATTCACAATCCAATTCAGACTGGTCCAATGGTGGTGAGGTGCATATGGCAGCAGGGACAGGCCCCAGCTACTCTATGCTGGATACAGACTAGTAAAGGAGAAGGTATTTGGGCTACATTTGCCGCCTCCTCTGAAAAGCCAAGTAACGGTAGAAGGGAATATCTCAGAGGCTGTAGCCAGCCTACAACCACCAGTCATTCTTTAACTTTCTTATTCTGATCTTAAAAATTTGGTCAGAATTTATTCTGAACTACAGAATGGTGGACATCACCTGCGGACAACGCTACCAAGAAGAATGAGACATACAAAGGTGTTGGGTTTCACAACAGTGTTCAGATGTTTCCAGACACCAGGATTGTAACTCAACAGACACCTGGTCCACATGTGCTGCCACCAATGCATGGTTCAACATGTGACATCCATGTTCCCCACCCTGCCACCAAGAGCAAAATATCGGACCTAGAATATTAACTGCACCAAACATACGCTCGGTGAACGGAGAAATCCTTGCACATCACACCTCCTCCTACAAGCCCCGTCCAAGCTTCCACTGACTTCCCAGGAGCGGAACTGGGTACACTGGTTCTCCACTCCCACTATGCAGCACACAGTTTTTCTTACTGCTCAACAAGACGGACACCTATGTGAACAGCAAGGCCAGCAAATATGGATCACGGGTCTGCTTTGTTTTTTGTTTGTTTGTTTGTTTGTGGGGTTTTTGTTTGTTTGTTTTTGTTTTTGTTTTTGTTTTTGTATGAAATATCAGCCTAGGGTTACGATTGACGGGGTCTACAAAAAGAGACTGAAGTTTAAAGACAACATAATCAAGTACAATCAATGGGGAGAAAAAGTGCATCTTAAAATGTGGAGCCTTGCATTTGAAACTCAGCGTCCTTTTCTAGAGTCTCATGAGAACTTTTAAGGCAGAGTTTCCTTTATCAGACCACAACGCTGAAGACTTGGGACAGCTTTCTCAGTGAGGTATCCAAACGAAGCCCTATAGCTGAGGCATTGTGGGTTCTTGAGTGTCCATTTTCAGCTGGACATACACAATGGCTGTTAAGTAAAGGCACTCTTGTGTACAGCCTTAGGCAGTGTGTTATTGGCAGTAGGGAAGTCCAAGTTTAGTACATCACAGCAGATCCTAGAGCAGGTTCCTGGAACAGAGAAGGGCAGGAAAGAAAAAACCATGAGCCAAACACAAAACGAGCTGGCTGACGCTTCTAGGGAACCAGGTATCTAGCCCTTAAATTCCACCTTGGTTACCTTGGAACATGTCTCAAAAAACTGGTGAGATTCAAGGTGACTCTCACCTGCTGGTTCTCTGAGGGTCTGGTTCGAGAAGTCTGAATTGTAGGGGACCACTACTTCATTTCTTTTTTGAAAAAATAAGGGTGGCACATTCCTGGAGATGCAGCAACCAGGGCACACTGACCCACAGGCTGATGCTCAGGAGCTGCTATAGTATACCAGCTATGGTATAGAGTCAGTCAGGCATGTTGCAGGACACTGCTCGTATTTTTTCAGTCACCTCATCAATATCTACTCTTTTTCCTCAGACTATAAAGAGAAGTTTTGTGAAGGTGCTGAAATACAGTTGCCAACACAGACAAGCACCCACAGCAGCGTAAGCAGCAGGTTGAGGGGAAGGGATCCTGCCCCTCTGCTCCACTCTGGTGAGACCCCCCCACCTGCTGTGCTGGGTCCAGCTCTGGAGACCCCCAGCACAGGAGAGACATGGACCTGTTAAGAGTGAGTTCAGAGGAGGCCACAGCAACGACCTGAGGGCTGGAACCTCTCTGCTGTGAGGCCAGGCTGAGAGAGCTGGGGTTGTTCAGCCTGGAGAAGAGAAGGCTCCAGAGAGACCTTCTTGCAGCCTTTTGGTACTTGAAGGGGCATGTCAAAAACATGGGGACAATATTTTTAGCAAGGCCTGTTGTGACAGGACAGGGGGTGATGGTTTTAAACTAAAAGAGGGGAAATTCAGACTGGAGAGAAGGAAGAAAATCTTTTATACTGAGGCTGGTGAGACCCTGGCCCAGATTGCCCAGAGAGGTGGTAGAAATCCCATCCCTGGAGCCATTCTGGGTCAGGTTGGTTGGGGCTCTGAGCAACCTCCTCTAGCTGCAGATGTCCCTGCTCCCTATAGGGGGTTTGGACTAGATGGCCTTGAAAGTCCCCTTCCCACCCAAACCAGCCTGTGATTCCATGTGGCTATCTCCATTTGCTGCTTGTAAAAGCAGTTTTTAAACAGTTTGTCATGAATTTACCATTAAGTCCTTGGCAGTGTTTTTCCTCTCTTTAGTTCTTTGTGTTAGAGACCCTTGGAGCATGAAGTTCCTATTAAACGTGCTGACAGTGGTGACGGCAGAATTATCTACATTTTCACCTGGGAAAAATGCAAAAAGTAAGATTTTTCATGTAACAGATTGAAGCAGATTTCAGAAGTACTGTTCTGAGTCACAGCGTCCGAAGAGATAATCAATTCCCCTAAGACATGAGAAAAGCTGGATTCAACTTAAAACCACCAGGCTGTGATACTCCAAATTTATTAAAGCCATGTCAATCAGTGGAATTACACAAGAGTAAATATTGTCAGAAATAATGCACTGTGGGGTTAAAAAAGAAGAGCAAACATGAAAGAAAAAAAAAACCTTTATATTTTATTAAATTGACCCTTATAAAGAGAGACTCTTTCTCTATATTGTAACAACTTCAACACACCTTGCACTGGTGGAGCTGGAAGTTTTCTTCTCTGCTGTCTTGATGTGTCTATTGTATGTATCTGTAAAGAACAGACAGATGTTACTCAGCTCCATTACAGGAAAAAAAAGAGGTGAGGTTTCCCCGATGTATTTTTGAATACTACAGAATGTTCTGGCACCTGGTTTGTTTGCTTTTGATCCCGTTTCCTTGTCAGGCGAACACATGGAGCCACGTTCAAGCCTGCAACAGTGAGAGCTGATATTCTGCTCTCAATATCTGAAATCTTCAAAGAAAATAAAAGAGAGAGACAGACAGATGGGGAGGGGGGAAAAAGAAGTTTTAAAATTACTGTGGATGACACTACTGCAATAAATCCCCCCCCCAGTCAAATACTCTTTAATTAAAAAGTATAAACAGATATGCTAATTTCTTCAGCAGTTCTGACACTTTCCTGTGGCCTTTAGTCCTGATGTTAAAAATAGGCTTCATCTGTGAGCAAATATGGAGTAAAACAACAATCCAACCTACCTTGTGACTCCAAGGAAGAGACATTTTACACCTTGTGATGTAAAAGAGAAAGGGGGAGAGAAAACCTGTAGCTGCCATCTCTCAGTTACCTTTAGTTTCACAATTCCAAGTTCATTCAAGCTGAGTTTTTCAAAGGCTACGTTCAAAGAATGACTCAGTGGGGCACGTTTCCTATTTCAATGTTCATTTCATGCACAGGCAAAGTAGATCCTCCGTTACAAAATCTGAACAGTTGGTCTTAAATATTTATAATGTCAGTGTTATACGTATGTAAGACACAGACATACAGAAAGGCTGGTACACGCTATAAAAACACCCTGTGGAAAACAAATTGCTAGGAAAAACAGAAGTCCAAGAAAGCAAACATCTGGGGGGAAATGAGGCTGATGTTGAGACTCGAGGAAACAAATGCTGCCAAAAGGGAGCAAAGTGTCAAGAGAATTCAGACATATAACCTGACTCTTGATTCACTGTGACACCTGAAGCTGTTCACCCTGCAGAAGACGTTCTGTTGGCCTCTGTCATCATCCTTGCATAGCTTAAGCCTCTCTCCTCCTCACTTCCCAGCTCCATTAACATATTTACCATAAAATAATGACCAAAGCCAACAAAATGTTGCTGCCAGTTCTCCATCCAGTGTAGAAATGCCCTTCTGACATCAGAGAGATGTCAGATTCAGGTCTTAGATCAGTTCTGATTTGAGCATATCACACAATCATATCATAGAAAGTTTTGGGTGGGAAGGGACCTTTCAAGGTGATCTAGCCCAACCCCCCTGCAGTGAGGAGGGACATCCATAACTAAAGCAGGCTGCAACTAGAGCAACCCTCTGCATAAATAATTTCTTCCTTCTATCCAGTCTGAATGTCCCTCTTTTAGTTTAAAACCATCACCCCTTGTCCTGTAGCAACAGGCCCTGATAAAAAAATTGTCCACATCATTCTGACAGGCCCCTTTAAGTAGTGAAATGCCAAATGCTCCTGATGAGTAAAAACCAGGAACTTCCATCAGAGCCCGGCACAGACAGGTCCGAGCACCTCACTCGGTACAAAGTAGTCAGTGAAATCACTGGCAGAGAGCTGCTCGTAGTGTCAGCCTCTTGAGCTCTGGCAGCATTACCTCATTCAGCTTTCAGCACCAGATCATGATGTCGTCTTCTGAGCTGTAAACTTTCTGGGGCCCACTGGAGAGATGCTAGATCACAGCTCACAGAAGCAATTGCCCTTTGGCTGAAACCCAAGGCAGGACTGCAAGTGCCACAGGCTCTTTGCTGACAGGAGTCTGGCCTCATCCTGTTGCCCCCTGCCCTTTATATACTAATTAGCATTGATCAGTGTTTCTGTGAGGTCCCCTCTCAGGCTTCTCTTCCCTGGCTAAACAGCCCCAGGGCTCTCAGCCTTTCCTTGGCAGAGAGATGCTCCAGTCCCCTCAGCATCTTTGTAGCCTTCACTGGACTCCCTCCAGTAGTTCCTTGTCTCTCTTGAACTGGGGAGCCCAGAACTGGAAACAATACTCCAGATGTGGCCTTACTAGGGCAGACTAGTGGGGCAGGAGAACCTCCTTTGACTTGCTGGACATGGTCTACCACATGCACCCCAGGACACCACTGGCAAGAAACAAACCACTGGAACCGAAAGACAGTAGATCTGCCTGGGCTGATTTACGTGTCTCATCTATGGTTTCCTCAGCTCCCGTGATGCAACATCCCCAGCTCATCAGCCCACTGTGCAACAAAAGAGCATCGAAATTCAGTGTGTGCAGACAACAGGTAAGTGCTAGGCAAGGCCATGTGAAACCTGCAGATAGGGAGGAGCTGCTGTCCTCACCTGAAGCTCTGCATGATGAACCTGGGCAGCTGCTGTGGCCACCTGATCCTCCAGATTGGCCAGCTCTGATTCTGCAGTAACACTGTTGATCTTGCGCGCAGCATCTTCCAGGTTGGTGAGCTGCCCCTCCAGCCCATACACAGTGCTGGCTGTCAGGTACACCTGCAGGGCCAAGGCATGGAGAGGCATCAGTTGCTGCTGCTTTGAGCAGACGGCATCTTCCACAACACCTTTCATGGTGTCATTGAATCACAGACCAGACCTTCAGTGTTTACAGGGATGGGACATGGACCACCTCTCTGTGGAACTGGGGCCAAGGTCTCACCATCATCAGTGTCAAAAATTTCTTAGATCTAAATTTCACAACAAACCCTGCTAAACAGTCTGTCCCCATCTTTCTGACAAGCCTCCTTTAAGTACTGAAAGGCCACAAGAAGGTCTCCCTGGAGCCTTCTCCAGGATGGAGAACACCAACTCTCTCAGCCTGGATTCACAGCAGAGGGGTTCCAGCCCTCCCATAATTTCTGTGGCCTCTTTTGGCCCCACTCCAACAGCTCCCTGTCTCTCCTGGGCTGAGGACTCCAGAGTTGGACCCAGCACTGCAGGTGGGGGGGTCCACTTCTCAAGCTTGTTCATGTCCTTTTGAATGGAAGGACCTTGAACTTCCCTCCTTTCTAACCCACTGCAGGGACACTTACTGGGCATAAGCAAGTTATGAGGCAATAACCTGAAAATGAACATCCACAGAGAGAAGGGAGGCATGAGATGGCTGCACTCCAGATTTCACAAGTGCCACTATTCCAAACCAAAATTTGCCTTTTTTAAAAGAAGATCTCCCTGAAAACCAAACAACTTTTAATATTTTGACCCACCTACGATGCCTCTGATAACTGCATGTGAGGTTTCATTTCCCACTCAGCTCCTCTGAGCAATAATTAATGATTCACTGGTTTTTATGTGCATATTCTTTTGTGCAAAGAAATCTAAGGTACATGGTTGTACAGAGGTCTCTATTTTATAGAAAAGGGTAATTTTCAGTCATTCGCTACAAAACCAGCATGAATTGAACCTGTTCTGTGGCTGACTACAGGCAGATGAGGTTAGGAGGGGTGTGATGTAGTTTGGGAATCTCTGAACCAATGCAGGAGATGGGAGATCTGAGCTTAGCAAAGGTGTGGCAAGAGGGACTGGGTTGTGGTGGGACTGATGAGAAGGCTCTGGAGTAGGACCAGTGCCAGGACTGGCTGTTACTGTCATGGATTATCTCCCAGTCAGGCCCCAGGCTGGGGCTTCTGTGGAAGAGTTTCTGTGGAGGAAACTGATTTTATCACCCAAGAAGAGACTCTGTCTGAATATTCCAGGGCTAAAGAAAAACAAGATCTATTTTCTTGAATTGATCAGGATGTCATAATGGGACAGCCCAGACTCCTACGAGATCTTTAAAAGCCTCTAATTGAAGGGGGAAAAAAAAAAAAACAACAAACAAAACTGAAATGTAATCAGGTAAATGTAGGAAGAAGAGAAAATCGAAAATTAGAAGTGTACCAGCTCCATTAAGTGGATGCATAAAAATTTCCACCGAGTGGTGACCTCCCTCTATGATTCAGCATCACACTTCTTTCTGCAGATGACAGGTCCTCATGGAAAAGGATGGATGGCTCTGATGTAGCCAAACAAACGTTTAATTTGGCTCCTACAGCTTGTGTTTTTTTCACAGTGCAGGAGGGAGCTCCAGCTCCCTGGGTGCTCAGCGCAGTGTGCTGGGGATGCGTGGGAGGAGGAGGAGATCCTCCACCTTCTCTCTTTGTGTGACTGGGGACGTTTCCCTACCTGTCCTTACAGGAAAGAGACCGTGCTGGAACTTGGAGACATGCGATTTCAATCAGGCATGGTGCAGCTGAAGTTAACTTCTGAGGTAGAGATCCTAAAATTACTTATAAACCTCAAAACATCCAATTCTTCCCCTCCACCAAATATTGTAAAGTATGTATTAAAAATATCTTTATGATCTTCATAAGTGATCTGGATGATGGGGTCAAGTGTACCCTGAATGAAGTTTGTTGATGGTACCAAACTGAGTGGGGAAGTGGACACTTGGGAAAGGAGAGCCACGCTGCAGGAAGACCTGGATAGACAGGAAGAATGAACTAACAAGAATCTGATGAAGTTTAACAAGGAAAAGTATAAGGTCTTGCACCTGGGAAACATAATCTGTGAGTGCAGCACAGGCTGGGATCTATGTGGCTAGAGGGAAGCTTTGTGGAAAGAGAGCTGAAGGCAGACAAGCTCAATATGAAAGGAGTGCTGCTGTGGCAAAGCAAGCCAATGGGATGTTGGATGGCATCAACAAGGGCATCACTAGCAGAGATAAAGAGTCATTGTCCCACTCTTCTAAGCACCAGGCAGGCTACACCTGGAATAGCATGTTCAGTTTTGGTCTCTATTACACAAAAAAAGATGTGGCCAGGCTGGAGAGGGTCCAGAGAAGGGCTACAAAGATGATCCAAGGATGGAGAAGCTGCTATATGAGGAAAGGCTGAGAGAACTGGCTTGTTCAGCCTTGAGAAAAGGCTTAGGTGAGACCTTATCACCATGCTGCAATATTTAAAGGGTAGCTCCAAAGAAGATGAAGACTCCTGTTTTACAAGGCGTACCATGGAAAAAATAAGGGGTAATGGGTACAAATTACTACCAGCAAGATTCCAGTTGGACATAAGAGGAAAATATTTCACAAGGACAATCAGCCATTGGAATAATCTCTCCAGGGAAGTGGTGGAGTCCCCAGCATTGGATACCTTTAAGATTCAGCTGAATAGGTGCTGGGACATCTTGTCTAGACTATGCTTTTACCAAGAAAGGCTGGTCCAGAATGACCCTTGAGGTCTCTTCCAACCTGGCATTCTACTGTTCTATGAAAAACCCAACAACACAGCTGAACACCCCTGTTTCAAGCAGCACTTTTTTGTTCTATGTATTTGTCTAACAACCCAAAATTAATTCTGAACATCCACCAGTGCTGCCTATGCGCTTTCCCGTCCCAGCTGGCATGTACTCACTCACACTCGTGACACTTCCACGTACTGATTTCCTGGTCTTACGTTTTCTTCCAGTGTGGTGAGCTGCTCATCAAGTCTGACAGTATCTGTTCCCAGAGGGAAGGTGTCTCTTTCTCTGTCCTGAATGTCCGCTGGGAGATCACAGGGACCAGTGGATTCTGCTATCAGCTCTTCAGTGGCATTGATGACTTTCAGGACTTCTGTAGAGATGTTGCACAGAGAGACAGCAGAGTACTTCTGTTTTGTTACAAGAGCAGATAGAGAGAACAACAGCATTAAATTAAGTAACATGTAAAATCACTCTACCAACAGCTGCAGCTTGAGCCACACTAAAAAAAACAAATATACCTGGGGAACTGCTGGGAACAGTCACAAGAACTGTGAAATTGGAATTGATGTCCCTTTTTCTCCCTCCCTTTTTCACATACTCCCACTGGTACCACAGGCAAAAGAACATAGACATGCGATTCTTCTACAGCACAATTTCTACTGTGGGGAATAGTTCAAAACATCCCAAAGGAGCACACAAATATCCAGCTTTAAAAGCCAAATGAGCAAGGTAAGATGAGCTTTGTAATAGTGTTTCAAAGAGGTTTTAAATCACAATCTTCCTTTCTTGTGGGTACTGTCAAATAGATGGGGAATCACCTGTATCTATATGCAAGGGAACTATTTCATTGTGGGACAGCCTCAGCAGCCCTGAGGACAGCCTCAGCAGCCCTGAGGACAGCATTTAACAAAGGTGTTTGCTATGAATTATATGACAGCCCCAAAAACCAAGGTTGAGCTATAAGTATAAACCCCTGTATCCTCTTTTTTTTTTTTTTAATCAATTTTACATTTTAATATATACAAAATAAATTATATCAAATACCAAGGAAAATCATGCAGGTTTATCCATGTTTGTTTGGAGTTTTTTGGTTGTTTGTTGTAGGTTTCTTTTTTTAACTACTGTAAGCCTTTTTATCAGTGTTCCTGATTTGTGTCTTTTAATAAACTACCCCAATTCTGATGATTCTCACAGAGTTTTAGTCTTGAGGACAACTACTCTGATGGCAATAAATTTCATCCTCAAGCATCAAGCTCAGTATCCAAACTATCATAGACTGGTTTGGGTTGAAAGGGACCTCTGAAGGCCATAAACTCCAATCCCCCTGCAGTGAGCAAGGACATCTGCAACTAGAGCAGGTTGCTCAGAATCCCATCCAACCTGACCTTGGAGATGGAGCCACAGCTTGCTGAAGCTAATACAAACACTGTCACGGAATTTAGGGGCTCTACTTTTAGTGTTGCTTTGCCTAAAAGAAAGTGTGGGAAGTTTAAACCTAAATTTAATTTAATTCCTCAAACCTACAAAGATTTAAGCACCTGAATTAGAGGCCCACCTATAAATTTTCCCACAAACAAAATATCTGAGGATCAAAACCGAAGAAAGAGACATGTTTTGGGTTCTATATAGAAATATCTATAGTAAAGGAAAGTAACTGATTAAAAATGTCTGTGTGTTATGTAAACCTTGTCAGTACATCAGCTGGCCTCCTAGGCAGGATAGAGGAGAAATAACATTCCTTTGCTTCACAAACTCTGGTGGGTTTAACTGAAACCCCTCTTTTATGATCTCTTCCTTTCCATTGGCTGATCATTTTCATGTTAGATAAGATTTTTACCGAAAACCTGCTTTTTTATCAGGGTGTGCTCAATTGTTGTGTGTCAATACCTTACAGCAGGCACTGTTATTTCTCTGAATGACAAACAATAATTAAGACACGAGATGAAAGAGGAGGAGAACAAAGCAAATACAGTATGTTACAGCACTCGGATCTTTAGCTTATTAGCACAGCCCCAGACAAGCAGGCCCAGGACTCTCTGACAGAGAACAAATACTTGAACCCCATAAACAGCTGACTGTTTTTTCCATTTATTTTCAAAAGTGCCAATTAGGTTAAAACCAGATCAATAATTTTTTTAGGGCAGAAGAGGAGATCAATGTTACTTTGTTTTATTATTTGCTTTTATAAGTACCTAATTCTTATTCTATTTTATGAGTAGGGAACAAAAAAAAAAAGAAAAAGGCCAGACACTACATTTTCTTCATCATCTTCACTGATGGATATTCTCCATTTCAAGAACAGTAGCCTCACTTTAGGGTTTCATTATTTCTTAATTTTTTTATTATCCTTTGTAGTTAATGATGGATTTCCAAAAAAAGATTAAATTGGATTAGAAAAGAGTGTTCTTATACCAGAATATGAGTATCCATATGGGCACTTATTACAGAGCAATTACTATAAAATAGCATTTTTTGCTTTGTTCTCCTGTTCTCTGTAAAAGGAAGCTTTCGAAAATCAGAATTTTGAGTAAAATACCTTCTCAGTAGTTAATGGAGAGGGGAAGAAAAGTTCAATGAGGTAGCATAGAGTTTAAACACTGTAAAGAAATACATGGCAAGCAAAAGTGATTTTCCTTAGAGTATACCGGAAGAGTAAATCTCCCAAAATGGAACAGAATGGGCAGTATCTTAATGCATTTAAATCTAAACTTTGTGAAAGTTTTCTGCTAAAGGATACTTGGAACTCATCTTCCCACTGGGATGTATTTTGTAGAGAAGCAAGAAGAGATAACAGGGAGACGTAAAAATAACACGTGGGGCGTTCAAAGCCTCTCAAATTGGAAAGAAATGGGTATTCCATTCATGGTTTTGCATGTGTTTTTACCTCTTTTTTTGAGCAATGGTCAAAAGCTGTTAAAACAGCTCATGTTCAAAACTGGTCTAACATGCAGAAGGAAAAAAAAAAAAAGTTACCCAAAAAAAGAAAAAAAAAAGAAAAAGGGAAGAAAAAGTGTTCTGGAGTTTTAATGGTTCACAACCTTCTCCCCTCCCCAGCCACCCACGTCAAACTTAGGATTTACAAGGTTCTATAAAAATCAACTAAAATTCACAGACACACACACGCGAAGATCATCTTGGTAGGTGGATGTTTCAAATTGCTCTGAAGGCCTCTTGGCTGTCTAATTTATCTTTCCCTTGCAGGAAAGGTCACCATCATCATCTCTAAGTGATTCAAAGAGGCAGCTATCATGTGGTGATGAGGTGTTTCCCATCTGTCTTGTCAAGCAAGGTAAGAACTCATGGATGAGACAGACAAAGACAGTGATCTTTGGTACAAATACCTAGCACAGAAAAGCTTCTAGAAGCACTTCTTCTAGAAGTACTGGGATGCATTCTTATTTCTACTGTGCTATCCTACTTCTGGATTAACACCACACCTCCCAAATGAAATAATAGACTCATCAAATCACAGAACCATTTCGGTTGGAAAAGACCTTTAAGTTCACAAAGTTCAACCATTAACCCAGCACTGCCAGGTCACCAATAAACCATGTCCCTCAGCACCACATCTCCACAGCTTTGAAACCCCTCCAGGATTTAAAGATCAAAACATCTCTGGCCTAAAAGTGAGTCCTAATCAGTTATTACCACAAACAATGGGAAAAAAGCGCTAAAATTTGTCTAGATATTTGATGGAAGCACATATACTATGATAAACTATGGTATGAATGATTTACTCTTCTGTGAAAGTTTAAGTCTCCCTGCCTAGACCTTAACATCAGTATCTTCATTTTTGGGCACTTGTTCAGGAAAACAAAGCTAGAATATCTTACAGAGTATTATTCTACTGTCATTCTCTGAAATATGACACAGGGAAATACAGTCACTCTTTTTGATTGTTGTGAGCTAACTATACAGTCACTCTTTTTGATCGTTGTGAGCTAACTATGAATACTAGATTTTTACTAATGAATTCAATCCACTGCCTGCATGTAGTTACAGATGTTATTCCTAAACATTTGTACTGTCTCAGTTCTACAGATAAGTTGCCTATAATCATGAGAAATGAAGTTATTTTCCAAGACATGAAATATTATGTTCCAAGTTGGAAATCGAAATATTTAAATCTTAAAATCTGCACAGGATTCTCTGAGAATATCTATAATCGACACTGGCTGAAGACAGTGCACAAATGGGAAAATATTTTGATATTTTTACTAAAGAAAGCAAAAACTATTAAAATTCAAAGTACAAAATTTAATACTGAGAGTAAGTAAAAAAAAAAAAAGTTGAGGAGTATTTTGCTGAATTAAAGCATCAACGTTTGACACAAAAAAGTGTATCTTATTTTATGACTGAGAGACTGCTACAGAATTTACTTACCACTTTATACAACGTACTAAAAATAGCATGTATTTAAAAAGATAAGAGAAGATTATATTTGCTGAGAATAACATGAAAATCTGTTTAAATATCTGATTCTCATAAGCTGAGACCAAAGAACACAGAATATAAACCTCTGCCCACCTAGATGCACAATAAGCAATAGACAGTAGCAGCAAAGTGAGAAAGCTCCTACTCACTGTGTGCAACCTCTACAATGAATTAAGGGTTTTCTTTATTTTTTAAATTTGTGAGCTTAGAAAGATTTTTGAAGAATACTATGGTCAGAAGCCTTACTGCTGAAATAAAATTTAACATTTTTTCCTTCAAAATTTCTTCATTTAGGTTGAGTACATAAGAATAGGATGATCATACACCTTATCTTTGTCTTCTGTTCCTCAAGCTGTGATTATAAAATAATTTTCTGTAGTGATTACTGATTGTGGCCAAAAGATATGATTTTTTTCAGGCATAATATTTCCAGGAAAACAATTTGAGTGGGAGAATTTTGCTTGGGAAACATGGAAACCCTCAATATCACTTTACAGCATCTCCTACTATGTAAGAGATGTGAGAAGACACAGACAAAACAAAGTGTTCTCACCTGCTGCAACACAGTGGATAAAAACTGCAGCTTTAAATGAAGATCAAAAGCCTTTTGTTTTTCCTAGATATTGGGAAAGCAGTTAAATAAAAAGGCAGAAAAGTTATATTAACAGCTACAGAGGTTAACAGTTACATAGGTTCAGACTTACACAGAACTTGAGAAGGAACAGCAAGGGTAAGGAAACTAGCAAATATAAAATACCACAAAATTTAGATTTTACATTTATGGCCAAAATATTTAAAATAAAGCAATGCCTAATTTACTTTTGATGGTGGGATTTAGTGTGACAGATCTCATTGAGACAGGTCTTGCAAATGAAATATTTCTATTTAAAATGAAAAATGGTAAATGTTGACATCCGCTGTTGTGAACAAGAAAAGCCATCTATCTTCAATTTTGGGGTCTGCACACTTGCAATTTGGACACTGTGCATGTTTCTACTTACAGAAGGATTTGTACCTAATGAGGTACCAAGTCTCTGGGTTGTTTACAAAGGACAACAGGAAAATACTAACTTTTTTGTTACAGTCTATTTCCCTGCCATTTTGTTACAGAATCTTACATGCTAATGTTCACTATTTTCTATAACCTTCTCTGTAAAACGTCTTTGACATTTTCTTCCTAAGTAAATAAATCTTTGGTTATCAGCCAGCTGAAGGAGATTCCCATTGCACACAGGCTGGACAGAGCTGCCTTGGCTGTGCATGCCCAGAAATACCAAACCTGATGCTGTGAGAGCCTTGTCTACAAGATTCCATTTAAGAAGCCACCTGAAATCCCCCTTATTCTACACACTTCTCCAGGTAGATTTAAGAGGGCTTTGACTCAGTTGCTTAAACACAAACAAGGTGCAGTGTGAAATAGTGTGAAATATCTGAGGATTTCAGACAATGCTGTCAGATAGGACACAGACCTGGGAGATGCCATTTTCCTCTGGACTAGCAGCTTAAGAAGGTCCTGTTGGACACCCTATGGCATCTGGATGGACTACCTATATCCAGACTTACGCAACTGTACTGAGCCCAGAAAGTGTCAGGACCAGAGGAACACAAACATCAGCACACACTTCTGAAAACTTCAGTAAAATAGATGTTTATCATCTCAAAGCAACTGCCTTGCTTGAAACTGATGACTCAGTTTTCACAAAAGAAACTTATGATCAATTTATTTTTTCATACTAAGGACCAATAAATAATAGTAAGTATGTGGGAGAAATATCTTGAACAGGATTTTTATCCCGCAAACTACTTAATCCTCGTTTTAAACTGAACATGTACTTGTCTGCTTTGTTGAATTGAGAACTTCAAACTCTGGACCCATTAGCCCAGTGTGAAGATTAAAGTCTCATACCTCCTTTACAAGAAAAAAACACTGTTTCACCTTCTTTAATTAAAATATTTTTTCTCTGCTGTCATTTAAAATCCTGCACATCAGCAGTTCATAAACCTTAAAGAACACTTTTTACAATGCCACCCACATTCAGTTTTCAATCCTGGACTTTGGAAGATAATTAACTACCCAGATAATTAACATCAGCCAGGATCCACCAAAACACAAAAATTATTCCGAGTGTCTTGCTTACAAAAATATGAAACAACAGACAGGCCACGATCTTCCAAGCTGTTAACCTGGGAAGATGTCAGTGTATCAACACTGTTCAACTGTATTAGCACAGTAGGAACAATGTAGTAGAGCTACTATATTTATGCTATTAAAGTAACTTCCTTGCTTAAGTGAGTCACGGGATTCTGCCTTCTTTAGGAAAATTTACTGAGTCATTTCTAAAGCTTTCAGGCATATGAAGCTGGGTGTCAGTTTCCTATTAACTATTTCCTTTTAACTAATTTCCTATTGCACACCGAGATGTTCCCAAGCTACTTAGTCATGTAATAATGTCAACAGAAAACAGCAGGATTTAAACAAAATTACTAAGCCTTGGTTGTAAGCTTCCCTGAGCAGAAGTAAACATATAAAAAAGTTCAAAGAAATTCCTCAGACACACAGCACATTGCAAAGAGGGGAGAAAATCAACTACTACCGAAGTTTAACAAACTTGGTTGCTCATTTGCATATCTTCATCAAGGAGTATGAAGTAGGAGGGAAAAAGAGAGAAACACACGGTTTTAACAATTATTTCAGGTTTTGTGCTGTGTGGGGTGATTTGCATAAATGTTTTTTAAACAGTATTTATCTTGCTTCTGACAAAGTGGTCACAGCATTAGACACTGCTGAAATTGTCATCAGAATGTAATTCTGGGGTCTACCATGAAATACAGAGCTGGCTTATTTATTCTCTTTAAAGCATTAAAAGAACAGGAGAGAGGATAGAGGACAGCAAGAACTAAATACATCCAATTTATCAAGCTGTCCACTCTCAGAATCAGTGTTATTAAAATACTGCCAAGGCGATTTACATCTTGCTTGGTTGTACATTTTTTTGGTTTGTTCACACCTGAAGTCTGGAAGGGCTGAAAGCCAGCTCTACCCTGAGCAGAGAGGACTCCATGGCCTTTCATTGCCCAGGCAGGCTTCTCACTGTTCTGCATAACCTGGCAAGACCTACTTGAACTATTTCTGTAGCTTAATAAGCACAAAATGTTATCTATAAAAACAAGTCAGATGTGGGATTATGTTTTAGAGAGCTTTGACTCTCCACCGGGCCATTTTAGGGAATCACCAACTTAGAGACGTTGAAAATGATTGTGCTGAAGGTCTAAGTGGATTTGAGTCTAAGGCAGAAAATAAACCTGTGTTAATTAACACCCACCTAAATCCTCAGGTATCCCACATGAATTAATTAATTCCAAGGTCAGCATTTTCCAACTGCTATCTTAAAGGCAGAAGCACAACTCAAAAGCTCAGTTTGAGGTGAGAACTGAGAACCTGTAAACACCCAACTTCAGCTATCTCCCTGCTCCAGATGTGCTGATTCTTGCCATTGCTTCAGATTTTAATATACTTAATATTCTTTTCTAAGCATCCGCTCAACACATGATTATATGAGATTCCCATCTTCCATTAAAAACAGAAGTCCAGATTTTTAAAGCTGCAGACATCTGAAAGTCAGATTTTTGTGCACCAGGTACTTAATTTCCAGTGATTCAATAAACAAAACATGTTGGGGTTTTTTTTCCATCTTATTCTAAAGTCAGTTGTGTTGCAACTAGAAATTCCCTGTGATTATGTTTCCTAATGTGTTCTGGAATAAGCTCGTGAGAACAGCAGACTAAAGCCGAACAAAGACAAGCAGCACAGCTAAAAATATAAGCAACAAGGCTAAAATTCTGTACTTAATTTATGTCCAGGAGCTCAAGGCAAACTCTCATTTTAAAGATTTTTTTATGCGTTTAGCTATGTCTTTGCGGTTTAGGTTAACTTAGTCATTAAACACTGTCACCTTCAGTATTTCATTTCATTTCAGTCAGATATTGGCCAGACACCTTTCCAAAGGGTGTCACATGTCAGAAGATTTTAAATCACCTTTAAAGACAGCTGTGGAGGATATGAATGAAAGCAGCCTGCTTGTTTCTCCACAGCTGTCCTGCTATCAATTCTGCTGAAGTCATGACCATGAATAGTACTGGGATATTACGGTTTCTTTATTATAGACAGAAGGAATATATACTGCAACTGTGAATGACTGTTTTTTTTCCACCCAAAAACCAGTATAGAATTAGGAACTCCAAGCATTCCCTTTCTGAAGAATATGGTATGTCTCTTTTTTTTTTAAAGCATAAAGGAATTTTACTGAGGAAAAAAAAGTATTAATCTTCACTTTATTTTAAATAACTGATATAGGAATGTTAAAGGAATAATAAAATTAGAGGAGATAAAAAACTACTAGTATTACTCTGTAGAGGCATGCAGGTGAGTAGACACTACAAAACATACATCTTCTGTGCCACTTTCTGTGCTCAGTTCACCATAAAGGACCATTTCAGAAAGTCCTAGTCACAGCCTTTCATTCTGGGATTTAACTGCATCCTGTCATACCCCAGCTAGCCTTTCTGTTCTGTTGAATAGTTGGAAATAGCTGTTTTGTCTTTGTAAACCAAAGACAAGATAAATTGAAGGCTGCTAACAAGTGCTGGTGATAAACGTTTTATTTGATTTCCTTAGAAATCCTTCTGTGTACATCGTGGAGGTGTTTGCATAGACGATGACAAAGGTACCTCCGCTGCTGCATAGTCCATGGCTAAATAACTCAGAATCAGAGAGTCACAGAATACTTACACTTGGAAGGGCCCTCTGGATATCATTGCCTAGCCCAACCCTTCTGCTCAAAACAGGGTCAGATAAATCAGGATGCCCTGGGCTGTGTCCAGTCAAATGGTGATTATCTCTATGGACATAGACTCTCCAATCTCACCAGGAAACTTAATCCAGTGTTTGACTGCCTCACAGGGAGGAACACACACCTTAGCTGAAGTTTTACCTGCACAAGAGTTGCAGGCTCAGACCCAGTGATGGACCTCGGGGGTTTTCTATGCAACTGTATTTAATTTTCTAACAACTAGTTTATCTTTCTGGATTCTAACTTTTCACAATACTGTCCGCACTCTTCTACGACTTCCTACCTTCTTTAACTCTTCCTGAATGCTTCTGCCATTTTCCTCCGAGGACAAGCTCTCCTTCTGATTTTCACCATCTGTTCTAGGTTCTGACTCTTGTTCTTCACCAGAAGATGTTTCCTTGTCAGTCATTTTAGCAGCAAGCTGAAATAACCTGGATTTAACCTCCTCCTCTGTAACGCCAGGCTTGATATTATGGTGTTGATCCTCACTGCTTATATCATTTTCTGATAAATCATCAAAATCCTAGAAAGAAAAAAGAAAAACTGTATTTTACTCTATAGGCACAGAATGAAAACCAAAAAGCTCCCTAGAAAAGTTTAGGTATGATCACTCTGCAGGGAACCTTGAAAGAAATCACACAAAATATGCTGCTAAAAAATTAATGTGTTTTTACAGAGGAATTCCAATAAACCTACCCTTGTTGGATTATATTTTTCATTCCTGCTTACTTTTATTATGTGATGGTGCTTGAGATTTTCAGTTTCCCCAGTGATTATTTACATTGGTGGATCCTCAACAGTGATGATGGTTTTCACAGCTGCAACCTCTTTGGAACAAAAAGTTCAATCTTTAGGAGCACCTTCTTTTCTTACTCTTGGACCCTTAAAGATGGGAAGTACTCAGAGGCTCAGTTAAATGCAGTGGGTGTTAAATCACAAGTCCCTTACTTTGGAGGCTCAACGGTAGAAAAGCAAAATCTTTTTCCAAGTCCATCAAGCAGGGTGCCTGCCCAACAGTTGATAACTTGGAAAAGCAGCAATTTTTGCAAGCTGTTGGAGGAGACATGAAAATATCTCATGGCTGTCCCAAAAACTAATGTCCAGACACATACCAATTCATTTTCTGGACCTGTGCTATCTGATTAGAACCCAATTTCCCCTGATTTTCATGACAGCCCATAGAAAGGGACAGAAATCTCCCAGAGCAACCCACTCCACCTACAGCATTAACTGTCTTCTGGAAATGTCCTTCTCCCTCTGCTGATTGATGAGAGAAAGTTTTGACATTTCATTAGACAGTTTCTTTAGATCTTCAGTCAAGTCCATAAAGTAAGGTGGAATTATGTGGTTTTAGAAGTGATGAATTTGAAATGAAGCATAATTGTGACAAAAACCACGCAGGAGGAGGCTATGAAGAACGCAGCATGGGACCAGAAGTGGTAGGCACATCTCAGTGGGACTAAGAGGATGATTTGGAGCAATTCTTGGACAGGAAATTATTCATGCTTGCCTTATGATCTCCTGCTGTGACAGGACCAGACACTACTGAAGAGACCATAAACTGTATAAATCATTATATACATTCCTGCTTGCATCTCTCTGCAATATGTAATACTAAGGTTGCCAAGCAAGAACAAAGGGCTGCCACTGTATCTGACAGCAGAGCTTCAGGGAGGGCCTGGCAGACTCACACGACCACAAACCCTGTCTCACTAACAGCAAAACAAGTGTTTCTATGCCAGCCTAAGTCCATTAGCAGACAATGAACCTTTCCTCACACACTGTACAAATCCTTGCCTACAGACAGACGGCTGATAGATCAATGTAATGCTACCAAACAAACAAACAAAATAGCCCCAAAATAAAGCAAGCGGCAAAGTTCTGGCTTAGAGGCTCCAGAACAAGATCCATGTTAAATTATAAATCCTTTAGAAAACGCTCCATTCATACAGGAAACCAAAAATCAGATTAGTAGAAGACCAAACTTGTGAGGTTTGCCCATTGAGAGAAAATGTACTTTCAGGGCAACTAAGGTTTCCTGATCAAAGCAGCAAACTCACAATAACAGCACTTCCTTCAGCCAAGGCAATGAAGCTACTCCACTTCCCATCAGAAATATAAGATTTTCAGCTATGCTAAGCAACATCTCCTCTCAAAAAGATAATGAAACATTACTAATAGTATCAATCACTAAGATTATTAATAATAATAAAAGCAGACATATTGGTGGTTTGAGTGGCAAAAGCAGACATCACTTGGACAGTATCATAAAAAAAAGCCCTTTCTGAAGCTCTGCTGGTCATTAGCTTTATCCCTTACCAGGACGTTTGCCAACAGCACATCGAAGATTCCCGAGCGTATCAGTTATTTCTTATTCCAAGATTAAAGGAGGTAAGAGAAAAGAACCCAACACAACAAACCAAGTGATTAGTCAACTTTTTTTTTATAAGAGCGCTGTATTTTACAGTGCTAACAACATCATTGATTATCGTGCTGTATGTAATGCTTTACCTTTGCGTCTCCTCAGTTAGAAGGCAGAAGGAGGAAAGATGCAAGAACAACCCACCTCCCGCTCATGATTCACAAGTATCTTCATTAGTTTTCCCCAGCTCTCTTTGGGAACATATTTGGTAACCTCAAGCACAGTTACCTGACTTAAATTCATCTTGCTGGCTTTCGCGAGATTTTTTTCTCCACATAATTCCTCAGAGAGTGCTATGTTCTTCCTCCACCTTCTTGATCTCTTTTCTAAATCATAATGGTCTTCTTCGGTCTCACTGCTGTCTGAGTACTCCAAGCTGGTCGTCTGTGGATTAAAATTTACATCCAGTTCTCCATGGAAATGTTTTTTTTCCATTCTGGCCATATCACTTTGAGTTCTGCTTTGCAACCAGAGGAGTTTGTTAGGTCCTTTAGCTTCCTGGGAAGAGTTTGCTGAAGATGTTTCTGAATCAGAGAACACTGTCTCGGTATTGGTGTATAACCCAGAGGAAGGGGAGGTCACTGCTTGGTACTGGTCATTGCCGTAAACCCAGTCAGTACCGTACTGGGAACTGGCGTAATAGAAATCATCCGGTAATTGCCGAGGTCTCCGACGCAGCTTGTTCAAGGCCACATTCCAGTCGTAGTCATCCTCGCTGTCTGAGCCCATCTCGTCATAGGCAGACACAATGCTGGATTCGTTCTCCAAAGCTTTGAACACTTGGCTCTTCGGTTTGGCAAGCATTCGGGGGCGAGGCAAAGCGACGTTCTGCAAAGCTACCCAGTTTCCATCAGTGCTTTGAAATACAGAAGGCGGATCTATGAAAAGAAAACAAGAACAATGGTCATCTTTGAAAGGATCATTTTAGTTGCCAGTTTGTGATCAACTGTCTACAAACAGAAAGTTTCATGAAACTAATGAACAAATGCCAGTGTTGCTGCTACACTGACCCAGGTTGCCCAGAGACGTGGTCGATGCCCCATCCCTAGAACCATTTCAGGTGAGGTTGGATGGGGCTCTGGGCAACCTGCTCTAGTTGCAGATGTCCTTGCTCACTGCAGGGGGGTTGGACTAGGTGACCTTGAAAGGTCCCTTCCAACCAAAACCAGTCTATGATTCTATGATACCTGAACTCTCTCATGTTGTGGTTGTGCTGCTGTACTCCATTTACTCAGAAGCCACCACTTAAAGTCACGGTGATGATTATTTAAAATGTGAGAGTACTTGGACTACAGTTTCCACAAAAAGATGGTAGAATCTGTTTCTAGAGGACATGAAGTGAAACTAGGGAAATCAAGGTTCAAAACAAACAAAAGAAAAAAGTGGAATGCAGTGGATACCAGGCCTACAGGGCTTCTTGACTAAAGAATAAACCAGAGACGGACATGGAAGAGAAATCCATTGAGGTTTGCTAAAAAAAAAAAAAAATATAAAATTTTCCCAATATGGCTCTTGAGTCATCATTTATCATCTAAACCAGTGCAAACGTTAATCAAAATGAATGGTGAACTGCATTTTAGCTACTTGACTAAAAAGCCCACTGATGTGACCACTCCAAACTCTTGGTTGAGATTTCTTTCATTTTCTGCATCCTAATGTGGAGCTGCTTAGGTGAGATCCCATCTACATGTATTAGCACAATCAGCTATTTACTTAAAGCTCAACAGGCACCACAATTTCATCATGAATGGGAGTTTTTAGATCAAAGGAGCAGAACAAATCCTCTGAGCAGAGCACCTGAAAGGAAACCAGGTCAATTTGTCATTCTGTTATGGTTAAACAAATGTTAAGCACTAAATTTCTCAACAGTTGAATTCAATGGGATTGAAGTGGGTTTTTAAATCTAAGCACCCAATTAACTGCTTTGCTGAAAATAGACCTGCCACTAAAAAGCCCAGGAGAAAAGTGCTTCTGACAGGGGCTGAATGAGCAGTCCACAAAGCAGCACTTACTTAGTTAAGTCAGATTTTAGTACTAAATTACTATCACTTTCTTTTTGTGGGGGAGGAGGGCTAGTGATATGTCCACTGTCTCATTTTCAGTCTCCCAAGTTATCCACTAGCATTACAGATAAACAAGTTGAATTGATGAGCATCCCTGTCAACTCCTTCAACTGGAAGACACAGAAAACCAGGTGACAAAGCAGTGTTTTTGACTCCTCTGTCTTAGAAGCTGAGATGCATCTAAATTAGATGTCTCATGTTTTCTAACAGTCCAAAAACAGCTTCACAAGGGCCCAAATTTTTAATCTTTCTTGGAAAAACAAACAAACAAACAAACAAAACAATGATGCTGCCCAAAGAAATCATCTCAGCGTCACCAAATAATCATTTTCACATGTGACCCCAGCAAGCACCAGAGGTGAGCAGAAATTTCCTGGAGAAGGTCCTTGGTTATGTTTATTCCACATGTGAGTGAGAACCAAAACAAACAAACAAAAATCATATTTATACTAGAAATATTTACTTGTTTCATTTAGCCTGTCCACACTTTTCCAGCTGGGTAATGTAGAGAGCTTGTGTTCCTTCTGTTTCCTGAATGGTCCCTTCTGCTGCCTCCAAAGAGCCTCAGTTGCAGGTGATGCAGGGTCTCCTCCTTTACTGGGTGTATCCTCACTAGCCAGCGAGAACGCAGACTGAGACCTCTGTGGGAATAAAAATCAAAGAGCATAATTTAAAAATAGGAAGACATGATTATCAAACTTTTAAACTGTAACTAATATGAGTATTCAGGTGCCCATGGAAGCGTGGGACCTACTACCATCCAGGAATGGAATTTAATATGATCTAAAGAATTGTTTCAGCACTAAATTGCTTATTTATGTGCATTTCTGATGCTATGCAAGGAGGCAAGAAATTGTTTGTACTACCATGGACCAGATGGAAAAAAATAATTAACATGAAGTCATTAGGAATGTGCTTGGTGAGGACTGACAGCTAAATGCTTCAACTTGAACTAGGCAGAAAGAGATCCCATTGCAGTGAGACACGATGATCTATTGTTGGCTCAACAGGCCATCTGCTGTGACAATCTGCAGAAATTAAAAATTACAAAAAATCAAACAGCTTGTTTCCCAGAAATCCATGTGCAATTCAATTGACTTAAATGCAGATTTCCTTTGGTTGCCAGGACATACATACCACATGATACAGTGGGCATTTTTATGAAGTCTTGCTAATGAAGTCAGCATAGCCTACAGTTGGACATCTGTTTCTAGGAGGTCATGTTTCAAGGCAAAATGAGGTAAAATACTGTTGTGATTGTTAATGAGCCTTAATTACCACTGAGGGAAAGGTGCCTTCCTTTGGATCTTCATAAATCATAAGACCGCTTAGGTTGGAAAAGACCTTCAAGATCATCAAGTCCAACTGTTAAGTCAGCACTGTCAGGTCACCACTAAACCATGCCCCTTAGCACCACATCTCCATGGCTTTGAAACCCCTCCAGGGATGGGGACCACTGTTCCGGGCAGCCTGAGCCAGGCCTGGACAACCTTTGTGGGGAAGAAATTTTTCCTCATGACCAAACTAAACCTCCCCTGGTGCAACTTGATGCTTTTACTCTTATCCCATTGCTTGTTTCTTAGAAGAGACCAACCCTGCCTGTCTCCAATCTCCTTTCAGGGAGTTGTTGAGAGTGAGAAGGTCTCTGATGAGCCTCCTGATCGGTGTCCTAGCTCTTACGTTCCTGTCTTCTTTTGAAAGCTATTTTAGCCTGCTCTATTATTTGGATTTTTTGCATGAGCAGACAAATAAATGAGGCACACAATTAGGAATCACTCCATATTGTATACAAGGATGTTAAAAATTCTGTGTTGGCTCTCATGCTGGAGAGCTCCAAATGGAAGATGTGCATCTTCTACTTCTGCTGAGCCCAGTAGATTTTTAACTCATGAGAAATCTCTTTGGAGAAATCCCTGAATTTCAATATACACTGAGATGTTGGTTAGTTTGGGGTGTTTGCAATGTTATGGTTTCTCTGAAGAACCTATTTAAAGAATCATCAAATGGAAAACAATTTCCTGTATTATAATTACTCTGGTCAGCTTCAATCAGAAACCTGCATAGACATCTTCCAGGCCTGCAGCAGGCCAGCAGGGATAAATCAGAGTGCAGCCAGGGGAAGGAACTAACCATCAAATGTCAATGACTTGATAATCTTAAGGTCCCTTCCAACCAAAAGAATTCTATGCTTTATAAAAACATGAGAGATCAAGAAGATCTTTCCTTCCCAGATAAAGCTACAAGCACCTCTTCCAACCAGAAGTTCTGGTTCCTTAGCCAAAAAAGCCCTGTCATGCAGGTGTTGTTTTAGGTGTATTTATTTGTGATGAATTCCAGGTCTGGCCTGTCTGCAGTCAGACACTGAGGAACTGCAACTGTTAGTTCCTGCAATACCATCGCAGGTCAGCAGATGGCAATGCAACCCAACAGGTCATCTGACGTGTTCCGGGCACAAACGCCTGGGAGGCACGTGCTGAACTGCAGCATGGCTGTGCATTTCAGTAGCGATGGAGTTTGTGGTGAACCAGTTGTAAAGTGCTTTGACAGGAAAGGCAGAATCATTCTGTTTGGAAGAGATCTTTAAGATCATCTAGTCCAATCATTAACTCAGCACTGCCAGATCACCACTGAACCATGTCCCTCAGCACCACATCTAAACAGCTTTGGAACCCAAAGAGACGGACCCCACCTGGCTCCAACCTCCTTTCAGGGAGCTGTTGAGAGTGAGGTCTCCCCTGAGCCTCCTTTTTTCCAGGCTGAGCAACCCCATGTTCCTCAGCCACTCCTCACAAGACTTGTGCACCAGACCCTTCTCCAGACATGCTCCAGCCCTGCAATGTCCTTCTGGGAGTGAGAGGCCCAAAACTGAGTCCACTATTCAATGTGCAGACTCTCCAGTGCCAAGTCCAGGGGGACAGCATAGAGGGTAGATGTACCAATGCAACTGTGATCTAAGCAGTGCCTTTACAGGTACCCTTGTCAGTTTAGCCGTTGCTGTTGCTCACATGTTCCCTATGGCCCATCCTTCTTTCTTCCTCCAAACTTGGAATATTCTATTACATCTCCTTAAGAGAACCTCAACAAAAAAACAAACAGGGGAGATGCTTCCCGATTGCGTAACACATTTCATTTGAAGATACCAAGAGCCCAGTTAGCATCCTGTGATGACAATTTTACCATAGTACTTAGAGATGAGAAAGCTGAGCAACTGTAAAGACCAGATACCTGATTCTGGGGTTGGACAGTATGATTTTAAGTCCCTGTTAGCATGGGGAGAGTGCACATGTATGGAAAGGTTAAGTTGGCATTTTCATCTCAAGCCAAATTGCAGCCTCACACATAAACTCACTTTTTTTTTTTTTTTACTTTTCCCGACAAGAGAATACTTTCTACTGAACACAGTTATTCTTTTTTTAATTAATTTCTAGGTTGCTTAGTGCCCTGTGCATCTTTCCATGTCCTATTCTGACCCCCATCTACAAAGCTGTGCTCAGCAGAGCACTCACCCATCAGACAGAATCACTGTAGCTCCTACTCAAACACCCACTTGACAGAGGAAGCCGTAAGTGTTCTGTGTTTATTTGCTTCTGACTGTGACAATATACACCCTGACTTCATCTAAAAATAAAGCCAGATCTGTCAGGCAGACCAGCTCTGAGCAGCTCAAGTTTTAAGTTAGACATCAAAGTTTTGTGTCTATGGGGATAGCATCTTTAAAACAAAATAAAGCCAGAAGAACAATGTACGACCTAAATTATTTGGAAAATAGCATTACAAAATGTCCACCTTTCTCTATCCTCTGTCCTACTGCCTTTCACACCTTAAAAAAAAATATCTTAGTTTGCTGACAGTCGAGCAGTTCAGCTGAATTTAGGCCTGCATGGGCTAGAAATTATACCTAGCAGCCAAATTGTTTTCTTGGATGTCTGTCAAGTGCATAAATAGTGCTATGAAATCAAGAATCTGAGAAGTTCTGCTAGAGATACACTGCAAACAAGCTCAAGGTTGGAACTTGATGATTTTTAAAGTCCTCTCCAACGCAAACCATTCTATGTTTCTACACCATTACACCTGCAAAGTCTGCAGATGTCAGTAAGACTTGCAACCTGGGAAGTACTTGGAGAAAGATGGATCTTCTCATAATAAATATTAACAAAAAAAGACTCATTTTTTTCTAATGTAACAAGTGCTTTTTCATCTTAAAATGTACTGTTCTTTCCCATTCTGTGCCCAGAAATGGTGCTGCAGTTGGCTTCTTCTGGAAGGAAACAAGACAGTAAATAACCCATCAGGATTTAGCTGATGAGCTTCTGGATAAATGCATGCCTGCCTCAGTGGAAGGTCCCAGGAGTACACTCTGTGCAACCTTCTGATCCCAGCCCATGTATAAAAGCTAAAAGCTCCGTCTTCCGTATGGCGTAACACATTTATTAATCAGTCATAAATATGATGTTTGTCATGCAGAGTCGCTGACAGGGGAGAACTGATGTCAGCAGGTATTAACTTCCCACGGTGTTATGCCTCCCTCATGTACAACAGCTCTCCCACTGTGTTGTACCACTGCTAAACTGGATTCCTCCTCAGAAAGGTTTTCTTCAAATATTTGAGTCAAACCTACAAAGATATTAAGCACCTCCAAAACCTCCAGGGATTTCCAAAGCAGTGCTGGACCCCATGCTTATGGAACCTTCTTTCTCTTTAGAAGAAAAAATAAACAGCTGTTGGTACACTGTGGACCTTATAATGAGCTTAACCAGTAAATTTCTGCTTCCCCTGAGGAGCATCATAACGTGTATTTAATGAAATTTTCCTTTTCCCCATATCCAGATCTGGTTTAGATAATATAAATTATGGATGAGCTTCTGTTTATATATCCAATCTTTTAGCTGTAAAATAAAGACCACTAATAGAGCACTTAGAACGCACCAGGATGCCTGTGCTCCATCCGTGTTTAAACAGGAGAGTATCACAACTTGTTATTTGCTTTCACTGGCAGTGATGTACTGGGCAGGGGGGCAATGGACTAGGAGAGCAGAGGAGCATCCAACCACTGCTCTAAGCTCCTCCTGTCCCAGCATCTTACTGGCCAGGAAGAAACAAATGGTGCCATCCATCTCTTTTTATGAGATGGGGAAGTAAAATATTCAGAGCCTTGTGTCACTACTTCTAGCACAGAAAAGGGATGTCAAAGATATCCAGGAGGAATATAAAGAAAAAAAGGAAAAGGCAATATCTACAGCTAATACCACACCTCAGGACTACAGTTAAACAATCAATAATACATTTCAGGGAGATGCTGTGTGTGTGTGCATTCCTTAATATGAAGATCAATAGATTTTGCTCCAGTCCAGCAGTTCTTCTGGTACTGTGCTGTCCCCAGCTCACACAGCTCAAGTTCTCCACATGCAGCATTCACTTCATACTACATGGAGACAGATTAACTCATTGAATGATGATTTCAAAGCAAGGGATTTAGGATGAACAGGAAGCTAATGCAGGGCTTCTGGAGCCCACTGGAAGTTCCTGGCTGATATGGATGAGGTGCATGCAAATAGCTGTGAGTAAAAGCAAAATTGCTTGGGACAGGCTGCCCAGGGAAGTGGTTGAATCATCATCGCTGGATGTATTTAAAAGCTGTCTGGATATGGCGCTTAAAGATATGGTGTAGTAGTGGCACTAGTAGATAATGGTTGGACTTGATGATATTCAAAGTCTTTTCCAACCACAGCAATTCTGTATAAAGTGGGATTATTACAGCTCCCCCACCCCCTATATGCAAGTGACTTTGGTGTCTGGTTACACTAAGAAAATTCTCTATTCCAAGCAAAGCGAAAATAAACACTGCACACTTCAAGGGATAAACAAAAACAATGAAACAACCCTAGCAAAGCAAAAGGTGGAAAATTAATTTATAAGAGGGGTAAGACCAGACCAGATGGACAAATTCATTTGTGTTCCTTAATGAACTGTGGGAAAGACGACTGGACCAAACAGTGACAAAGGTGGTGAAAGAACCTGTAGAGAGGTAGAAAGTCCTTATGAAGCACTGTACACATTTGGAGCTCTGCTACTGACTGATGGCTGCAGGAATTCTGAAGCTGTTCATTGTGGCTTTTCTCACTTCAGCATGGCATTTCTGCTACTCCTGTATTTTCCACGAACTCTACCATTTCTCAAATCAACGAGCTTCCCTCTGGCAAAAAACCTGAGACTCAAACTTGTTATTTCCGAACAGAATTTCAGAATACGTTGAGTTCAAGCTTCCTCTCCAAATGCAAAAGAACAACAAATTTCTGGTGTAATAACTGAGGATGTGAACAGCGCATTCCCCTAGGTCCTGTCCTTAAACTCCAGAAAGAAAACTCAACTGAGTCAGACACAAAATTAACTCTTCCTCTCCTGGCTCTTACCTTCCATGAACAAGCTGCCAAGGAGAGCAGAGCAAAGTGTTTGAACATGCTCCCCCTGACTTGTGACCATAGAATCAAAGAACAGTTTGGGTGGAAAGGAACTTTTCAAGCTCATGTCGCCGAACCCCCCTGCAGTGAGCAGGGACATCTGCAACTAGAGCAGATTGCTCTGAGCCCCGGCCAACCTCACCTAGAATGGTGCTCTACAGTTGGGTTTACTTTTTTGTGGTTGGTGGTGGCTGTTTTGTCTAAGATGGCCTAAGAAGGATAAAAACCCAAATCTATTGCGGACATCTCACATTGTACAAAACAAAATATAACATTCAGCATAAATAGAAATAAAAGCTAAGTGAGCATAGAAACTGTTTTAAGGAATACACACACTGACATTGAGTGCTGTTAGCATTCCAGTCAAACATCAAGATTGCCCGTATCACAAACTTAGTCCTCCTCAACACACTCACCAACACCACACAATGTCTGTGATGTACTTCCATTGCCCATGATGTGTTAGGGAAGCACGCAACTGAGAGACAGTTTGTCCAGGTACAGGTTTTACCACAGAATCATTAAGGTTGGAAAAGACCTCTAACATCATTGAGTTCAACCGTCAACCCAACATTATCATGACCACTAAACCATGTTTAAAGCTTGTTTTCTGCAAGTCTCTGTGTACGATTCCAGGCAGGAAGTATACTTATCCATGAATTCCATCAGAAAACATCAATATTTTGGTGCTATCACTCACCCATAAGGTGTAGGACCCCCTGCGGCTTCCAGGAAAGGTCAGCATGCTCTGATCTGAGACGGCGACAGATGCCAGGCCGCTGCTCCCCGACGGCGGCCATTCAAGGTCAGCCTCGGCCTGTTCAGTTTTGCTTTTCTGCTTCTTTATAATCTGTAAGGAAGGGAGGGAGAGGAGAAAAAGCAGTGCTTGGAAAATACTGTCTGAGACATATGGAGGACAAACTACCATAACTCCGCTCTCAAGGCAAACTGCCCAGGAAGAACATTTAAGTTTCCTTTTGCTCCAGTTCATGCAAGGATAATTCTGACAACTCCTCACCTGAAGTCACACTGCTTGCAAGAACATCATCATTCATATAATAAATCATAACCAAAGACTGTAGGAACATCCAAGGTAGGTAAACATGGAAACTTAAGTGTCAACTACTTCCTCAGACAGGAATTTTTTCAAAGAAACTTAAAATACTAGATGTTGAGGGGAAATTCAAAGGCTCCCATAACGTCTAGACACATTTCTACTGAAAAAAAAAAAAAAAGAAGAGGTTTTAGATGACTAGGCACTAGGTTTGGTTTTGAAAATCTGCACTGTCTTAAGAGAGATAGAAGATTATATAGACTGTCTCCCTACCCTGATGGGTTATATCCTGCTACACTTCATTTCCACAACTTTTCTGACTCCAATTAAAAATATCTACTGAATATTATTCTATAGCATAGAAGACCTTGCTAGGCAGCACTTGACAAAAGTGGTAGCAATTCAAGCTTGGCTGAGATTGGCTTTGGACTATCAAAGACCTCATAAGCACAATTAATCTTCTAACATCCCTATTAAAAAAGAAGGTATATTATTTTCCGTTGAGCTGTTGCTCTTATGGCTTTTCTTGAAAGCCTTATAAAGAACACATTCCTCTTCTAGTGTGTGATTCATATGCTGTTAAACACCACATCCCATACACAGATGCACATGCTGGCTTGTATCAGCACGAACGTTGCAAGCAGGACTAGGGCAGTAATTGTCCCCCTGTACTCAGCACTGGTGAGGCTGCCTCTGTAATGCTGGGTTCAGTTTTGGGCCCCTAACTCCAGGAAGCACACTGAGGGGCTGAAGCATTCCAGAGAAGGGTAACAAAGGTGGAGAAGAGTCTAGAGCACAAGTCTAGTGAGAAGTGGCTGAGGGACCTGAGGTTGTTCAGTCTGGAGAAAAGGAGGCTCAGGGAAGACCTTCTCGCACTTGACAATTCCCTGAAAAGAGGCTGGATCCAGGTGGGGTCGGTCTCTTCTCCCAAATCACAAGCGACAGGACAAGAGGAAATGGACTCAAGTTATGCCAGGGGAAGTTTAGGTTGGATATTAGGAAAAACACCTTCTCTGAAAGGGCTGTCAATGCCTGGCCCAGGCTACCCAAGGCAGCGGTGGAGTCCTCATCCCTAGAGGAGTCTGAAATACATGGAGATGTGGTGCTGAGGGACATGGTATAATGGTGACCTGGCAGTGCTGGGGTAACAGTTGGACTTGATGATCTTAAAGATCTTTTCCAATCAAAATGATTCTAGGATTCTATGTGGCAATTAGCTTATTTCACATGGAGGGAGACTAACTCAGCAGAGTGGTTATTTTGCTGATCATGGGAGCTCAGCTAACTCTGGTCACACTCATCTTGCCTTTCTCTGAACTGTCCAGACAAACTCGAGGGCTATGTGTTCCCACAAGTCCTCCATTTCTCTGCTGTGTTAGTGTGGACTGTGAGCTTTGCAGGGAAAAGAACAAGCTTCCCAGAAAAAGCCACACAAATAAGACACACAAAGGATTCTGAGATTTTAGGGGTGTCTCTCTCAAAACATCATTAACAGAATTCTATGTTCATGGCCAATGTTTTCCTTCCATTTATTGTAGATGCAGGGTTCAGTAGCAGGGTTAAGAACCATGCTTCTTTACATTAGAAAACTTTGTGCCTTTTGGGAAGTGAAGTAAAGATGTAAAATGCCACTGATGAAGGGCCCCCTCTTCAAAGCAAGAACATCACAGACCAGAGGGAGTGGTACCTCTCAGGTCTGAGGGTGCAGGCCGTCAGTTTAAGGACTGGATTAAGCTTATTTATAAATTTGATATCTGTGTTAAACATAGCTGATGAAGCTTATACTGTGATAGCTGAAGGTGTGACTTGTCATTTACATGCTGCATGTCATCCTTCTTGCTGTTCAGAGTTAAAGCTCACCAGACTAAAGGATTGTGGGTTTGTTATTAAACATTCCAGGAAAAAAAAAAATGTTGTACCTTCTGCACAATGGTTGTGGCCAGCTCTTCTATGAGGTCCTCCTTGTGTTCCTGCAAGTAACAAGCCTCGTTCTGCTTGTCCTGTGTGAAAAATGGATTTCTGTAGTTGCCAAAACCACATACAACCAGCCCTTCCACAGTCATGGTATAGATCAGGAAATGCGTAATATGCCCTGTTGGCACTGTGGGCAGAAACTGCTGGTATTCACATCCCATGTCACCTTGTGAAAGGCAACGTGCACTGTGGATACAAGTTCAAAAACCCCACACCTAACTATTTAGGTATGGCAAAAGACAGTCACTATTGTCTATGTTTTCTATTGTATCTACTTGTTTTGCACCACTACCCATATTAAAAAATATGTAATTGTTCTATTTAAATTAATACTTTTGGTTTGTTTAAATGTTACCAGACTGTCACTGTAGGTCTCTGCCTTAGAAATAGCTTCTTCCACAGCTTCCTCTGCCACACGTAAGGCCACAGCAAGGGTATCCATCATGCTGTGTCCTAGGTGAAGAAGAAGATAAAATTCACCATCATCTTTATGTAAGCATATTTTACATAATGCGCTCCAAAATTCAGACTCATATTCTGGACGCATATTCAAATCTTATGTTGTTCACGACAAAGTTTGTTTCCCCAATCCATAATTACACACAGCAAAATATACACTTTAATTACAGAGAAATTTGTCTCAATCTCTGTGTTACTTCTTAAAGAATAAACCACAATACTTTTATGTTAGGAGGAAATTATAGGAACAAAAAATTATAAACTTCCTCTGAATGTTAACAGAACATAAGAAAGAGAATGAAAAAAGCCACAGAAGCATAGGAAAGGAAATGGCAGAGAAGTGACGAAACTTGAACATTAAGAAAATCCCAATAGAATACGCAGGTTTTGGATGTAATAGTGAAGCAAGATATCCTTGAAGCATCATGCACAAAGGATTTTTAGTCTCTTGCTCAATGTTTCAGCTAAAAAAAGGCTGTTGAACAAGACTTACCAGCACTCAAGGCTATTTGTCCTGTAATTCAAAAGTGTAAGGACTGTTTTAAGCAAATGAGTTTTTAGGAGAGTACCTTCTGTCTGCTGGTAGAACGTAGAGTCACTGCCACAAATGCTTCCCTCATTATCAAAGCTTCCTTCAAAAAAACCTCCTTCTGCTCGATAAAAAGACAGCACCGTGCATTAACATAAGAAACACCCATTAACAGCAGAGGCATTACTGGTTAGAATGTTCACTCAGATATGGTGGCACTGCACACCAAGAGGGGTAACTGGAAAATTCCTCCTTTGTTTTGTGTAAACCACAACTGCTGCAGCAGCTTTTGTACAGTAAAAGAGAGAGAAAGAAGCTACTATGTATAAAAATGACTTGGTAGAAGTATGGGGAATGTGCATTTAATATGACATTTAGGGTTGAAATAAATTCTACATTCTAAAGGGCAGTGCTGTATAAACAAGCCAAGCCCCAGCCACTTATACTCATATTTATCTTCAAAGGGAACAAAAGGTTTACCCAACAGTCACATGGAGAGCAGAAGGAAGTTAGCAAGTTAGCAATGACATTTAGACTCAAAGATCTTCCTCAGAAAGGTCTCGCAGAGTGCACATGCCACTGCAACTCATCATTGCACTGTTCATTGTTCCATTCAAGGACAAATTCAGTGAAACTACATCTTAAGTGAAGGTAATACGTCATATTAAAGTTCTGGAGGATCCATCCCCACAGTTCTGAATTCCATTGCACCACTTCTGCCCTCACTGATAAGGATTTTCTTGTCTTCTTATGTATTTGTTCTCAACTGCTAAAGAAACTTCTCTACAAAAATGAATCTGAGACAGAGAAAGTAAACAGACTAATAATTCAGAATTTAATGCATAGGTTGCTTCTCCCTAGAAGATTTTATGCTGATTTTCATTAAAACAAAACAAAACAAACAAACAAACAAACAAAAAACCACAAAACAAAAAACCCTACAATTTTCACTCACAACTAGAAACCACTTACCATCCTGTATCATTTCAGAACAAGAAGAAGCAAAGACTATAGAAAAATTACAGTCCCTGAACAAACTTCAAAAGAATGACCTTAGAAAAGAGTCTAGTCCAACAAATCCAATGAAATTTCAAATATTAGTCTTGTTGTGTTTTGATTAATTTGATAAAGTTACCAGTTTGACACTAAATGTCACTTCTTCCAGCCCATTTTAGATCTCCAATTACTCTTCTTACAGGGTGATGCACTGTAACACCACAGCTAAGGGGGAATTGCGTATCTTCATTTAAAATGCCAACACAAAAATAAGATTTGACCAGTTTCATAAGCATGCAAAACTCAGATGACAATCTAAGTTTTAGTCAACTTGCCTAATGAACATAGCCCACGTTAACCAAATTTTGCTTCAAACACCATGGAAATGTACTCTAATGCCAAATGCTGAATGCAAAATTATACCCTCATACACTGTCTACTCAGAACCATGATACATTTTGGAACACAGGCTATAATACAAATTGCAATTTATTTTACAGACTGAAGATAACAGTACTTCTGTATCAGTGGCGTAATTAAGATTAAACATACTCTGAATTCTTAAATGGATCTCTAGACACTTCACCTCTTTTTTTTCTCTCCACTGAGGTATTTATTTTATTTCTAACAATAGCCTCAAAAAATCTTTTTTGAAATCATCTCAGAATTTCCATTATCTCAGCTCATGTGTAAAGCAGATAAGCTAAGAAGAAATCAATACCATCTGCTCTTACCTATTACATCTGAACAAACTCCACTCTCTAGTCTGTGCTTCTTGTACAAGTTCTTCAGGACTTTAGCACTTCCAAAACACTTAAAGCGACTTTTGACATTATTATAATACCAATCCAGAGACTGGGTCCTTAGGAGCCTACAACAGAAAAATAAAATAGTTGGAATGATTCTGCAACAAATAAATGTAAACAGTTTACCATCCTTTTAAGTAGAAAAAAAAATACTGATTTCTAAATAATCCTTTTTATCCAGTATACTGAGGCAAACAAAAAAAAAGTAACTCATGAGCAAATATCTGCTTTACATGACTCAGGGTTTTATTTGTTTTTGCTTCTGCTCTCCCCTTTTACACTGTAGTGCCAATGCTACAGCCTTTTGAAAAACATCAAGTCTTGAAACAGCACAGGAAGGTTTTAAAAATAGCCGCTATTTACACACATTGACAGATAATGTAAGAACATCTGCCCATTAATCACAGAATCAGGGAATCATTTTGGTTGGAAGAGACCTTTAAGATCAGTCCAACCATTAACACAGCACTGCCAATCTCACCACTAATCCATGTCCCTCAGCACCACATCTGCACATCTTCATGCTCGTTACCATTTCTCCCCAATTAGTCCAGCATAACCACTGCATTCACCAGTCTGCTGACTTACAGGTTTGGTTGCATTCTGCATTACAAACTCCATTTTTCAGGGTTTTATAATATAAATTTTAAAAGTCAGACAAACCCACCTCTGAAATAGAGGCCTACCGACTGATAAGAACTGCTGCTCTGTTAGAGACTCCAAAATGCAATGCAACCACATCTAACCGAAGAAATATTAGAAGTGTAACATCTGTGTGGCTCAGCCTTGAGTGAGGAAGATGGAGGAGTTGGGAGCCAGAAGACCACCTGGATGAGTGATGCCAGATCTGAGATACTGGTGGCCAGGACCCCTCCAAAGCAGACCTGCTTAGCCACAGGCATGTTGCAGTTAAATATTCTGGTCCTGAACCATGATGTTCCCACCCAGGCAGGTGACAGGTGCTGTAGGACCATCATCCTTGAAGCTGTGCTCCTCCTAGGGAGCTGCACATCCACCACCCTCTGGCTGCACGGGCACCATGCCACCCATAAGTGGTTGGGAAACTCCAGCTAACCTAGATGAGGCCATCTCAGGCACATTGGCTGTCACAGGCCCTCTCCCTGTACTGGCCTCACACAGAATACAAAGCTCAAGGCCCTTGGTTTCCCGGGCACTGAGTGGACTCAGCCTGGTGCCCAGGGAAACAATTAAGATTTAGCCCATCACTTCTTACTTACCCAGTTTTAGAGTAAAATTGCTTCAAAACTCATCATCCTGAAATATTCTTTCCCTGCCATTTTGCCTTGGGCTGATGTTTTAGAGCTTGTAATGTACTGCTTGTTATAATTTGTTGAATTAAAGCATTTCAGTTCCTTCCAGTGAAATCAGACATACTTCCAGGTTCAAGAATGTAATCTCACTTTCATTCCCTTCGGCGTCGATCACTACTACAGCACACTAACACCACACACATGAAGATCCTGACAATGCTCAGTGCCCTAAAAATCAGAATTAAATATATATATATATACACAAAGAGAGAGAGAAAATTGGAGTTGGAATGACATCACTTTTAAGGTCCCTTCCAAACAAACCATTGTATGATTCTAAGTTCAGACCCCAATGACATTTCCACCAGAATTAAAGAAGTTCCTTTCACAGAGGCTTTACTGCAACAAGACAACTCCCTTTTAAGATGTCTGCAAAGGATAAGATTTGAGCAAATGGTGTCCAGACATAGGTCGGGTTCCGTGATTTTTGCACATCATCCTGAGTTAATCTTCTTGCACAAAAATGGGCATGCTAAAAAAGTCTTCTGGCTTAACTTGGGTGCAAAGTTGTCATTCTGGTTTGTGACCAAAGGCTATGGGTGCGAGTTTGATAAGGACCATCTTCAGGTCTGTTCCCTGTCTGAAGCAGTTGAGAAAAACACTGAGACAATACCAATATAACTGGAGTTACAGTCTGATCCTCCAGCAGGAAAACATACATAAGAATAGAACACATCAGCATGTAACTGAGCTGTTTTGCCCTGTATTGCCCCTGTGAGGCTGTATCTCAGGAACCCCCAGCTCACAACGGAATGAATATTTGGCTTATTAACCTGACCTGCTGCCCCCAGGAAGTGTGTTGCGTTTTACGGTAACCCAAATGAAAATACAGGTTTTGCAGCAGTTATAAAAGTCAATTATTAAAATGAAGGAGGGTTTTCAAACCCAGCGCTGCACTGTAATTTAGCTGACTATAAACACCAGGGGTGAAATCACAACTGTGAAGAGTTAGCAGCAGTTAAAGCAATGACCTAAGAAGGGGCAGGACCTCTCTTCAGGCATCTACCAGCAGTAAAAGATATGAGATGGCATATCCAAAGCAGCTCCTGACAGTATCTCAGCAAGAGCTAATAAGCTTTTGCTATAACAACATGTTTACAGGGATGTTTGCCATGTCTCACGGCCATTAGTGAATGTTCTTCCCTGTTTTTTTTTTCTTTGTGAAGTATCAGTTGACTGATACTTATTTTTTCAGCTTTCTGAACCTAGAAGTTCAGAAGGCTGTGTTGCAGGGGAGCTCACAGAGAGCTGGCACTACAAGTGGCTGCGGCTTTCAAGCCACTTGGCCAGAGCCTTGGGCCATAGAGTCATAGGGGTCTCTTCCAACCTTAATGATCAAGTCCAAGAGTCTACCCAACATTATCACAATCACTAAATCATGTCTGTAAAAGCCACGCCATGCCCACACTTGAAGAGCATTGCCTAGATCACTTCCATCAGCCTGTTCTTACTGACTGACAATGCTGCAGAGGTCCCACAGCATCTGCTTTGCTCTTCTCAAGCCAAATGTTGAAAGGTGTTCTCAACATTTAAGTCAAAATTTCCTTGCTTCTATTTAAATAAGATACTTTAAGATGTTTGTTATTTTCTTTTTTTTTTTTTCCTCTTTTTTTTTAAAGGCTAAAGAATCCAGTTTCATCCCAAATCTACAAGGATATGGAGGGACTGGAGAACATCCAGAGAAGGGCAACAAAGCTGGTGAAGGCTCTAAAGCACAAGTCTGGTGAGGAATGGCTGAGGGACCTGGGGTTGCTCAGCCTGAAGAAAAGGAGGCTCAGGGGAGACCTTCTCGCTCTTGACAACTCCCTGAAAAGAGGTTGGAGCCAGGTGAGAATTGGTCCCTTCTCCCAAGTCACAAGTGATATGGCAAGAGGAAATGGCCTCAACCAGCACCAGGAAAAATGTCTTCCCCAAAAGGGTTGTCAAGGCCTGATCCAGGCTGCCCAGGACAGTGGTGAGTCCCCATGCCTGAAGGGGTTTCAAAGCCATGTAGATCGGGTGCTGAAAGACATAGGTGAACTTGGTAATGCTGGGTTAATGGCTGGACTTGATCTTTTCCAGGATGATTCTATGAATCTATGTTTTCTAGTGATCTGATCATTCCCACTGTTGATTTTCTCTTTTTTTCCTGGGACAAGGAAAAAAATACAGATTTAAATACAGATTCCAGAACTGTTGAGGCCTTACCAGTACTCTTGCAAGAAAACCAAATATAACTGTCAGGATCAAAGCATGGTAGGCGTTGGCAAGGACCTCTGGAGATCATCTTATCCACCCACCCTGCTTCAGCATCGTCCAGGTGGGTTTGGAATCTCCAGAGAAGACTCCACAACCTTTCTGGGTAGCCAGTTCCAGTCTCTGGCTCCCTCACAGGAAAACCCTCCTCATGTTCAGATGGAAAAGGGATATGACTTAGCATAGCACAGACCTAGTGGATAAGAACCCACCAGATCTGCCATACTGGCACGGAATCTGGGCCATGCAGTGCTGTGAGTCACGCATCCGTCAAAGCCTTACTGAGACTCGCAGCTGAGCAACTGCCAACTCTTTAAAAAGAAAGATCCCCTTGAACTAAGTCAAGGGTATTTTCACTCCACCTTCTCTTAAAACTGACAGTTACAATGGGTGCCACTTTCCAAAATGAGGTTTAAAGTTTATCTGCCAGCTAGTGAGGAGATATAGCAATGGGCTAAAATGCCACTTTTGTGGGAGAAATCCAGGCACTCAGCTGTTACACCTTCTTATCCACCACCACAAAACTCTCCCAGATCAGAAAACCATGAAGCCTGTCATCCTCAATAAGCCTTATGGTCATCTCTGTGCCACTTCCACCCTACCTGCACAAAAAGCCCAACTCTCTTCATTTTACTCCTGCTTTCATTTCAAGATTGGTGTACAACAAGCCCCAAGATGTTCCTGCAGCTATTGTGGACCATTCAGTGGCCAAAGCCAGCCTGCAGCCCTCATCACCAATGCAGTAAATGGAGCCCAAAGAACGTGTCCCCTTCTTCTCCCAGTCCTTCTGCATGATTCATCTGATGCCTGGAAATCACTCCCCCAGCACACTGCCAAGTCTGAATGTCTGTGTAAAAGCTGGAACACTTGGATATTTCCAAAACCAAACATTCCACATGTTCAAACTGCTTTTTATGAAGGTATTTTAAAATTACAGGATACATTCATGACATATGTATAGGTCTTATTTTATGACATATAAATAATATGCAAATAAAAAAAAAATATTACTGAAACAAATCTTTCCCCCTTAAGCAAAAGGGAATATTTTTTTAACTGAATCCCTTTTTTCCCCAAAGTTTCATTTGATGTCAAATTTTGGTGTTTTTTTCCCCTTTCTATCTTAATTTGCAGTGAAATGTATTTTCAGTATCTCAATCTTTTTCAAAGGAAGGAAATTCCATATCCAGGTCATCTGGTACTAGATTCATTAGTAAATTTATGACAGATGCACACAACATGCTGAAGCAAAGTAACAAATAAAAATGAATCAAAGAAAGTTGTTATAGCTACGCTGAACACGGATTTTTCTGTCATATTTGTTTCTAGTTGCTACAATGCATGAGTGCAATTTTTATTTCAGGTTTCTGAAAGAAGACTGGAAAAAAGACAACAAATCACAGCGACAGCACCTCAAAATGAATACATTCTGCTGCTGTTCTTAAGAAACAATAACAGCAAGAGATATTCATAAATTAATTTCCTCCTGTGCTATTACTCCACCTACCCACTGAAGTGAAGGAACACTCGGACAGAAAAAAAATATGTAAATAAACTTCAGAACACAGAGAGCAACATCAAAACGCTCTCAGGAATATTTGGCCGTTGAATTTTGCATTCACATTAATGAAATTAAAGTTATTTACAATAAAAATAGAACTGAAAGTAAATAGCTATGAATACATGCACTGTTCACCCACATGAGAAATGTTTTCTGGTATCACAGGAGATATCAAATGAAACAACAGAGCATAAAACCACTTTTATTAGTTATTGACGTTACCTAAGTGAAGGCTTTTCTTCCTGCAAACTTCATTTTTAATCCACAGAGTCTTGAAAAACCAGTGAAACGACGACAAGAAGGTCGAGAGAGAATAAAAATTTTCACAAAAGAGATGCAAAATCTGCTCCATCAGAAAAAAAGACCAGAGGATAAACCATGCAAATTAATTCTGTAATCCTGATTAGAAAAACACACAGGGCTTTTACTATAGAGCTCAAGAACACCAAAAAGACAACAATCCTCTGCTTTAAGGTCTGTTTCTGTTCTTCTGCTGGGAGAAAGCTGTGAACAAACAGCTGTGAAATGCCAGCAGAGATGCGAAGGTTCATCACCGCGTACAATCAGAGAGAAAGCTGGGACCATTTCAAGATTATTTTAAAAATGGGGGGCAGGGAAGCCACAAAAGCCAGAAACCTTAAAACTACTGGGGAGTGAAGAGATGTGATTTCAGTTCCTGTCTTCCAGATTGGTTATCTCCCTTCTGCTGCGCAGTGTTCTGGGAGCTGCGCACACAGAGATTCCACCATCCCTCTCTGAGATGACATGGATTTGTAGCTCTGTGACTCTGCAAGACCTGGAACAGCTTAAGAGACATCATTCAGCTGGAGGCGCTGCCGTGTTATCTAGCAGGAGACCTTCAAATTCAAGTCCCACATGGGCTCCTAGCTGGGACCTACATTCCTTAACTTTCTTTCCACCCGTTGTGGGAGGAGTGTGACAGAGTGACGCTGCTCTAGCTACCAGTGAATTCCAGTGGAAAATGGGCTAGATGGGTAAGAGCTGGTCAGCCCCAGAAATTCACCTCAGTCAACCAGTGCACTTCAGCAGCTATTCCCAGTATGGACCAAGGGTAAATAAGGACCAACAGAGTGGATGTGATGTTGCAGTGGGCAAATCAGCATTGTGAGCATCTTGAGTCTGCCTCAAGTTCCTCACCATGAGCATGCTAAGCATCCTACGTGTGCTTCATGGGTTCCTCACCATTCTGTTGCTGCTTTTGAAGAAAATGAGCCTTAGAATCATAGAATCCTAAAATGGTGTGGGTTGGAAGGAAGCTTTAAAGGTCATCTAGTCTAATCCTTCTGTAAGTTGTGCTCCTTAGAAGTGGAGCTCTCTGATCAAGCCTTGAAAACACACAGGGAATGCTTTTTCTTCTTCTTCTTTGTTAATATTTTTTTTTATTGAACTTCATAGTCACTGCATTTAAAATGGTAGGGTTTTCCCTGTTGTGCAGGAAATATTTTTAGTTGGAAGCTTTACTGTGCAAGCTGTCCAGCAGTCGGACAAAGCTAAATTCCAGCTTATGGCTGAAAAACCGTAGGAAAAATTCCAAAGCCTTTACAAATTATACAAATGAGACTTTAATCCCAGCTGGCCTCTCTAAGGGGAGATCTACATCTGGGCATGCATACAAATGTACTTTTCATATGGATTTCCAGCTATTTGAAGGATGAAAAACAGAAAAAAACCCAAACCTCTATTTTTGTAAATACTTGTATCACAATAATAAAGCCCAATCAGTCCTGCAAGCACAGATTAGCCAGGCTGTCAAGAGAAATACAGCTGCTTCTCAAAAGTGGTCCTGTTCAGCGCTCTGGGTAAAATTTGTCTGCTGCCCAGAGGAAGACTCACTTCTCTAACTAACAAAAAGCTCCAAAGCCATCCAATCCTCCAGGACAAGCTTATTCTCCTCTGCACAAGGCAGGATATATCCTCAAAGGGCCACCAAGTTTTGTCAGGATTTGTGTGTGGATGGTATCAGCAAGCTTAATAAGGAGCAATCAAGAAAGATGGAAGGAACTAGAAGAAGCAGCTTATGAAGAGGAGGAATGAGAAAAAGATGACCTACAAAGCCACCTGGACATGTTCATGCAGATGATGGTGTGCAGTAGGTCTTTTGAGTCCCTTAGCGCTGGCTTTCTACTGGAGGTAGGGAGTGGAATGTAAACATCACATCTCTTCTCAGGTATGGCCAAAATGCTCATTTGAGAGCACTCGCAGAACAAATGCATGCCAAGGATTTTCCAGTTCCCACTGAAGTGGGATGAAAAAATGGTAGCCAAAGAATGGATGTCACTAACCCAGATGTCTCTTCCTGCTTTAAATGCATCAGGTGTCACTATTGCAGCTTTTCATGTTTGGTTAAGGCAAGCCCACAGTGGCAATTTTTTAAGAATAAGGAAATCGGGTTCTAACATTTTTCCCATCATGCTGCTTAAGCTCTAAATGGGGAATTTAGTACAGACCTGCTGCATACAAACACTCTTGTAGTTCCACCTGATAGTGGCAGTGAAGGTCCCATTGCAATAACAGGAGGGATCTTTACTCAGGCATACCTCCTGCATGTGGTGACCACACATTAGATCAGGCTTTTCCCAAGGTATACTGGACCAGATTATCCCTGAGGTCCCTTCCAACCTGGTATTCTGAGATTCTGTAACCACAGGAAGAGATGGGGCCAAAGACGCTGTTTGTCATGTCCAAAATACCACTCACTCTCACGTCCCACCAAAGGGGAGTGAACATAGGTTTCTTCTCAAGCAGAACTCCTCCCATAAAAAAAAAGATAAACTTGGTGGCATTTTGGAATAGCAATCCTAACTAGGATTAAAATAAATAAATAAATAGTTTTCCTCTTCCAGTCGCTGAAAGCAAGGTGTTGTACCAATATAAAGCATTAACAGCACCCACTTACTTTGAGCACATTAAGGAAATAATAAAAGGGCCTACATCTGTGACCATTTGACTCTTAGGATGAGTCATAGCCTGAATAAAGACAGGCTAGTAGTGCTGCATTAAAATATTTGGGCTTTATACATTTGATCCATCTACAATATTAGTTAAATAAGACAACCTGAGATGATAATATTAAATACTCCGCAAGCTGGAGCAATGGGATTAGTTACTGATGATACCTAAAATAAAATCACAGGTAGTGAAAAGAGGCTTTGCAGAAAATGTCTACAAATGGAGTTAGAAACAAGAAATTCTTTAATAAACAGTAACGAGTATTTTTCAGATCAGAGCCAAGTACCAAATCCTGAGATACAATCTATGATCCAACTTCTCATTTTCTGAACAGTTTAACTCTTTAAGGGAAAACTCTTTAAGGGAAAAGTGATGTAATTCTACAGTAGGTGAAGCAGCTAATAAAACTATTTTACATATATCCTGTTTCATGCTTCATTTTTATACAGATTTTTACCCCTCTCTACAATCAGTAATTAAATGCCATACATCACAGTTATTTAAAACTTCCGAGCTCATTGACGATAATGCTGTTATCCTAAAGCAATTAAGATATTTGAAAGGAAGCTGACTAAAATCTAAACAAGTAAATAAGAGAAATGGCCAAATACCCTTTAAATCCATTTACAGGTGAAAAACTGAGGTACTGAAAGACTTGCTTCCAGTTTGTTTGGAAATCGATGCCTCTCTCCCCTTCTGAGGCATTAAACATTTGCCTTAAAGCTCTTTTCATATCTGCAATTTGTTCAAATTACATATTTTAGATTAAACACTTGTGCCAAAAAGAAAAGGAAACCAACATTCTTAAAATCTTTACGCATGAAGAACCGAGAGCGAGATCAAAGAGTCGACTAAGGCAGTGTGACAACACATGCAATCCTCTTCCAAATCCACTCAACAAGCAGTGTATCTGAACCTGGAAACTGCCTGTAGCTGAGAACTGTGCAGATTGTTTTGTTAAGATATATGGCAACAATTATAAATGGCCAAACATGTGACGAAGGGTGCAAATCTTAAAAAGCGATCATCTGCATTAAGCCTGTTTTGCACTGCTCCTGCTGCTGCAGCCATACCGCTCCGAGCAGGAATGGCTCATAGGAATGCAACATTCTCATTTTACAGACAGTGAGCCACAAACATGGACCTGCTGGAGCAGGTCTGGAGGAGCCCACAGAAATGATGTGATGGATGGAACCCCTCTGCTGTGAGGCCAGGCTGAGAGAGTTGGGGTTGCTCAGCCTGGAGAAGAGAAGGCTCCGGGGAGAGCTTCTTGTGGCCTTTCAGTACTTAAAGGGGCCTGTCAGAAAGATGGGGATGATCTTTTTAGCAGGGCCTGTTGTGAAAGGACAAGGGGTGATGGTTTATAACCTAAAAGAGGGGAGACTTAGACTAGATATAAGATATATCTATGGATATATAAGATTTTCATGGTCTCCTCTGGACCCACATTTCTGCCAGCCAAACCTCTCATAGCAAGGGAGCAATATGTTGCTGCCTTTAGAATTGAGTCACTTCAGTGGGAGGACAAGGAAGATGAAGAGAATATTGAAAGCTTTTTCAACATTAAGTCTTCAAACACATCATAACCCAATTTGTACGGGTGCCAGCCCCTCCTTTTGGCAGACTGCATGATGTCTTCTTGTATTCTACAGCCAATTTGTTGACTCTAATTAGCAATTTGGGAATCAATAGCAATTTGGGAATCAAGAAAGAAGAGAAATTAAAAAAAAAATGAGTGTACAGTGCTAGTTACTGTAGTGACACACACACCCTTTCATTTTTAGTTTTTTAATACAGCCGAACATGGCTACATCCAGCTGCTTCTTCAAAAACCAGCTATGGGTGTGAGCAGCTCCATATTATATTTGACTCTGGTTGGGTAAAATACTTGGTGTCTTTTCTGTGTAAATGTAATTTCTGATTTCCTAGGTAGACTCTAATGTGCAGCTTGGCAGGTGAAACCAGGTGTCAAGCAACACCTTTTTTTCCCCCCTTACCATCTCTTATGCTTTATATTTCAATTTAATAACAACAACCCAAGCCTCTCCAAGTTACTCAGTCCCAAAAAGCACCAGAACATTACCATACATAAACAAGCCATTCAAGACACTCATCTGTGCTGGAGCAGTTTTTAATCATTTCTTTCTCAAAAACAGCAAGTGTATCTTAAAGACCTGCCTTTAACAGAGAAGGTGAGCCAAAAACTTGCAATGGCTTTGGGGAGAGGTGCCACTAATATGTCACAGTCATGAGAGTCCTCACATGGCACTGGTGAGCAAATTAAAAACCCCAGAGAATTCACAAGTAATAAGTTTAATTATATTATTTACAGTAGCATTTCAAATTTCCATTTTGAAAATACTGTACATTCCTAGTGATAGATGACATTTATTTTGAAAGATGAACTCAGGACAGTTAGCCATGAATATTTGGCTTCTCAGTCACTTGTGTCTCTTGCAGGAAAAAGATGTTCCTAAAGGGCATGATATTTCTGTCAAAACATTCAAATTTTCATTATCACAGTAGGATTAGACATGAAACTCTCACAAATCTCAAGAAAATAGTTAAAAGAGGGTATACAATTACCACATGCAGACTTTCTTGGTTTTCTCCTAAATTATCCCTTCACCCTTTCCTTGTAATTCTGTTAGGGCAATAGTGTGGTAGCACTTCAGCTGGGCACAGGCTAGCACACAGAATTGTTTTGGTTTGATGGGACCTTTAAGATCACTGAGTCCAACCATTAAGCAAGCACTGTCAAGCCTACTACTAAACCATGTCCCTCAGCACCACATCTCCATGGATTTCAAACCCCTCCAAGGATGGGGACTCCACCACTACCCTGGGCAGCCTGGGCCAGGCCTCGACAACACTTGTGAGGAAGAAATTCTTCCTCATGTCCAACTTAAATCTCCCTTGGTGCATATAAAGGCTGCTTCCTCTTGCCCTATCACTTGTGACTGAGGGTATTGCAAAAAATGGGAATATAACAAACATTCCTTTCCCTAGGGAGAAAACACCGCAACTGTCAGTAACAATCACCTAAGTCTTAAAAAAATTTTGCATGACTCTGTGTGCCTGTTGTAAAAACTCTGGTGCTATGTTAAAACCTTAGTTTTGTTTTGGAGGTAATGAAGAAAATAGATTCACTGTACAAACGAGATCTAAAAATTAGACTCAAAGGGTGATGAAACTCACTTTGGGAGTTCTGCATTATTTTCTGTACCTCTTGGGATTTCCTTAAAGGCCTGACTCATGAGCAACCTGATCAGATCTCCTAGATCACTGCAGGGAGGTTGGACTAGATGAGCTTTAAAGGTTCCTTCCAACCCAAGCCACTCTATGATTCTATACTGATGCTTCCATCTGGACCTAGTTCCACCCCTGACAGCAAGACTAACACACTTTCACTGATGGGCAGGTGCTGTGGTGAAAGTGTAATACAGCTTCTGGAGACAGTTTCAGAGGGGTGAGAAAAATGGTTCGGATTCACCTGTGCTCCACTCCTTCCTCCATCCCCTCACCATCCTTGTTCCAATTCTTCTGCCTTCCAGCTCAGAAAGGAGTGTCTAAAAATCCCAAATCCTCCCTCAAAACCAAATGTCCGTCTGAAATCTTATTTTTATGCATTACACCCACTGTGTCACATTCCCATCAACACTTCAGCCCACCAACACCCCAAGCCTAGCAAACCCCAGCATAATTAAATGCCACCTCCTCCCACCTTGGCTCCAACAGCTGATTTTCCTGTGTCTGCCTGGCTCTCGATCTTCATTTACTGATACTCTCTTCACATATCAAATTTCAAAGCAAATTTAAAAAAATTACCTGATTGCAGAAAGTTTTCTCAACTTAGGAATACACTTAATTTTTTTCAGCTAGGACTTAAAAGTCTCAGCAATCAGAAGCAGCTTGCCGGTTACACTTGGCATGCTGGCCTGACAATCAACTCATGGTGGCCAAGGACACCAGCCACCCACAGACACGTAAAATCACAGAATCATTTTTGTTGGAAAAGACAGTTAAGATCATCAAGTCTAAACATTAACCCAGCACTGCCGGGTTACCACTAAACCACATCCCTCAGCACCACATCTCCATAGCTTTCAAACCCCTCCAGGAATGGGGACTCCACCACTGCCCTGGACAGCCTGTTCCCACAAAGTAATGAGAGGAGAGATTCTGGGTTACAAATGGTGCTGTGCCGAGCATTAGGGAGACAGCATAGGACTATGGCCCAGCTTCTAGGTAAAACATCAGATGAATCAATTGAATGCTTTTCTCAGCCTCCAAGACATAGAGAGTCCTTCAGCAGCATCAACACCATCAGTCCAGTTTAGGACCCACACATAAATCTGACAGAAATCTTAAATAGAGATGTTATAAGGTAAAAATTATTTGAATTTAAATTCATCAGTGTCCTCACACAATGAGGCACAGAAAGGGCCAGATTTGAGGGAAGTGGACCCCAGCTCTACTGTAACTCTGTTGACTGAAAACAAGTGGAAAGGTTTTTCTATGAGATTAGCAACACCAGCATAGGTGGGGAAGCCACCCTGGCAGGGATTACTGCAGTTTCTCGACTTGCGTGTTGACATGCACAAGCCCATTTGTTCTGATGATGTAATACATTTGTAAGCGTGCAGTCATGAATGGGGACTCCACCCAAAGACATCGCTCACATCCAGACATCTGTGCCAAAGAGAACAATGCATCACCAACCATGGTGGCACCAATGGTTGTTATTACCCAGGGAGAGGGAAACCCAAGTTCCTTCTATCTATTTATTACCCATTCCTCCATCTATTACCCAAGGCATCTGGTGTTTGCCAAAAAGTGTCCCAGCAGGTGCTAAAAGAGGGAAAAAGCTTGTCCCTGCATATGACCGTCTGGCTCACAAACGTGCGGCCTCTGCAGGAACCTGGCCACATCATTTGCCAGCTCTGCAGTAATGCTGGCATGACAGGGGAGGGAAAGGGCAGTTGAACGGATCCACTGAAAATGAGTCAGACATGGTGTTTATCAAATGACTCAGAATAACAAGTGAATGACAGGGTCTGTGAAGCACAGACAGTGTTACGTGAGGCCATTCATATGGTTCGTGTTCCCCAGTGACGCTAGAAGCAGATGAACAGAGGACTACCAACAAGGTACGATTCCTATCTCACTGCCTACTATACAGTTTAGAGGATGCTTCCAGAGACCGTCTGAGACAGAGATAAAAAGTAACATGACACAGGTGGGAAAGAAAGAGAAACAGACTCAGTTAATTTATTTTTTTTTTTTTCCCCTGAGAAATGGAACAAACTTATTGCTGAAGGCTTGTCAAATGGGGCTCATTCTTCTAGTGGTGCTACTTATTCCCCTGGAGAAGCAGAGTTTTCTGCATGACTAAGACTGTCTGGAAGCAGAGCTCCTCCAAGACACACATGCATCCCCTGACACTATTGAGCACCCTCTTCCACTGGCCAGATGTGGTACCCCTGGTACCTACTTCATCTCTGGACAGAAACCTCTTCAGAAATGGATGGTGCTCCTTTCACTGACCTCAATTCTCCATCAGAAGTCAGGAAGGAAGGTAAGGTTTAAAGTGCATACATTCTCCTAGCTTACCTTGCACAATCTCCTCTGTAGGAGAACCCCAGGAAGAACTATGCTTTGAATGCAAGGATTCCAATGAACTATACATTACACTGGTCAAATATTGGTAGATTTAGTATTTTCTAGTATGAGACAATACCAAGTGAATGACTTAACCTTTCCCCCAAAAGGTAACTTTTTTGATAAAGTTCATGAGCACTTTTAGCCATTAGGTATTTCTTGGTCCCTACTAAAAGCTTATTTAACTAACTCCATTTTGTCTGTGTAAACATCTTCTGTAACTTAGGTATTCTTAATGTCCTTATTGTACTCCAGACAATGGAAAGGAAACCCATGATCTTAGAGACTATTTACCAAAATGCTCTTCTCATCTGATATTTTGATATTCTTCTTCATAAAACTGTTTCTGATCAATTTGTCATTTCACGAGTCTAAACAGAGGATGTATCAGTTTTCTAAGCCATTCTTCCCCAAAAGAGATGCTACCTTTCAGTAAGAAATAAGGACAGCCAAAGTAGGGCAAAAGCTACAGTAGCAGCTTGAATGATACTGAAAAGGCAACAAGTATTGCCAGGCTCTTTAGAAGCATTATCTTAAGAAAGGTAAAAATAACTCTTTCTCTGGCTTAATGACAGAATCACATTTACTTATAAACTGCAAATCTAAGTGTCCATCCTCAACATGATATTAAAAGTAGCCACACTCCTCCCTCTCCAAACTCACAGACTGGTGGTGTTTCTAGACTCCGCCCTCTCTTAATTAAAACACCACCACTTCTTTCTTCTTACATTAATTACATCAAGAGTTACAAAATACTGTGATACAGAGGCCATGAAAATATCTGAAACAGAATCTGTGTTCATTCCCACTTCTCTTTAAATCTTCTTACCATGATTTGCTTTTGTAGCTAATATGATTAGTAGCACGAAAATCTCAGCCTTGGCTTTCTCCCTCCAACCACTTGTTTGTAACAGAATTTGCCTGAGCTCTGTCTGGCTGAGTTACTAAACTACCGTAACTGTTGTGGATTAAGCAGGATCATTAGCTCAGCAATTTCTGAAGAATGGAAGCTGGGCAGGAAAACAGCAGAATGACCTTACCAGTTCACACATGTGTTTTAAAGTCAACCAACATCTAGGTTTCTGTGGGGGAGTTACAAACAGGTCTCCTGAACCCACAAGATCACATTTTATTACAGAATCACAGAATGTTTTGGATTGGAAGGGACCTTAAAGGCCATCTAGCCCAGCCCCCCCGCAGGGAGCAGGAACATCTGCAACTAGGGAATGTTGCTCAGAGCCCCATCCAGCCTGACCTGGAATGTCTCCAGGGATGGGGCCTCCACCACGTCCCAGGGCAACCTGTTCCAGTGATTTTTTTCTGAATTACCTTCTAACATCCCTGTAGAACACCACAAGGATCTCTGTTCAAGAGCAGTTCAAAAATTCCTGTGACCTCAGTGCATTTAAAACAAGATACAAAAGAGCAGGACTAGCTTTAAGCTCTGCTTGCTTCACTCCCCATTTCCTTCGTTTCTCATGTTTAATCACTTCTGTGTCTCTTTAGAAAGATTTATTCACAGGCATATTTAAAGGGTATTAATCTATGCTTCCAGAAAGCAAACATGCTTGTAAATTGGTTCACGGGCAAAAATCACTTCGGTCAGGTACTGACTCGTCCTTCTCTGAATTACGCTGCAGAGTTTTCTGGCCTCTGCAAACATCCAGCAACATTGGAAGCTGTCACTAAAATAATTTTTGCAATTGCTTCCTCTAGCAAAGTGTTACCTAAAAAGTCCAAACAATTCCACCAAAATGCCCCAATTTTCTCCTGAGCTATCACCAAGGAAAAGCACTGAAATCCCACCACAGAAAATCACAGAATGACACCAAAACATAGAGTATTTCCCTTAGCAACACTGAATATTGGTTGTTTTTGAAGTCAAGAAAAAAAGACAGTGAACCCACAAACCACATTTCAGAGTAACACATCAGATCACACTTGCTTGTCTTCATCAGAGTGATGAGCTCATACTCTGAATTGAAACGTCTATCGGCATTAATAGTGAGAAATTGCACAGAAAAGTATATACTGTAGAAGCAGCCCTTAGAAATGTAGAAACAACCTTTAAATAAGGCTTTCTTCAGACAAATGCTACTATTTATTTATTGGTTTAACTGTGACTTTAATCATCTAGGTGGGTTCTTTTAATTAAAAAACTAAAACTGAGTATTTTTCTCACTGGAAAGATTTTTGTCCGTGAACAGAAGTGCTAGTGCTTTACACACGTTTCATGGTCAGAAGATATTGGAAAAATTCAATGCTGATGACAATTAGTACCAGATTTTGCCCAGATTTCATCACTCTGCCTTGGTGGTTGAATGAATTTAACATGTTTGTTGTAAGGGATCCTTATTTTTCTTAATACTTGGACAGTGAGGACATGAATATTATATTGTTCTTGTTTCCAGATCAGGAGCCTTGTACAGATAGCAATAGAGAATTCAGAGCTCTGCTTGTGTTAAAAATCATTCATTCTTACAGGATTCCTTTTTTCAGTGTCCAAAGAAAATTAGCAGCTCATTGTTATTCCCTACTCACCCCAGAACTGCCTTGAAAACATAAACAAAATCAAAACTCCTCAGTTTACCAAAGGAAAGCTATTTCAGGGGGGATGGGAGTGCCTAGAATCATAGTGCCTAAAAATATTCAGCCTGGTTATTGTGCTGAAGTGAAGGAGATGTCAACAGGGTCACTGAGACTGCAACATGAAAATCCATTTTCACATCATTCTTTTATGTATTTTCACCTTTTCAGCCACCTACCCATGTACTGCTGTAAGCGGAAACACAGCCCTCAACAGGCACTTTGCAGTGCAAGTGGGAGTTTTGCCATGGATGGGAATAGTGTAAAATGAGGCCATTAATAGCAATGTCAGATACAACAGTGTATTCCTGGCTGTCACCAACATCACCCAAACAGCAACTCACAAAATGACTGAAAGTTTTGGACTGTTTGTTTATGATTATCCCCTTGTACAGTGTGAAACAGTCTATCAAGGTGCTATCAAAATGGCTTTGTGACTAGTCAGAGAATCATTGAATTGTTTCGGTTGGGAAAGACCTTTAAGATTGAGCCCCAACATTAAACAAGCACTGTCAAACCCACCACTAAACCATGTCCCTCAGCACCACATCTCCACAGCTCTGAAACCCCTCCAGGAATGGGACCTCCACCACTGGCCTGGGCAAGGCCTTGACAGCTCCTGTGGGGAAGAAATTATTCCTAATATCCAACCTAAACCTCCCATGGCACAACTTGAGGCCACTTCCT
>VWZY01013675.1:88064-107690 GCA_013399075.1 Chloroceryle aenea | reverse complement strand
GGTGTTTTTTTTTTTTTTCTGATCAAGATTTCCCATCTGTTATGATATCAACTAAGAGCATCTGCCAGAGAGCTCAGATTTTACTTAACAATCATTTGGGCTAGAAAGGTCACTTTTCTCACGCTTGTCTCTCAGGTTCAGTGGGACTGCCTTGACAATGGTAAAAACACATTGCTGCAGTAGAGCAGAAATGGTCAATTTTTAAGAGACTACAGTGGGTTTTTTTGATCTGATGGCAGAAACCTCAACTCTGTGTCCTCACCACCCCACCACTCCCCTATGTCCTAGTACACAGCGAAGCAACTTCTGAGCTATCTTTCTTGATGTTTTTCTGAGTGTGAACCTACCTCTGGGGTTACCCCATGCTCCAGAAAAAGAGCCTAATATGTTCTTTTGCCTTGGGAAGCCCTTCTTCAAACTTATAGTCTGGCCCAGAACAGGCAGACTGCAGAGGAGGCATGGACTAAGATCTAACAAAAGCAAGTAGATGAGTGATACCCTATTTCTGATAGATAAGACAAGATTCTGGACTGCTTCTTACAAAGGATTCAGAAGGAGGAAAGCTTTAGAATGTCACGCCTAGTTAAGTGGATGGCATATATGTTGTTCCTTGCTAAGACACAGTATGATCAGCAGAGCCCAGAGCCTTCCAAAAACCTGATTTCCCATATGGAGCCTGTCACATCCCTGTATTTTTATTCAGACACTCCAGGTCTGTACAGCCTCAAGTGAAAAAAGGATAAAATTATGCAAAGTTCACAGAACACACTTTATCAAGGTAGGAATTACACATCTCTCATAATGGAGCAAAAAAGGGAAAGGAGGAGTGACTTCAGCACCAAATGGTGAGTAAGCTCAGAGTAGGAAGCAGAATCCAGGTCCGCCTCCTACTTCCTCACCTGATGAATTCTGTCATCTACAGAGTAATAAAAAAATGACTCTCTCCATGTACTATAAAAAATAACTACCTACAAGCCTTTAGACATATCTGTTATATAAGACATGAAGAGACAGGAAGGAAACATTTTTTTTCCTCCGAAGCAGGTTCCGTATATTCATTTTGTACCTTTCTGAAGTTCCTCTATCCTTTCTAAACCATGCAAAGACATTTCAGATGCACAGAATCAGCATCAGGATTCCTCCAGGAAAATGGAAGTGTCCAAATAATTTCAGACACCACGATGAAGTCTTTATAACCTCAAGGAAAAGTGTGCAAATATCAGCTCCTGAGATTCAGCACAATTCAGAAGGCAGCACCCAGTGCTGTCAATGAAATTGCTTAATAGATTCACTTTCTGTTTTAAAAGTAATTCTGACAACTAACACTTTTCTGCTTAAGTAATGCTGGGACAAAAACTCTTTAATATGCCTTTGAAAAAACAGAGCAGTACATTTGACCTGAGAGAAGCCAAAACTTTCTGCAAAAAGAGTTAACAAAGACCATCTAAAGGCTAAACTGCATATTGGGAGGCACCCAGGTAGACAAAGTGAGAGAGTTCAGAAGTGTTGCTCGTCGGGATTTGCCTTCTGCTAGCGCTCATCAGCTGCATTGCACCTGAGAGCCGAGCAGAAATTAGAGGTGGGCTTTTCCTGAGATCTATACTTAAACATAAAGGACCTGCCATCACTGTCTATGGTATTTCCCCATAAGGAAACTGGACCATACAAATTTTAATATGACTGGAGGAAAGCTGGGAGCTAATTCTGACTTTCAGAATTTCAAGGCTGTAATTTCCTCCAACAACTTTCTAATACCATCACCTGAGATGTTTATTTGGCATCCCTTAATCCCACCATCAAAACCAAGCTGTTTCTAAAAGCATCACAAAATTAATGATATTACTACAGTGAGCTCCAAGTGCACAGCTTCAAGTTCACCTCTGCATTATTCTCAGGTCTTATTTGCAAAAAAAAACCATGTCAGGAAAAATATAAAATTGAGTATTGAACTTTTAGGTATCTACAATTACCTAAACTGCACAGAGCATATGGCCAAGGGAGGTCTTTGGGGGTCAGACTGCTGCCCACAACATCCTTGTGGGAGGATTTAGGGAAAGAAGCATCAGCATCTCCTCAGAGGTGCCCAGAGAGAGACGAGAAGCTGTGGATGCAAGGGAGGACATGTGAAACCCCAGTTAGATAAATGGAAACACTATTTCACCATGAAGGTGGTCAAACACAGTTTTGAAACCGTTCCCCAGGATGGGGACTCCACCACTGCCCTGGGCAGCCTGGGCCAGGCTGACAGCCCTTGCAGGGAAGAAATTTTTCCTCATGTCCAGCCTAAACCTCCCCTTGATGCAACTTGTTGCCACTTCCTCTCATCCTGTCGCTTGTGACTTAGGAGAAGAGACCGACCCCACCTGGCTCCTACCACCTTTCAGGGAGTTGTTGAGAGCAAGGTCTCCTCTGAGCCTCCTCTTCTTGAAGGCTAAACAACCCCTGTCCCCTCAGCTGCTCCTCACAAGACTTGTGCTCTAGACCCTTCCACAGCTTTGTTGCCCTTCTCTGGACACATTCCAGCACCTCAGAGCAAAAATCACTTGCTCTGTTCTACCTCAGACCTCCTTTATCACGAGAGAGGTGTCCACTGCACTGGGAGAGCCCCAGCTGCTAGAGCCCCTGGGAGCTGGCACAGCACCCAGGTACATGAGGAGAACAACAAATCAGGCCATTTTTCTGGCTGTACTATTTATTTATCTATTTTTAAATCTATCTGTGCAACAGGAATATTGTAAAGTCATAGGCAGCTATGGAGCTAGCTCATATTAAGTACTGGAATATTGTAGTGTATGGCATGTGTGAGGCAGATATCTGTCAAACGATTTGAAAATTATACACTGGTAGTGCTGCTTAAGATCCTGAACATCACCCTCCAGTGTTGCTAATCCTCTATGCAGATACGTGCTGTTTAATTGCCAGTTGGGAATTACAATGACACGTTACATGACTAATTTTTCAAACTATAATCATGCTATTCACCCCACCCTCCTCCTTCTACCTCTCCTGTCAGTCTCCTTTCAGTCTATTTTGTTGCTGTTTCTCTTGCCAGAATCACCTTCTTTGGTAGCAAGTGGAAAACACAGTATTTAAACATACTGTGCAGAATGGACATGGAGATGTATGCTTTTGCAGGTCTTAAAAGCAGCCCCTCTATCCAAAATCTGCACAATACTGCTTTGAAAGCTGGTGTTTACCAAGAATACCCAATCACTAATTATAATTTCAGAATCACAGAATTGTAGAATTGTCTCAGTTGGAAAAGACCTTGAAGATCATCAGATCCAACCTTTAACCAAACACTGCCAATCCCACCACTAAACCGTATCCCTCAGTACCACATCTCCATGGCTCTGAAACCCCTCCAGGGATGGGGACTCCACCACTGCTCTGGACAGCCCTTTCAGGGAAGTTTTTCCTCATGTCCAACCTAAACACCCCCCGGAACAACTTGAGGCCACTTCCTCTCACCGGTTAGGTTTGGACATGACATAACTTTTTTCCCCCTTATTTTTTGAGGAAAATCTTAGCTTGCCATTCTTTACTATATATTTTTAAATCTGAGCCCTCTAATTAGATATTGCCATCTCTTGCTCTCTTTTGTTCGACCACCAGGAACTCTACATTTTCCCTCACTGCCACCAACCCAACATAGGGTACTATCGGGGTGATCTCACTTGCCATTTCAGTTCCCACTCTTGAAGAATCTTGTGTAACTTTTTTTAGTTTTCGGTTTATCAACTTCATTGAAAATCCCTCGGCTTTTGCAATGCTGAAAGGCTAAAGTCCAGGGTACAAATTGCATGATGCTTATGATGTGGAAAAACTGTGATACATCCTTTCACATTCCCTTCCTCCTCATTCAGTGCCCTCAATATTTTTGCACGTTATTTACATAACATTTACTCCTACTAGGGAAAGTGTTTGATAACATCTCTTACTACAACTCGCTGAAGGTAGGTGGGGCCAAACACAAGTATTTAACATGAAATAAAGCCATAATATTATATCCTTATTCATTCTCTACAAGAATACAAGCACACACTTGACTGCAACACACAAAGCAAAGGCTTTAACCATGCTGACTGCAGCAAAACTTCTGTAATAACGTTACATTAATAACACTTAGCACTTTCCAGTCATAGCGCTTAACTTTTCGACCACTGATTTCCAAGAGCTCAGCATCATTAAATCCATTCTGCACATGGGGAAACCTGAGACATGGAAACTTGCCCAAGGTCGCCTGACTATCAGGTGAACAGCTCAACTGGAATTCATTGCTCCTAAAACACAAGATTAGTCCGCCAGGCGCTCAGCTCACTTCCGAAGCTACTTAAAGCTAGGAAAGTTCGCCTAATTAGCACTTGTGTTTAGCTGTTTTAATAGGTCTCTCTCCCCTTCCTACTCTCCTCATCAATCCCATTTTCAGATGCTTTTCTCCAAGCCAGGTGCGGCACTTCAGGCTTCCATGTGTTACGCAAGTACACCTTTATTCTGTCTAGCAGAACTGAAATTTTCCACAGTGCGTGCTTCAGAAATAATTAAGACAGATCAGGACAGCAAAAAAAAAAACCCAGCAGAGATTAACCTGCCAAAGCAACCAGTTTGCACGTTTCTCTCTCCTCCTTCTCCCACTAAGAACAACTCAATAAACCAAAGACTGTTACTGGCCCTTGTGCAAAACCCAAGCTATTGCCCTTGCTCTTCATGGGTACTATATAAGCACAAGCATATGGTGTCTGTGATCCACCATGATGCTAAAGCATGGTGAAGAGAAAGACATCAAGAGATAGGACATAAACCAGAGGGGAAGTGGTGGGAGAAGGAGGAGGAAGAAAATTGGAATAGAGCAGCAGGCATTTTTGGAAGGATTTGCATTAATTTCTGAAAGCACACACAGCTGAGGAAAGTAATTTTCACTGCTATTTACTTAAATTAGTAAATCCTTAAGTACAAAACAAATGGGATCATTCAGAGGACTTCTAAAAAAGCAGAACAAGACCCCTATGGGTCCAGTGAAGATAACATCTACATCACAGAGCTAAAACTTTACCTTTTCTGCTATGCCTCGCAGCAAGTTAATGTTCCTACCCTATTCTCTCTCAGAAGGAAAAACCTATTTCCTGCATTAACACAACAAAGTCACAGCTTTCAACTTCTCTAGAAGTTCTCCCTCATGTCAGTCAAGGACCTCAGACAGAGAAAATCCATGAATTCCCCAGAAGTGTGCACCAAGCTGCAGCAGACCACCTACCTAAAAGATATTTCAGCTTCCGCTCACCAGATGGTTTAACCTGCTGGGAAGCAAAACAAGATTGCTAACCAGTACATCTTCATTAGCTTTACCCAACTAAGTTCCCAAACAAACTGTTTTGTTACAGCTGAACACATCAACAAACAAATACAAGGTTCAGTTATTAACTAGGAGAACAACTTTTTCTCTAAGTACCATCCAAAGGTTTTCCCAGATTTTGGTGGTTTTTGGTTGTTTTTGTTTTTTTCTTGTAGAGACTGAAAGAGAGTTTTACACTAAAACTTGCATCAGCAAGGCAGAAAAATCACATCTACTGCCAACTTTACCACCCTTCCACAGAAATATGCTCTATTTTGCTGATGTTAAAGCACATTACAGTGAAAGGGCTTCCATTTGAAATACAAAGGTTTTATGTAGGACTGCTCCTGGGCCTGGCAAGGGTGTTCTGTCTGCCCATGAAACCTAGATTTTTATTGTCTGTTGCCATTTTCATGTTACAAGAAGCACTGCTCTATTTTTAACATTAGCATCTATATCAACACATGCTTGTCAGAGACAAATGTACCTGGCACTGCAGGTAGTCTAGACCTTAATAAATTTTCAAGTCTGACTGTAATGTACATTTAAATACCTAATGCATATCTAATTAATCTAATTCTAATTAATTTTCAAGCTCTAGTAAGACAATTGCATTTGCTACTGCTGTTAGAGTCTAGTTAGAACCAAACCTTTCAAATGGGCATCACAACAAATTCAAAATAAATGTAAAGGCCACTCAAAACCAACTCCAAACTGAGAGTCTATGAAACTAAATTATATTCTTTACTTGCCTTTTTTTTTAAAGAAGTAGTGAAATTGGGAGTATGAAAACAAAAAAACCCCAAACCCTAAGATGGTCTAAAGAACAGGGTACAGAACCTGTACAGAATGTTTGTATCATACTCTCCAAACCAAATGTTAACTATTCCCAAGCCATTGGTTCTGATTCCCACATTGCATAGGAACTTTTCAGAATTTTCACATGTGCAGACCAACAAAATGTATCCTCTTCCAAGTAATTCACCTAATTAAGTGTCTCAAGTTCTAATATGTAAGGTGAACCATTTCTACAAAACCAATTTATGATGAGAATGCTTTACAGCCTTTTGTACATCAAGAAACTGCTTCTGACATCAGAGACTGAGCTGACGTGTTCTAAATACATGCTAGAAATAAAACTTGGAATTATTAGAGCACTGCTCTACAGAAGAGCTGAAGAGCACAAACAGATCGTTAAAGGAAATCTGAACTATATATACGTATTTTTTTTTCCAGTTCACCTCTTTCTGCATAGTAGATAATTACAACAATAACTATTGCAGAATTAAACAAAACCATATAGAGAGGAGGAGGAAAAAAATTGAGAATCACCTGAAAATACAGTCTTTCTTCTCCAAGATATTTCTAGCTCGCTACCTATTGTGCAGTAAGATGTGCAAGAAGCAGGTAAACTGAGAACCATCTCCACAACCTGTGCTGTCTCATTAAAGAAAAAAATAAAAGACATAAGCAGAGGAGCTGAGGAGGGGCAGGTGAGCCCTGTTCATGCTCCAGGTGAGGGGTACGTCACTGAGAAAGCAATAGGAAATCAGAACAGACTGTGGTGTTTCCCCTGGATGAAACAGAATCATAGAATTGTTCAGGTTGGAAAAGACCTTTAGATCATTGAGTCCAATCAATAAACATTACCCACCAAAGCAAACCACTTCAGCAGCCCCTGAGGAAGGCCAGCCCCTGCTTCCCCTGCAGGGATTTATAACAAAACAGCATCATGAAGTGACTAGCAGCAGTGTTAATTTATTCACTAAAAAATAACTCAGTTTGTGTCTCAGGTCTCAAATAAGAAATATTTATAACTTAGTTACAGGTGGGTGTCTCTGAGGGCTGAACAGAATTGCAGGAAAAGTCCTGACTTCAAGGGTCAGAAATAGCACTTTTGTAACACAGCTACAGTTTCTTCCTCTGAAATTAAATTCTTCTGAGACTTTTCTTTGTGGAGTCAGCAAAACCTATTTTAAGTGCAACTCATCAGCATCCACAAACCTGTCTGGCTGTTCTGTTGCCCATGCGGGTGAACTCAGGAGAAGTGGAAGGAAGAGGTGTAATGTGAAACGGTTGAATGACTCAAGTAGAAATAAGCTCAGGTTGTGCAGGTCTCTGTATTGCTGGAAAAAAATACTCCCATCATTCCGCCTCCTCACTGGGGGAAATGGGGTGTGTGGAGGTTTTTTAAGGTAAAAGGCAGGGAAGGAACATGTGCCATGCAGAAGACAACCTCCTTTCAGGTTCAAAGATCGGCATTTGGACACAGAGCACTGTATCAGGTTGCCCAGAGAGGTGGTCGATGACCCATCCCTGGAACCATTGCAGGTGAGGTTGGACAGGACTCTGAGAGAGAGACCTGATCTAGTTGCATATGTCCCTGCTCACTGCCCGGGGGGTTGGACTACATGGCCCTTAAAGGTCCCTTCCAACCCAAAGCATTCTGTGATTCTATGAGATATTTTATTCACACTCCATGCCTGAGTAAAAGGGCCTTGGTCAGTACTACATTACCACAGCTACAGCTCCTTTTGGAACCTGGCCTGCAAGGCAGGTAAGAAGGACCGTCACAGTAACTATCCAAGGAATGTCCCCATTGCTGCTGTTAAGAATTTGCAGAAACTTGCTTCATTTTTCTGGAGCTATCTTCACATGTTGCACCTCTGTTAGCCTCAAAAGGTTGAGATAGTAAATCCCCAATACCCTCTGCAAACAGAAGCTTGGCAGCATATTCCTAACAGATGTTAAGAATTAATACAGGTTGCAGTGCTATTTCCTCTGGTTATTCGCCAAGGTAAGCCCAAAGTATCCCCACCAATAAGCTGGCATTTAGACAAGCACTCCAGAAACATAGTCACAGCTGGACAATCTATTCACCAATATTTTTCCTTCTGCTACTCGCCCATCAGTGGGATTTGCTGCAAAATGATTAACTGCCTGATGACCTGCCCAGGTTCCACCAGCAAACTCAGGCAGTTCAGAAGATCCCAGTCCTGCTCAAGCCAAGCCCAATTACTGCTTGCTGATTCATCACTCCAGTTCAGCTAGCCTGGAAAAAGCAACACATAACCAACCACTCTTGGAACAAATTAACCTCCCCAAAAACTGGACATGTCAGACTTCAGGAACCAATACACAGAAACAGGTACTTTGCATCCTATCCCACTGGCGTTTACTACTGACAAACACAAGGAAAAGCTCAGGTCAGGCCACAGCTGCTTTACACAAATTGTTGAACAATAGCTCTTTACCTTGCCTGTTGGCAGACGCTACAGATCCAAGCCTTCTCCTTCTTCTGGTAAGAGCTGCAGCTCTTGCAGATGTTGTACTTGCAGTCTTGGCACTGGCGCTTGCTGTTGATAAGAAACGTGAAAGGGGAACAGCAGCGAATGCAGCAGCGCTCGTTGAACTTCTGCTGCTTGGAAAGGATGCTGCACTTGTTACCCTCTTCATCCAGCTTCTGCTTCATTTCACTGCAACACAAAACACAAGAAGACAAATATCAACAACATTTTCAAAGGGAAATCTCCCCTTTGCTGCTCTCCTTTTTCCACATCTTCATGTTACAATCTTGAAATAACTTTTCTTTTATATTCTAAAACTCTAAATTCTTTGAGATTCTACATCTAAAAAGGAAGGTTAGTCACATGCTATATTTCAGAGAGATTGGAGTGCTTTACTAATTAGGACCAATACTAAGCCCACTGTTTGTGAATGTATTTGCAGACAAAGTTTCTGTATTCCAGAAAAATAACCAAAAAAAAAATATAGTGTGTGTGGTATTCAGCTATTTGCTATGTCCCATTTTATATCCATTCTTTCTGTTTCTCAGAATTTCTCATGCCTACCTTACTGTATCCCATTACTGGTAAGAACCACTCATAAGACTAGAGTAACACAAAAGTCTGAACAAAATTTAAAGGCACCGCAAGAGACAGATTAAGTTGCATGAAGACAGTCTCTTGACATGCTCGTGTACACTTAAATTAATGCTTAAATATCTTGATACAGGAAAAAAAGAATATGCTTATTTTTTATTTTTCCAGGAACACAACCAAGTTCATCTGTAAGCATCACTATGAGCTAAGCCTAGAGTGTTAAAAAGACTCCCCTTACTGGGCTATACATCACCTTATTAGCTATTTCTGACTCAGATTCATAACTCAAAATAAAACCAGCCTTTTTTCTGAAACACTGACAGGTCAATTCTAAACCTCAAGTGCAAGAGGCAATTAAGGCAGTGATCTAAAGCACATAAGTTTTGAATTTGCATCATATTTAACCCTATTCCTGATATACACCTTGTATTAATTTAAACCTTCAAAGCAATGGATGTTTCTGCTGTTTGTCCCTTGTACAAAAGTTTGGGTATCACAGACCAGCTGCTCGAACATAAATAAATACTTTTTGGAGTTTCAAGTAATAATTTTTTTTTAATGATTTTTGTCCAGATGGAAAAACTAACTTATAATTCCATGTTCTTATGGAACGTTAAAGGTGCAAAAGGTAAGATTAAATCACGTAAGAGAGGAAATGTCTGAATTACATAAGTCAAACTGGCTTCCTCTTGTAAATAGGAAGGTGAAAAACCTTCAGGAGGAGCAGAAAAAGAATTGATTTGTCTCCTCATGCAGCTCTATTATCTCCCAGAATTAGTAACGCTGATATTTGGTATTATCAAACTGCACGCTCAACAGTGGCATTTTGAACCCTCATTAAGGCTCTTATGTATGACAGCAAGATAAGCCACAGAAGCAAAGCCACCTATTAAAGTACTACAATAATGCTGGCACAATAGAAAAACAGGCAGTTTGATTCACAGCAGAGCTAATAAAGCCTGGTACCTATAAAAAGCAGAGCACACACTGAAGCCTTTTCATCAGCACAGGCATTAATTACATCTCTCTCCTCAATCTGGCTGCCAATGTTCATTACCGTGGTAGAACCTTAATATCATTAGAGGCATCTGCCTTACTGTTAAATAGGACTAAAACCAGCCAATGGATTCAAAAAGTCAATAGGATAGCGCTGGACAGGCTGGCTGACAGAAAGCGTGACAGAAAAAGCTTCACTTCAAGGAAACCAGGCAGAACAGAGAAGAAAGTCATGCATATCCCTCTGAGGGCTGTAACAAACACAGGTCCTCACGCACTACCTGCCAAAGCCTATTCTGGTTTCTATCAGCAGCCAAAGGGCAAATGGGATTGTCAACAGCACTTTTCAGTTGAAGCCAAATGACTATTCTCCACACTCTTTCCATGGAAGCAAAACATGGGTTTCATATGACGGCAAAGTGCCGCACAACACTGGTAGGCAACTCAGCCTGACTCTTGTGAAGATAATTACACAGTCAAAGGGAAAAGTACTGGCACCAGTTTTCCCAGCAACAGAGAGAAGACCCCTTTCACATTCCTTCAGATGAATGATCACTATGAGGAGGACTATTAACACGAGGTCCAATCTAAATACATTGAGAAAGTTTGTAGTGATGGAATTCAGGAGGTTCAAGCTGAAGTGTGAGGCAACCCAAGTTTGAAAATCTCAAGCTTTACCTTCAGGATGTTCAAAGAGCTTGGCGCAAGAAAATTGTAACCGTGTTCTAAGGGAAGAAGAGCAATCAACACCACTGATGCTCGCATGCAGTGAAACCCGCTTCAAGAAGGGCAATGGGACAGAGAAAAGAAGGAAAATGTTGAGTTCATGTGTGCTGCCCTCCCCCAGCATTATNGCATTAATAAAACAATCAACAACAAAAGACTGTGCAGCAAAAAGTTCCCTTTCAGAGGAAGGACAGAAGAGTGGGAGCCACAAATGAGAGGATTCATTCCCATGACTGAAGTCACAACTGACAGTACTCAGCTATTATGGTTATGTGCAACATAATAATAAGGATCTGCAGAGAAGAGAACTGCTGTTTGAATGCATCTCAGATTGGATTTCATTTTCTTTCTCAAGTGGCTGCACTTCACTGCTTGACTATAAATACAAAAGCAGCGAAGGATGCTCAATAGATACCCAACACACCTGACTAATTTTGTCACAGAGCAGTTTATTGAAAGTTCCAAAATACACAGATGCATATTTAGTTTTTTTTTTTCCCCAGGGGCTTGTATTTATTAATCTGCAACAGTCTGTGTGATAAATATGAATTAATTGCAGTTAATGTGGCAGACTCACAGAGTGTAATCCCACATGAAGTCAGATCAGGAATATTTTCTAACATATTGATTTGGATGTAGATTTTGCTATTATGTAATATACTTGCTTCTTTGCCTCTTCACCCACTATGGTTTCTAATGATTTACAGAGCAATTTGTCCAAAGTCACCAGCTGCACAATAGTGACAACAGTAAAACATTAAAATTCTTATCAAATTACTGGGTGTTCCTATCAAATCTCACTGGTTTCTTTTTTCTTTCCCTCTTAAGAAGTACAAGAAAATGCTGATGGTGCTGCTGCAAAGCTTGTCCCAATAAATTCTTCACAGTCACTGTCAAAGTCTTGGTTTTCTGTCACTGAACACAAAAGGCTTACACTGACATCCTACTGCCCTTAAAAATCAATTTTAAAGCCCCAAAGTATTTAGGAGCTTAGGATAACTTATGTTTAGGTAAGCGAGGTGCAAGAATAAAATCCTGCTTAATAATTTCTTTAAACAAGCCATTGTAACAACAATGTGGAGAATAAACAGGTTCCACATTACCCTACTGACATACCCCATCTTCCTCAACCAGTGTGTTCTGGAGCTGAATGAACAGTAAAAGACAGATTTACCTTTAAAAAATACACTTATCATTCTACAACCTGAGACAGCACAAGAAAAAAAACAAACCTAAATCAGTTATCTGCATTAAAAAAATATCACAAATTCTGGGGACAATCTCTATAAAATTAAAGAATGCAGTGCAGTGGAAACACTGTTGTTGGATTGTTAGTTTTTAGTTGGTTGGTTTTTTGGTTGTATTTTTTTTTTAATTTGCAAACACTTCTGATAATGGGAAAAGAATTGCATTGACAACTTCACACTTCTTATTAAATACCATAAAATAAAGGTTGCAAAGACCAACATGTGGAAACTTTATGCTAATCAGAGCTGAACCACTTAAAAAGTTGATAGAACCAGAAAAACACCAACAAAGTCAATGCCGTCCTTTGTCCAAAACCAACATTTTAGGCACTGCATTTGCTACAGAGAACAAATCCAGTCAGCACCAAGCTAAGCCATGGTTCGCTTGCTCAAGACCAGTACCTTGCTAGTCGTACCAGGCTCTATCCCAATCCATTAATAATTTCATGCTGGGGTAAAGCCACTTCACAAAATGAATGATTGCTGCTGGAATATTTTCTGTAGACACTGTATCTATCATCACCGGGAACTGACTGACATGTCAGGATGCAGATATATGAAATAATTAACATACTGGTTATTATTTTAAATCCCTTCTTCTCACTTTGTAAACCTGTAAATTGTCAAGAGACACTGCATTTAACCCCATTTTCTTCTGTTATGATGGATATCACAGGAGCGCAGCGAAGCAGGTAGGCTTTGAAACCTTCTCCAGGCAAGTGGGGCAGCAAGGGAGAAGCACGTCTTGAATGATACAGCTGATATTCTGTAGAGCTCTGGAGACACTGTGAATCTCCACATGAAAGCTGAAATGTTCTTTTCTAAGCAGCAGTACTCCAAGTACAGACTCCTTTGCCCTGCCATTCTGATGCTGCCATAGGAAACACATGAAAATAAATCTGGGGTTTAACAACCCTTTCAGCAAGAAGTTTTTTCCTAACATCCAACCTAAACCTCCTCAGGCACAGCCTGAGGCTGTTTCCTCTTGTCCGGTCGCTTTTTCCTTGAGGGAAGAGAAAAAACCCACCTGGCTCCAACCTCCTTTCAGCAAGTTCTTGAAAGTAATAAGTTCTCTCCTGAGCCTCCTTTTCTCCAGGCTGAACAATATCCCAGGTCCCTCAGACACTCCTCACAAGACTTCATTATTAGTAGGAATTTTTTGGCTTGGAGTGAAACTGTTTCTTTTAGCAGGGTTCCAGCATCTCTACTATTAGCTGATGACCTGCAAACATGCAGGGTGATTAACGACAGTAAAAGAAACCACAAGGCAGCTGTTAATCAAGTAGAAATTTTTGATGCTCTGGGAAGAGTATCCTTAGTAAAATGTTGCATCTTAAACAGCGTGCTTTAATGTGAACACATGTCCAAGCTGGAGAGAAATATCCCCATGTGCTTGAAAGCAGATTTGAAGGGAACTTGCATAGCTTGAGCTTTGAATGATATAATTACCCTTAAAAGATACACTTTCAGTGGCTTGATAAAATTGTACATACCATGGTTTTGGTTCTTTTAGAGACCTGCAAATGTAACAGGCACGTAATGCATATTTCAAAATGTTTATCCAATTTATGTAGCTTGCTGCTTTTCTTACTGTATATGTGTTTCTTTGATCTTTTACAAACTTCCTTTTTTGTTTCTCTGATTAAAGAATAAATCTGAGGATTTCTACCCTGTTGTAAAGAAATATTTTATCATTAAGGATTTTGAAGAAGTTGAAGTCATTGAAGACTTCTGAAAAGATTCTTTAGAAACTCTTGAGCTGTGCAGGGTAGAGGCAATTTAAAGAAAATGATATACTTTGGTGTACGGATTTTCTGTCTCATGGTTCATAAGCAAGTCAATAGTTCATAAGCAAGTTTAAGTATCATCTGGTGCATGCAGGTAACTCATGGCAGGGGTGGGGGGGAGGAGATGTGTGCAGGCAGCTCAGCCTTGGTTTTCCTGTCTATGGTCCTATCTATGCAGAGATGACATGTGGAGAGCTGTGTAGATGCCTCGAGTCTTGAGGTGTCCATAAGCCCCAGGCCAAACAGGGTAATGCTGCACCACCACACAAAGAACCTAAACATGAGCTGAGACTTGCACCTCAACAGATGGTATGTCCTGAGTCTCAATTCAAACCACTATTCAGCTTCCTGAGAAAGTAAGATAAGGAGAACCTTCAGTGGTGGTTTCAGTCCACAAGAAAACTTGTTTCTCCTGACAGCATAATCCAATTAGGCATAGTTTTGCCACAACCTTGTGTATTGAAACGGTATAATCAGTCATGTAAACCAGGGGATAAAAGTGCTAAGGTTTAGCTTAGATTTTGGGAGTTGCCTCTCCACCACTCACCTGTATGGAGGCCCTTCCCCCTTGGTCAGGACACCAGCCAAGATGACTTTTTTAAGACTGACAGCCCTTACCTGGAGTGGTAAGCAAATACTGTAAGTTTGCAAATGTGGGTGATTAACTAACGTATGTATAATATTTAGCGTTCTTTTTAATGTTATGGTGTACTCTTGCTTTTAAGTTGTAATGGTGCATTCTTCCACTGTACCCATAAAAACCTGCATTAGTGGTGTATTAGACTTCAAATAGATGGTTTGCTTGGGTCTTTACAGTTAAACCTGTGAGTTCAAATAAATCATTTGCTTAAACCTTGCAGTCCAGTCTCTTTTTGCCACATTTGGTGCCACGTTTTTGTTGACTTGAATATTTGTGGTCTACTTTTAAGATAGAAAAAATTGCAAATATTCTGGGTAAAATAGTCTGCTGAATGTAACACATTTCAGTGGGGTGTGACAAAAGCTGCTGTTTTAATGACTAAAAATAGAGAGGGTAAAAAGCTCTATTTTAATCTATTCTTTTGAATCTCTCATATTTGAGGTATACAAAGAGAGAAGGAGAGAGAAAAAGAAACTTGAGGGACTTGATTGTCAAGAAAATGTGCTCTGATGAGCTTCGACCCTCCTGCACCCAAATCACACTGTTGAGACAGAGACACTTTTCAAGCATAAAGCACCTCCACAGTCAGTGAATATTTATGGAACCATAGTGATGCATTTTCCCTTTTCTAAGCAGTAAAATATTACTTAAACACACAGTTTTAAGATTGTTTTGAACATCTTCACTTGCATTTCTTACCCTTTAAGTCTCAAATTGGTCACTCCTTTTGTTTTTTTCACATACTTGCACTTAAATGTGTAAAACTAAACTAAGCAATTAATTTACTAAAAAGAAATATCAATTTTGTCTGCACTAGAACTTTTAGCTATTAAATTAATTCAATGTGTAATATAATGTATTATATTGTTACAGTTCCTGTTGGAGGAGCTTCCTCCACTTGAAGTTAAATTTAATGCATTTCATTATTTGTTATAAATCAACAGAAATTTCAGTTAGAGATATTCCCTTGTGACCACTTAATTATGTGATTTTTTTTGTAGGCCTGCATTTATGGAGATGCCAACATTTTTACATTCTGGTTATTTTGTAAAATTAGTGTTTCATATTCTCTCTTTTTTTCGTCGTTTTTCCCTTGAGAATAACTCTTTGATTTTGAGAATAAATTGTTGCTTTTAAATAAATCCCCTAGCATAGCAATTTATTGTATATAAAAAATAATCAATAGCCTTCTACAATGTGGTATCTTTTCCATGCCAGTTCAAAACTATTTGTCTAAAGCAAGTGACATATAGACTACTCACTACACAGTATGCTCTTGCTGTCACAGTTCAGTAGTATTATTTTCTCCCTTTCAGAATTAGGGTTTTCACACATATCAAGCTTGGCAAACTTTTAAACTTCTTAAAATTTAATCTTTCTAGTTTATTTTTAGTGAGCTAACAACAGCTAGCAATTTACCTCAACTGCTTCTTCATTCAGCTTTCACTTAAAAACCTGATCTTAGAATTAAAGTTCACCTATCTTCTTTTGAACACACATTATCAAACCCTACTATCAACCTGACAGCAGAAACTGAGCCCTGTTGCTTGATTTGCAAGAAATGACTTCGCTCTCCAAAAGTCATGTTGATTCCTCCCCACTATTCCTGGTGTGAGTATGATTGTTTTCCTTATCAACTTTGTCACTCATTCCATATAAATGTCACCCCTCCTGATGTGCAGTTTTCCCATTTTCCTTTTAGAAACCAGCATCATTTTTGTGGTTTAACCTCTGCCGGCAGCTAAACACCTGCAGCCCTACACCCAGTGCTTCCCCCTCCTCCTGTGGGACAGAAAGAAGAATCAGGAGGACAAAGGACAAAAAAGGACAAAGGAAAAGAGAAAAAAAAAGAAAAAAAAAAAGAAAAAGAGACCTTGGCAGTTGAGATAAAGACAGATGAATAAAACAACACAGTGGGAGAAGAGAACATCACTAACAGTACTAATGAAATGAAAGGCAAAGAGAATGATAGAAACCAGGAAGACTCTACCTATGCCCAAGATGCCAACATTCCCTGCTCCAGCTGCACTGAAGCAAGTTGTAAAACAGGGCCCAGACCAGCCCTCCCATTATATAGGGTCCCGACTCAGTGTGGTATTCAACATCCCACTGCCGGCTCAGTTGTTTATCCTGGCTGTGGCCCCTCCCAGCTGCTGGTGATAATTACCCCAAACCCAGCCCAGGACAATCATATATCAAATCCATCCAGTTTCCTGGTACAAAGAACAATTTAGGAGGCAGTTTTCCTATCACAGTTCAACAACTTCAGTTTGGAGTTCCTGTGAGCAATCAACATATGGTCCTGGAGACAAATTTGTTTTTACTGATGTAGTTTAAAACTTACTCTTGACACTTCCTATTAAGGCAGGCCCTCACACAGTGAGAGGCTGATGTGAAAACTATCCTAAACTGTTATAAATAAAAATTATAAGTCGACACAACAAATTTACCTTCCCGGAGTGCTCCTTCTCTACACTGCTCTTTAAGAGACTCTCCAGAAAGCTTTCTCCTCCTGATATCTCTGCACAAAATTTAGGTTTTATTAATTACTCTTTCCCCATCTTTAAGGAAAGCTTTAGCAGTCCTAATTCACTGGCAAGTTCAGTCACTCAGGGCTACAGAAATCCAAAGGAAGTGATGAAAAATTAATTGCTGGGAATTCCACAAGGAAACATCCTCTCTCCCTACTCATCTTGATGACCAGAAAAAGCAGTTAACACCAAAAGCATCCTTACTGCCATCTGAACTGATACAGATGATATTTTATATCTCCAAAGCATCATTTTCTGCAAATTCAGCAAACACGACTGAAATGGTTTGCCTCTAACCCTGTTTTCCAAAGCTTTCTCCATAAAGCAGCTCAACTAATTTTCCTTGACAAAGTATAAACTACCAAAGTTCTGACCAAATGTTTGCTCTGATTTTAAAAATCAAATAGGATATGCCTGCAGTAAATAAATTAATCACATTCCAATAAAATGTCAAAAGTATTTCAGAAATAAGTAATCTCCTATCACTGACTTTCAGAAGGGCACCAGCACCTACACCAGAGCTTTCAAATGACTGGAATAAAATATGACCCTGTATTCATGGAATATCTTGAAGTCTTCCAGAGCTGGTGATAAGATGGATAATAGCAATAATGAACAACACACTGCTGTTTTTTCATTATTAAATAATTCACTTTAGAAGTCATTAGGCAATTTCAGATTGTTTCAAAGGAGATGCTGAGCTGCTGCTGATGCTATTTTACTATTTTTTCTAAGCTTCAGACTCCAGATTTCTGCCTGTAGTTATGCAATACTGTAAAAGCAGATCCTTCTGGTTTCCAAGAATAGTTTTACTGCATCTACAATTAACTAAGCAAGAACCCAGGTGTTCTGCAAATGACACGCTGCTCTTTATTGTTTGCTATTTCTCTTGTAAACCTGATTATTTCCCCAATAAACCTTATTAACTGAGCTCTTGTGCAACACCAAGGAAACAGACTGTACATAATACTTGCCTTGTGCTTTTGGTTGCATATTGTTGTTTATGGTCTTGATTGTGTACTGGAACTTACCTGCTGCAGAAAATTAAATTATATGCTTACTTTATAAATTTTCTCACCTGACCATGCCAGAAAGCTCTTATATGAAAGTTCATTTATACCAAAGGTTATCATTAAGCACAGATTGGCAGAAGATACTGCAATTACCGCTTTATTGACTTTCATTAGCAAAAGAAAACAGCATGAATATATATTATTCTAAAGTATTCTATGACTTAATTCAGTACTGTTTACTCTGCTTTTTCTGCTTGCAAGCAGGCGACATAAACATTTAATTTAATTGTCAAAGTTTTCAGTTTAAATTCAGTTACAATATCAGTTCCCATTAAGCCAATGAGTTCCAGTCTGGCTAGGTGATTTCATCTCTCTAGAAAAGCTCTCCTAGAACGCCTCCAACAGACCAACAGTGCCCACATCAGCTCTTGAAACAAAGATGGAGCTGGGGGCCTTTCCAAGTGATCAGTCTCCTCAAAGTACACTCTCAGACCACCCTCTGCAACAAGATTATCTCCTTGGATCTACCTGATCTTTATTCAGAGGAGGAACTTAGAAGTAAAGCGAAAATAGAAGCAGGTCAGTCTTTCCTTAGCTTGAGCTCTTCCATCTCAGGTCAATCAAACTGAGCCCCTGTCTGAACAAACTAATCTAAATGTAGTGGTGTTCCCTGGATCTCTATCTGTTCTGTGCAAGAAACAGCAACTTCCATCGCTTTTGCAAAAGGAAGGTACTGAAAAGAATGTTAGTTACTGTATCTTCCTCAAAAGGGCTGTTTAAAAACTCCTTTATAATGGTAAAGCAAACAAAATAGGGAAATTAACAACCCTACCACTGAGCCATAACCAAAATAAAATACTTCTACAGTAACAAAATTAATTAGCAATTAAAACATCTATAGTTATAATGTCTATGTAATCTTACAACAGGCATCAATGTCACATGCAGCACTGCTCCAGTTAATCAGTATGCAAAATTACATGAATGCCAGAATAAAGACTGGAGAAATAAAGCAGCATCCAAGAAATTGTAGGTTTGGGTTTGGTTTGGTTTGTTTTCGTTTGTTTGGGTTTTACAAAAATAGTTTACTCACATCTTTCTAAACTGGTAGGTCTTTAAGGAGTTTGCTTCTCGGGGATAGTAGGACATGGCACTCCAGTGGTCCCAAAAAAATGTGTTTCTCAAGCACGTCTGAAATTTTCATTTTTCAAGGAGCAGGTTTCAAGTGTGTAACAAACAGCTCCACCTACTGTCCCAGAAGCAAGGAAAGCATCTCTCAAAACTTCCATTTCCAGGCTGCGGCAAGTACGACAGATCTTACAACCTCCTTCCATCCTGCCCCTTCATAATGAAGGGCTAGGTCTGAAAAACCTTAATATCAAGGCAAAAAAATAACCAGTTGTGTAATATCCCACTCTGAAGTTCTTCATATCTCCTTTAGGCAGCTGAAGGTCCCATCCCAGACAGAAAAAA
>VWZY01013675.1:53325-83976 GCA_013399075.1 Chloroceryle aenea | reverse complement strand
CCTGTGGAAGTCCAGGGTTCTGATCCTACTGGGTATTCTATTCCTTCCACACAGGATCCTGAACTCTACCATCTCATGATCACTGCAGCCAAGGCTGCCATTGACCACCACTGCTTCAACAAGGCCCTCCTTGTTGGTTAGTACAAGATCCAACAGCGCTCCTCTTCTAGTTGGTTTGTCCACCATTTGCATTAAGAAGTTATCATCAATGCACTGGAGGAACCTCCTAGACTGTGAAAGGCTGGCTGTGTGAGTCAACCAGCAGATATCGGGGTAAAAAAAGATGTGGTAGCTTAAATTTACAGAAATTTTGCATTCATTTGCATCCTGATCCAAACTGGCTAGAACCCACTTCAAGTATTTCATGAGGTTCTAGTTACAAGTTAAACTAAGAGTGCTGAAAGATTACAGAGTAATTATTATTTTCTCCACTTCATTTACCTTCACTCCCAAATCAAGGGAATATTTAATCTATATATATATTTATACAGGACAGACTAGGACAGTTAGCAGGCTTTGCCAAAGTTCAGGTTTGTAGTTTTACAATATGGGGGAGTTTACTTCTATGGCAGTTTCCAGAAACAAGCGCCTATATTAATTTTATACCCTTTTGAAATGAAAACAAACAAACAGGAAAGGGGTATACCAAAATGTCACAGATACATTCAGATTTTATTTCAAACAATTATCTGGCTGATTTTAAGATAAATATCTTCCTGCTTTCATCCAAAACTGCTGAAAAAACTAAAGCACATCTGTAACATCCATTGGCACAGCATTTTCAAGGCACACACCAGGACATATAATACCCCAGCCATCCTGAACACAGAGAACGGCTCGGGGGAAAACCAAATGTTATCAGAAGCCTAAAGTGATAAGAATATCAACTCAAGTTAAAAAAGACTCAAATTTATATTTTACTTCAGAATTACACGGCTCATGATGTTCAACATTCCAAGCCAGCTACATCAAGGGCATCTTTTGGTATTGTCTACAATGAACAGAGATAAAAGCACAAGATCCAGACACCTGTTTCACAGTGACAGTGAAGAGGATTACAGGAGATATATATATGAGACACATGCTTGATATGTAGAGGATATTTGATAACCTGCAGACACCAAGGCAGAACGGTAATTAGAATTAACTGCTTTTTTTTTTTCTGCAGAATGGTTTTCTACAAACATCCCCCCCCCGAAGAAAGGCAAAATTGATTTTAATACAACGGAATAAATACTAGGTCTTAGAAACAGGGTAAAATTATTACTGATTAAATAATAGCAGAGATTGAAACATCTTGTGTGGATTTTTCTTGGGTTTTGTTTGGGGTTTATGTTGGTTGTTGGGTTTGTTTGTTTTTTACTTTAGAACAACCCTGCATTTTTCATATCCTAGAAATATGTATCTCAGCTCAAGAATATATACAACTAAGCTTCATACCATCACTAAAAATACAGTATATATTAAATAATCACAGCAAGAGCATCAGTAAAAAAAAAAACCAAACCATAATACCCTTGTTTGATAAGCATTCAGACATTTTTTTGTCTTCACAACAGCATACACTGCACCAAATCAGTAACAAGTGCATGGATTACTCACAATATCCAAATACACCAGTATCCAAAATTAATTCTGAAATGACACAGTGCTTCTGCATCTCAACCCTGCGGTGGTTTGCTGAATGACCTCACAATGCTCAGCATGACAAAACCAGCTGTGTCATTATGAGCCAAAGGTACAGCTCCATCAATTCCAAAAACATGCATGTCGTCATTGGGACGGAACAGAATCTCTTCAATTTCATTACCTAAACTCCTTCTGGGTGAGCTCTCAACTTTTTTCATTTCAAATTGCTTCAACAAAAAAAGCAAAGTCTCAGTTTATTACCAGCAACCACTTTGTGGATGGTCTCCCCACCACCACCAACACAGAATTTTGAAGAAATGCTTCAATTTACTTTTAACATAGAGAAATAAGCCTTAGGGCTTGCATTAATCAACTCTCAGACATAGTTCTGCAGTATTCTTTTATTAAATACCTCACAAGTATAATTTTTTTTTTTCTGAAAAAAAGTGTACTTTTACTGAAAGCATCCTCTTAATGCTGCACTGAAAGGTAGAAGGGCATTTAATAATCTTTTATAATGGCATGTGGTTTTCTCCAGCATCAAGTGGGACAGCAAACAGTTTAGAGACCCAGACTGGGCAAAAATTAGAGGAAAAAAACTTTAAATTCTGTGTCTGTCTTGAGTAAGGCAGGAGAAACCCAACTTAGCTACAGATCACTGTGATTAAAAGCTACATCAGAAACAAAGAACCTAAAATTACTTTAAAGGAAAACACATACACTGACAGAAACAATCCAGAATAGAAAACCTAATTAAACTATTATGGATCAAAACCAAGGTGGCTAATAAATAACATATAATATATAAATAGTATAATACATAAATATGGAATATATTTACTACATAGCGAAGACAGTTCCAGATTCATTTTCCTGATCATTTGTTGGTTTTAGTGGTACTTCATATGCTTTTTGCTCCACCACATTCTATCAACCTGGAAAGGCAGACTCTTCATTGACTTTCTGGTAGCAGAGGTTTGTGCAACCAAAGGAAAATTGCTGTGTTTTGCTTTATCACTGTACTCTTGGAGTTTTCATCCTATAGTTTAGACTGTGATTAGATTAGACCTCAGGTATTTTGTTGTTTTTAGACAATGTAGTCTGCAATAAAACTTGGCTCTATGTTGCCAGTGTTTCACTACAAGGGTAGTGAAATCCTAGTTGCCTGGAGGGGTGGTAAAAGCCCCAACCCTGGAACCACTGAGGTGAGGTTGGCCAGGGCTCTGAGCAACCTCTTCTACTTGAAGATGTCCTTGCTCACTGCAGGGGGTTGGACTAGATGACTTTGAAAGGTCCCTTCTAAACCAAAACATTCCATGATTCCGATTTGTTTAGTAACTGTGGAAATAGAGCTGGCTTAAATGATATAACACTTGCATACAGTCAATATAAACATCAGATAAGGTATGTGACGTCACGTGGACTGACTTTTCTATATGATTATGTCCAAATTTGTGTGATTAATTTCAAGTGGTTTTCCTAAATTAATGTAACATCTGCTCCTTTTAAATGTTCTCCAAGTGTCTCTGAACCTTGCTGACCACCTCAGACTGGGGAAAACAGAGACAAGGTAATGTAGAGGTCCTAGATATAACAAGAATGAATTCAGTTGTAAAAAAGGAAGCCAAAGACCCTTCCAAGACTGCAGTTTGTTTTCTCAATTTGCCATTAACAAATATTTTGTTATCCTGAACAGAAAATATCTAAAATACTTAATTATTCAGAAGTTACTCACATGCTGCACTCAGGGAAAAAGCTATGGAAGTGTAATTATGTACGCTCAGTAGTGCTGGCCTATTAGATACGTTATATGCATTTTTTAAATATTGCTTAATTACAACTCCATTCTCGTGGGTAATCAGAAAACCCCATGAAAACCCCACAGCTGAAGTATTTACCTGAGAGAATAGAATCAGAATCTTTAATCAGAGTACATGTTGCATGTTCTTTATATTTGTGTAGTTAATCCCACTGCCCCTCTCCACTGCTGTTAACCACCATAAATCTTTGCCAGCTAGGGAACAAGAAGGCAAAAGATCAAAGTTGTGAAACTGAAGGTTTGTGGTTTTTTTTTCCCAAGACTTTCACTGTTGAATTTCTGATTTACAAAGCTGTGTCACACTCCCGTCTGTCCAGAAAGCCCTGTCTGAAACTGCCTTCCATCCCCTACAATATTAATACCTGGTATTAAATAATGCACATTCTGTCAGCTTTAAAAATTTGTTCCATTTGGGGACTCTAGTACATCTTTTGGGGATTTTTATTAAGTTGTGATACATCCTCAGCTACTGTTTTGCCTCATTTTCTCAGCCCAAGGCATGCAACTATGGACTAGAAGTCAACCATCAAACCGAAGTTGAACTCCATTCTTTCACAGAATCCTAGAATCCCTTAGGTTGGAAAAGATTATCAAAACCACCAAAACAAATCCCACCATCATTTCTCCTTTTCTGGCATATTATTCAGGTATTGCAATGGTACAGAGAGACCTCAAAATTAGAAGAGCACATCTCACATTTGGAGGGCACCTCCAAAGTGGAAAGGCTGCAAAAGGTGATGGGCTCCAGGGCAGCAGTGTTCACTTTTTTTATCTTAATTCTTGTCAATTATCATGTGTGTCCACATGATTTAGGACTCTACAGGCATGAAGCAAGCATGGAATCACCATGGGAGAGATTTGTGTGTCCCTCCTCACCTTCCCAAACTTTTTGAACCACTTCTAAGATTCCTTTTACAGCTTTTACAGAAAGAGAGCTGCTCTTTATTCCTGTGTATATACATAGTGTACCTGGAGCTATCGATATACATTATTCAGGTTCTGTATAATGGCAAGCAACCAGCATACCCATAACCATAAGATCAAAGAGACTTGGAAAGGAGCACAAAAGGAGCTGCTTCCTCATTAAATTTAGAGCTAAGGAACACAGGCAGAAGTTTATTTCAACTTTTTTCATTAGGGAAAAGAAAAAAATCTTGGGGCCAGAGGATCTCTACCACTTTGCTTTAAAGTGCTCACAGGGCTTGTCTTCTGCATGCCTGTTTCACTCACAACACACCTTCCTTGGGGAAGATAATCTCTAGGAGAAGGGGACAACGTGACCCAGAAACAAGGCAGCTCTTGTCTTGGCAGAGCTGGGAGAACATTGTGAGCTCTGTGACCAAGTAGTTGTGTGAGTCTCAGCAAGTTACTTCTTGTCTTTGTTTCTCAGTGCTTTGCCTAACTGGCCAGAGCAGGCAGTTACTGGCACATTTATGTTTCTTACTGTACATTTACACAGGGCCTAGGATAGCATAGCTTTAGTTGTTAGAGACCTCAGTGCCAGAGATAACACACAAACTGTGCAAAACACACCGGATGCTGAAAATCCTCAGGAAAAAGTGGAATCAGACTGTTAGCCCAGCAGATGTGTAAGTTCGAAGATGGTTGCACTTGATGATCTTAATGGTCTCTTCCAACCAAAACAGTTCTTTGATTCTAACTCCAGTTTGGAATAGTTATTATAAGGTACATATATACAGACATATACAGACAAATCCATACATGCAAGTGATTTAAGCAGCTGCTATGGGTTGTGCAGACAACCCAGCAGCACCAACAGACTTTACCAAACATGTATCTCGTCCATTTGCACTTCTCCTCTGAAGCTCACAGGGAGGGATGAAGTTCTTAACCATTCCCAGGCCTGAACTACTCACCCACACACCCAACTTACATGCAAGACATTTTCAACCTTAATGGACAAAACCAACTCCTCTGCAATTATCTATCTCAGAATTAAGTTAAATCACTGATAATACTTTACTTTCTACTAATAGGAACATTAGATTCTTCTCCTCCTTATCAACATAAATATGAATCAATGATCTTTGAAGTTCCTTCCAACCCAAACAGTTCTATAATTCTACTTCATACAGTCCCATTCAGCTTGACCGAATGCGGAATTACCCCAAAATAACTGAAAATGAAAATGACTGCTCATCTTAGAGGAAAAAACAAACAAACAAACCAACCAACCAATAAAAAACAAACCAAAAAACCCAAAGAAACAAACAAAAATTCCAAACAAAAAAACCACAACAAAACACAACAAAACACACACACACAAAAAACACAAAAACCCACCCCAGACACAAGCTCTAAAAGAAGGCAATTTTGGATTTTTTTTTCAGCTTTAATAATCTTTACATCACTATGCTCTTTTTTGTGTTCCAGAGTTCACAAATTCCGAACAGAGAACAAACTGAAATATTAAATATTAATCTTCAAAATAACAATTATCCCAATAACATGGGAGTTAGATTAAAATATTTTATATGATAATAAAAAGGGAAAAATGCTATGAAAAATGCTATGAACCAAAATTCCAAAAGGAAGTTAGCTTTTATTTCTTGTCATATAATCACCAACCATTCTATCACAAATTCTGAGATTCTAAGGTTGACTGTATCTCATTTACTTTTATATCCATAATGTGTCAGGTCTCTAAAGGATGCTTATTTGTGCTGCTTTCATTAGGAAGGGTACAAATGGAGCTCCGCTAGAAATGTAACACTCAGTATCAACACAATTCCACAACCAAGTAGTGCTATTCAGGACCTTGAAAAGAAAGCAGTGCATAAAAAAAAGATCTGAAACACAAGACAGGCAAAACAGGCTACAATCTGTGCTCTAGCTTCTCTGTGCATACAGTTAAAGTGGTGCAAAAAAACCCACTTTTTGGGATGTTTCAACTAGTTACTGAAAGAATGTATTATTACTACTTCTGAAGACCAAAGGACAGGAGCAGTATTAATAGTGACACACCTTTCAGTGGCATAATTTGGAATATATTGTGGAAAACAGATCACATTGGAAATGGTTATTTCAGAACTCTTTTTCAGAAGAAGGACAAGGTATACCCCCAATTTTACCAGCCTATCAAATCACCTCAGGGATGCTCAAAATCACAGAACCATTTTGATTGGAAGAGACCTTTAAGATCATCGAGTCCAACTATTAACCCAGCACTGCCATGTCACCACTAAACCATGTCCCTCAGCACCACATCTCCACAGCTTTGAAACTCCTGCAGGGATGGGGACTCCAACAGTGCCCTGGACAGCCTGGGCCAGGCCTTGACAGCCCTTTTGGGGAAGAAATTGTTCCTCAAGTCCAACCTTAATCTCCTCTGGAGCAATTTGAGTCTGCTTCCTTAAATATTACACAGACTAAGATTCAAGTACCCAGATGCCACTGTAATCAAAGATTAAATACTGATGTGTAAGAGATGGATAAAAAAATCTTGCTGTTTATCAAAGACTATAAAGCCATAATAGAAAACAAGAAAATGTAATGCAGATGGGGGGCTAGAACAGTGAGAAGCAAGATCCCTGCACAAAGAGCATGCAGCCAGCTCTTGACACTCAAAAAAACATCCATTCATCTCCAGACCATGTCTGTAGACACTGATCCAAACCGCTTTCCGTTAAACCCACAGCAGTCTCTAGAAAAACAACTCTCAGCTTCAGAAGCAGGAGGAGGTTTATGAGATCAGCAAAAAGCAAGGCTGCTATAAACAGAAAAATCAGTTTTTATTTCCTGAGGCTATCAGTATTGAGGTGTCAGTTGTTAGGAGTCACTGATAACCAAATGTGGTTGCATAATATTATGTATGGATCTTGACATAATTAACTATTAATTAAAATCACAGACAAGCAGAATAGTACTTGTGGGCACACTGCTTTCTTCTGAATTATAATTAACTAATATATTATTGAATAAACACTGCAGAAAGAAAATTATCTACGGTCACTGCTGCTGTGTTTTCTTAGTCCTAAAGGTGATACTTCAAAAGTACTTCATCTCAATTAAGAGTATGGTGATATAGAAGGAAATCACTTTTTGCAAAACCAACTTTACTGGCCTGGAGTAAAGTTACAAACTGTCCTGGATCCATTCAAGGCACCAAAACCTGAAAAAAAATCAGTAGACAGAACTTTGTGTTCTAAACCTGAGTCAAAGGGACTACAAAGAAATCATCCAGGTCTTCGCCTTTTTTCCACAGTTACTCGCAGAGCTCGAATTCACAGTATGAGACAACGGCAGCGTCAGAAGAAAGCTGACTCTGCAGGACCTCCCAAGAGATCTGAAACTGTTTGCATCAAGTGCAAAGACAAATTAATCTGCGATGCATGGTCTTGACATAAGCATGTATGTAGAACTGACTGACTATCTACAGAGAAAGAGGTGTCAACGGACCCATCAAAATGAAAAGAACTGCCCATTGCAAGTGAAGATGAGGTTCATGACCATCTGATGAACCTGAAAGTGTACAAGTCCATGGGACCTGATGGGAAACCCACAGGTGCTGAGGGAAATGGAGGATGAGGTTGCTAAACCACTCTCTATTATATTCCAAAAGTCATGGCAGTCTGGTGAAGTCCCCACTGACTGGAAAAGGGAAAATATAACCCCCATATTCAAAAAGGGAAAGGTAGATGACCCTGGAAACCATAGGCCAGTCAGTCACACTTCTGTGCCTGGTAAGATCATGGAGTGGATCCTCCTGGAGGCACTACTGAGGCAGATGAATAATGATGAAGTGATTTGCTATAAGCAATATGACTTCACCAAGGTCAAATCATGCCTGACTGACCTGGTGGCACTCTATGAGAAGGTCACAACATCAATAGATGGGGGAAGAGCAACCAACATCATTTACTTGGACCTGAACAAAGCCTTTGGCACTGTCCCGCATGACATTCTGGTCTCCAAGATGGTGAAATATGGGTTTGATGGATGGACAAATCAGTGGATGAAGAACTGTCTCGATGGCAGCTCCCAAAGAGCAGTTTTCAATGGATCTNGAGAGAGGTCAATTCAGGTTGGACATTAGGAAGAATTTCTTCACCATGAGGATGCTGAGATGCTGGAATAGGTCGCCCCAAGAGGTGGTGGAAGCCCCATCCTTGGACGTTTTTAAGACCAGGCTAGAAGGGGCTCTGAGCAACCTGCTCTCGTGGGAGGTGTCCCTGCCATTGGCAGGGGGGTTGGAACTAGATGAGCTTTAAGGTCCCTTCCAACCCTGACAATTCTATTATTCTATGAAAAGACATACCCAGCCCCACTGTGAACTGTTCCAGTCAGCCTTAATTAATAAAGCTGAAGAAAGAATATGCTTATTTGCAGAAGACAAAGGCAGCCAGAAGAAACTCAAAATAAACCAAGTTTACCAGTAAACTGCCTGAAAAAGAAGCCTCTGTGAAACTCTGTAAGGGACAAATCCAAGGTTGAAGACTTAATATAATGCAAACACAAGATGAAGACACTGGTGGAGCAGTGGCTCTTTAATGATGAATTCTCCCAGGGAATTATCAACAGCTGAGTATAATGTGTTTTCAATAGTATTGCAAAATATATTTACAGAGTACCATCCTGAAAAACACTTGAAATCATCCTTCCAACCTGCTTTATGTGGATAAAGTCTTAGTTGGGTTCACTAGACCAGGGTTCAGTCTTGTTTTTCAGTAACACAGGCATCAACCGAATAGAGACAGCAGCAGCAACCAGAATGGTTTGAGCTTTAGAAACAGAATGAGGAGAATCTACTGAATAAGAATAGCTAAACCTGGGGGGGGAAGCTTATTTCTTAAAGTCCTTTCTCCACCTCTTCATCTTTGTTTTTTAAAAAACAAAGACTCACAATATGTATTTGTGATGGTTTTAAAATGCTGAAAGTGATAGGCAGAGAAAGGAATAGAGAGGAAATAAGCTGATTTAGGGGAGGGGGAGAGGACAACACAGTGAACAAACCAGATCAGGGAAATTAAGAAGGATCCTGATTCAAGGTGACTGTCACCTGTCAATAAACTATTCCCATTTAAAACTAGGAATGATTCCTTATTAACTCCTTTCATAATGGCTGAAGGTATAATCATAGACACAGATGAGGTCTTCAACCTCCAACTGTCAAAATAAATTGTGAAATAAGCCTGGTTATTCCTTAATAACACGTCCACTTCTTTAGAGTTTGTTTTTCAGAATTAAAACCGCACATCCAAACATATCTTAACATATGTTTTTTCTTTCTCAAGTATATTGTGAAAGCTTATCATTTTTCCAGGCGAAGAAAATGCAAAATGTGGAATAAATGTAGCTGCTTCCTCTTTCTTTTCATAGGCAAGGAAGGAGTCAAGAAGCTGACATATACACCTGGGTGTTTTTTGTTTCTATCTTTCAAATGCTCAAAGCCTTCAACTCACTTCAAAATTAGCAGTTGAGCATCTAAGTATTAGGACTCTGCATATTTAGTGAGGAAAAATACTTGAGCAGGTATGAAAAAGAAACTGCCTTACTATGACAAGCAAATGTTTCACTCTGAGGTAAAGTGAGAAATGACAACTGAATTTTGTCCAATTTGCTGTCTCTGAGAAGGGCTATGTCAACCCTTGGGAACCCTTCACAAAGACCAAAGACCATAAAAACAAAATTTGTGTTTACATTTGAAGTAGTAACATAAAAAGTTTATTACCTGCATTTCACAAGACCTTAAATGCAGACATCGCAAACTAATAGGAGCAGTTTTCCTTATGCTGGCTACAAGATTTGCGCCCGTTTTTCAAGTGTCATGCTCTATAACTTCAATTATTTTTTCTTTCCTTTCAGAGGTTTTGCATTCAGTATTCGGAAGTGACACAATGTATGGCTGACCAACTTCAGATAATGCTGGTGGACAGATGGATTCAGAGTATTTTAAAGGTTAAATTTTGAACCCCTTAGAATACATCCAGATTCCAAAGGACACATGACTTCTAGAATGACTGAAGTAAACACTTAAGATTCTTTCACAGTAGTTCATGAATGGTTCTAATAATATTTCCTTCAGTTAACTTAATAATCATGTATTTGCAGATGGATGAAAAAAAGCAAATTTTTTAGATGTACTGTTTTCAACTTGTTCACTGTTCTCTTTGTAGTAATAAAAGCTTCCCCTACATCAATTCAGGCAAACAAAGCATAATTTACTACTAGAGCATGTTACGAGTGTAAGAAAATAAACAGAAAACATGCCATTACATACTGAAAAGCCAAATAAAAGGTGTATTTAAATTGTCAGACTAGTCTTTAATTTTGACTTGAATAGCTGTATTGGGAAGGTTTTATTTTGGTGCATTTTCTCTTTGTCGTCTGCAAAGATCAAATACCCTCACAAAAATAACCTGGTTAATGTAATGAAATAATTGTATTTAATTAGAAGGATTCAACTGAGACACAGCAGCAGACTTACCTTGAAAGGGTCACATTTTGGGAACTGTCTAGGCTCAGCTCTGATTAATTAAGTCATAAAAATTCAACAAACCACAACAGTAAGTCTCTGCTGTTAAATGTTCTGCTCACATTATTCTCCAATGAGCAACACTGAAAGCCTTCCCCTGAAAATTCTCAGAGACTAGAGCACGTCCATTTGGAAGTGGTTGCTTTTGTGCATAGTAAGGAGTTTCTTTGCAGAATGAACTATGTCACTTGAACTTCTTTATTCCAACTTTCTTTTTTCTTAGCATATCAACCCCCTACACGGACATTATTTTTAGTCATGGCTTTCAGTGTTTTGGAAGCCTGATGGCACAAGCAAAACCAACCTCCTTAATTTCTGCCTCATTTTGTGCCCTTAACTTTTTTCTCCAGTTCCAACACAACTGCCAACCATTCAAATACCAAAGAAGTCCCAACATCCCTGCATTCAGTGCCTGGTATATTACAAATTTATCCATAGTGGTTTATGGTTTTCATGCTGGAATAGTCCAAGTGATGGATAAAAGACTTTTCAGTCTCTCTGCATGAAAAAAGTCCAAGTCTCTCTGGGATCTGTGCATTCACATCTCCTGTACTGGCAACAGCTGCTTAAAGAAGAGAGGAGAGGAAAAAAAACCAAAACCAAACGAACCCAAAAAATACGCACCACACACACAAGGCAGAGGGATTGTCTTCAAAACCCAGCACTTTGCTTTTGGGAAAGAAACATTAATTTTGCAGTCTATAAGAAAGGATCTAATCACTGAAAATGTTTTGGTTGGTTTTTTTTCTTAAATGATAGCAAGATTTTAGAGTGATATAAATAATATTGTGTTGACAGTTACTGCAAGGGGATAATGTTGTTTTATAGCCACCTAAGCGACATAATCACCACATTATAAGCATCCATGACACAGACATTTAGCTCAAGTCAAAAATACACCCGCAGCATGGATGACAAGCTCCCTGTAACAAAAGCACCAACCTTTATTTGTAAGCACAGAAGACAGAACAAGGAGGCCACACAAAAAAACACAAAAGTGACTGTGTTGGACTTGTGCTTCTCTCAGGTAGCTTGTAGAAAATTCCTGTCCAATACTGGGAGTCAGACACCCAATGGGCTGGAAGTAAAGGGATAAATTCATAATAGCCCAGGAAGCTCCACATTTGAACTTTTCCACTTGCTTTTTTTTTTTTTAAAAAAAAAAAAAAGAAAAACCTTCAAACCACCAACCAAAACCAAACCCTCAGAAGTTTGAAATACAAGAAAGAGGCACAAAACTGATAATATTTAAAAGCTTTCTCTCTTCTTTTGAAGACTTTTCTTGTATCATTTAAAGCAAATTTTACCCCTGAAATTTTCCTGTGAGGCTCAGTCATGACAATAATTTTTTTTTTTTATAATAATAATAAGTAATGGTTATAAGAAAGCGTTGGCAAAAGTGAAAAACCTCTTCATTAACATTTTAAAAGGAAGAAAGCTCATCTCCCATGAAAACTGGTCTTTAAGTTATGAATATCTTCTTTAAGTTACCAATAGTAATGAACAGGATATTTTGCTAATGAATAGCAAGAGGCAGGACAACTTTCCAGTTGACACTACTGGAGGAGCTCTGATAAGTAAATTCCATGGAAAAATTAGTCTCTCTAAACAGACCTCATTTAACACACCTATTTGTGTGTGACATTAAAGAACATAGATTTCTGAGCTTGTACTCATTTCGTATCTCAGCTTCACGGAAGAGTCATGGCAAAGAAAACACTCCAAGGCAATTCTACTGGGTTTGTCTGCTGTCTGACCACATATCTGCAGAAGTAAAATATACTTCGTAAAAGTCGGACAATAATGAATGGGCATCTAGACACTTTAAAATTCTTACCCTCTGGCTAGCTTGATCACCTCCATACTGTGCTCAAGGGCAGGACCAACTCTTCGCAAGAAGGCAACTGCTTTGCCATTGCCAATTATATTTTAATTTGAACTTGTGATCTCAAGGCAAGAAGCTTCATTACTCGTCATCAGTGTATGCAAATTCTTTAGCTCTTTAACTACAGGAATGCTAATGGAATTGGAAAAGGCTGGTGGAAAAAAAAGTAAAAATATTGTGGAGGAAGGAGTCTGTAAAGTCACTGCCACCAAATCTGATGCCCTGTAATGTACACCTTTTCGGTCATTTCCCTTCCTCTGCTGCTGCTGCTCTTGTGATACCTGCTGCTCTCACTATAGGGGAGCACAGAAGATGTGTGCATCTTGCCTTTTTAAGCTTAAAGGATTAAAGAGCAAAAATGCCCAATATTATACTAATTACCATAAAGTACATCCCTCCCCAATTAAAGTGAGATTTTGGTTTTTTTAACCACTGTACAGCTTTATTATTGGTGGCTTAATTCTTTGTCAATAGCTTCATTCTTAAAGAGTGACAAATCTGTATTATATTCTCAACTTCTGCATTTCGCAATTAATTTTAATGAGATAGTGTTCCTAATTATAAAATGTTCTATGTAATTAAAACCCCAGAATGAGTGAACATGACATACACACACATGTTGATGTCCTTTATAATACCACAGTACATGCAACAATATTACAATGGAATGCTATCTTTTCATTTTTGTGCTAAAAACCATTACAGTTCAGCAACCAGGTCTAGTCAAATTACCCTGATCCTGAAATAAAAATATATTAAAGAGTAAAATACATTGTCCTAGGACTGACAGAATCTTTTCAAATGAAAATTTGAGTCAAGCCTTACTGCACTTTGTTTCTTCTTCAGAAAAAGGAGACAAAGTTGCTCCATTATTTATATATAATCAATAATTTAAAGGCACCCATTGTGTCTATTTATAATTCCAAGGTTTAAATATAGCACACTGATTGCTTCTTGGCTTTTTCAAGTACCACACAGTAACATCTGGGAGTTTATTTTTGTGGAAAAAAAAATCAATAGAATCAGTAAACTCAGAACCCAAGTGGCTCTTAATTGGGGATGCTGATGTTGACTGGTAGTTAACAGGGCTCGCAGTCTCGGTTTGTGTCTACTCAGGTCTGACCCCTCCAGTGGTCTGCAAGTACAGTACAGCAGAGCAAAAGGGAAGCCTCCAGGGAGCACAGAGATGAGGAGGAGAGGAAAGGACAACCAAAAAGAGATGGTCATTTTTTTTGCAGGCAGTTGACAACAGCTGATTCTCTCTCCTCTTATTCATTCAGTTTTAACAATACTTCTACCTCCAACCTTTTTGGGGAGGGACATTTCCTTTCATCTCTACTTTTGGAAAAGGGATGTCTGTCATCTCATCTTTGTAAGAAGAGTAGCAGATATATTACCCTATTTCCAGGAAGATTTTTTTGGAAGAAAATGCTGTCTCTGAAGCTTCAACACCTCCTGTTCTGGTCCTTGCTTTTCAGTCCCTCATAGCAACTGATGCTATTTGTTATATACTTCCTAGTCACCCTCCTGAATGACAAGATCCTCATCACTATCAGCAGCAGTAACTGCCACCCAAGCAGCCCCTACTCTGAGCAGCAGACTAGGACAGAGAAAGTCAATGTTGCAGGAAATGAAGTTACACTAAAATGGTGGGTTGCAGATAAGGAAGGATGGTGGGACAAGGACACAATGAGTTAAATCCATAATTTTCTTCTCTCAAACTGTAAGATTGCTTATTTGTCTTAGAATTCCATGGATTTCCCACCACCACCACTAAAGAAAACAATACTGTTGTCAAGTGCTTTGAACTTCAGCAGGATTTTGTAAGAACTACCACTGGTATAATCTTCCAAGCAACAGATAACAACAGTGATCTGCAACAGAGTGAAAGGGTCAAGTCATTTCTTAGTTGAAATTTTCTTTCTTTCTCAGCAAGCTAAGCAACAATCGGAGGAAGGAAATGCTTAGGCATAACATTTCAGAAGCTGTTCTTACGAGGCAGAAGGAACAGTACAATTCAAAACCAGGAAGAGCACATGTAACTACAGGTCAAAAAGCTGAAAACGGTAAGGGAGGAAGCAAAACATTAAAAGATCAACAAAATGCCAGATGAAACTAGAACAAAACTATGTATACACGCAGAAAAAAAGTAGGAATATTAACTGAAATCTGACAGTGCATCAAAAGACCAGAATAAAATGATGTAGAATATGGAATTTTTTTGTTTTGGTTCGTTTTTTTTTGTTTTGTTTTGTTTTTTTGTTTGTTTTTTTTTGCTTTTAGGAAGTAAGCATATCAGGCTTTAACTTAAAGGAGAAAGAAAGGACTTTTACAGGTTTTTTTTTGGTTGTTGTTGTTTTTTGGGTTTTTTTGTGGTTTTTTTTTGTTGTTGTTGTTGTTGTTGGGTTTTTTGGTTTTTTTTTTTTTTTTCCCCCCCCAGCATTCACATTTAATGAATACTAAAGCCAGCAGACTATCTGTTCAAATTGGTGGTTCATTAAGCAAGACTAATTTAATTTTTCTTAAAATATCACTGCTGCATTTATATATTGAAAAGATTTATTAGTGGGGAGTGTTATTATTTCCAGACTATTTGAACAATTACAGGGCATGTATTGGTTTCAGGAACAGAAAAATAAAAATAAATAATATGAACAATCATATGAACTAGTTCAATCTTATTTTAAAGATCTGTTGCCTGTAAGAAGAAATGTAATCATAGAATCACAGGATGGTTTCAGTTGGAAGGGACCTTAAAGACCATATCTAGTTCCATCCCCCATGCCATGGGCTGGGAGAGCTCACACTAGACGAGGTTGCTCGAAGCCCCGTTCAACCTAGTCTTAAATAATAAAGATATAAAAATGTAATAACTAACAACAATTAATTAGACCCAAACCAAACTTACATTACATTCATGTCCTGAATCATGTGATATTGTTCACAATTGGTTGCTGTGAAGAGGATTGTGTTGTCATATGCAGAGGATTAGGATGTCACGTTGGAAGTGATCAAGAGGGGACAGAACCACTGATCCTGCATTTATGGGAAGGATATAAGCATATTTTTTCATAGACATTTTAAAAAGCAGTAGCAGGAATCTTTTATAATAAATGTATTATTGATTCTTTCTGAATAGAAATTTCAAAAAGTACAGAACAAAACAGAGAGGCTAACAAGGATATACCACGACTGAAAAGTTCAGAAAGTCAAACAATCTTACTTCTGCAACCCAATCACTGCAAGTTCACGTGAGGTGGTGCTGGGCCTACAGCACAAGTTATGCCAGGAGAAGTTTACGTTGGACACAAGGAACAATGTCTTCCCCAAAAGGGCTGTCAAGGCCTGGCCCCAGCTGCCCAGTGCCAGGCAGAGTCCCCATCCCTGGAGAGGTTTCAAAGCCACATAGATGTGGTGCTGAGGGACATGGTTTAGTGGGGACCTGGCAGCGCTGGGTTAATGGTTGGACTCAATGATCTTAAAGGTCTCTTCCAGCCAAAACAATTCTATGGTTCTACAATGATGAGCCTTGATTTAATCCTCATTTAATAATATACCATATACCAGAACAAATGGAACCAGTGCAAGACCTTTTCCATCCCTATCCTTAGATGTGCAGCTCCAAAGCAGCAAGAGTTCACAAGAATCAAAAGCACCCTCCTACTGACTGGGTTGCTCAAAGCCCCATCCAACTGGATCCTGAATAATAATATAAAATTATAAATAGCATACAACAGAGCTAGTCCCCAAGAAACTGCACCAACATAAAGATCCTAGCAAAAAAGGCACAAGTAGTTGATAAGAGTTTTGTTCCACCTCGTCTTCTCAAAGCTATACCAAGTTACTAGAAGCACTTTCAGAAACTAAATGAGCTTTTATTTTTTTTGTCTTTACAATATGAAAACTTAAATATAAAAGCTTTTGAACAAGACTATAGAGATATTCTGGAAAACACTGACACCTGCTTTCCCTGTCCTACACTCTCCTCCTCCTCAGCCCTACTTAATTTCAAATAAAAATAGTACATATTAAGTCCTTGGTGAAAGGAAAAAGGGGGCTAACTGAGGTGTGGCCCTTTTTCCACAGTCATTTGTACACGTTGTGCACAAATACTGGACATTAGACCTTGAAACAAATGGGGTATTCACAATACCTATGAGAAACTGTCCAGTTCTGGGCTCCCAATGCAAGAAAGAGATTAATATACTAGGGAGTCCAGCAAAGGGCCACTAGAACTATTAGGGTTACAGAGCATCTTCCCTGTGAGGAGAGGCTGAGAGCTGTGACTGTTCAGCCTGAAGAAGAGAAGGCTCAGAGGCATCTTACTAAATACTTAATGGGAGGGTGCACAACAGCCAACAGACTTATGGTCTTTCCAGTGATGCACAGTGATGGCATAAGAGGTAGTGGTCACAAACCAGAACTCAGGAGGTTCTCTCTAAACATCAGGAACCACTTTTTCACTGTCCAGGTGACCAGGCACTGGCACAGGCTGCCCAGAGAGGCAGTGGAGTCTCTATCCCTGGAGATATTCAGAAGCCATCTGGATGTGGTCCTGGGCAATGGACCATAGGACCTCTGGAGATCCCTTCAACCACACTGTAACATCAGCTAATTAAGAAAATGCCATTGCAAGTTAGCTTTTTCAGAATAAATTGTCTTCTAAGTTGTACACACCATTCAAACTTCAGCAGTTTTATCAAATGCTGAGCTGGGGTTACCATCAATACAGCACTCTTTAGAACCTAGCTCAGTATGGACAGAATGAGAAAATTCTGAATAAGTATCACTAGTGGATCAATATTTTAATGAAAATGGATGAACTTCTGTTTCTGAATTACTTTTAGCAGTAATGTGGCAAGAAATCGCCTCCACTTTCTTACTATGCTTTGATGTTACGAGCACAGTATCTCTTACAGCAACTCCAATGCATCAGTTTTCATGTTAAACTGCATCTGAACAGAACTATCCATCTTAAACCTGCAGTTTTAAATACCTTTACATTCACATAAGCCTGCAGTTTTAAATACCTTTACATTCACAACAGGGAAAATCTAAAATCATCAATTATTAAACTCTTATGGAATAAAAATCTGGAAACAAATATAAGAAAGCATATTTTGATGCCCCCAGGTGTTCAAGCAAACCTTTTGAAGCAGCCCCACATGAGTTCTTGTAGATGGCAACACATGAAATGAATCACTAAATTGGTTTGAATACCCCAAAACATGTTGCTTAGGCTGAAACCCACCAGCTCTGTCAGCCACCTCAATTTGTACAGGAGACACTATTCTTACAAGTGCTCAAGATAATCGGAAACAGACAAACATTTCTGAAACCACAAATTACATGTAACAAATCTTACAAATTTGGCACCTCTCCTGAAGATGGCATTACAAGACCCACCTCTTCACTGAGCTGATGTCAAACATCTCACCTGCTGTGCAGGCACCATGTCCTTTCTGCTCTCATTGGGAGAATTAGCTCCTGGGACACTGAGTACTTCTCTGAATCAGTCTCTTCATGAGACAAGGCTAGGTAGCATCCCTGACTATCTTCACTGAGCATAACACACAGAAATTATGATGGGAAAATTCCTCCCAACAATTAAAATTATTTTTACTTCTAATTGAAAGCAAAGAACTTAACTGAAAGAAGTAGCATCACAGGATGTCACGTCTGCACAATGACACAAGTGTCAGGAAACACTTGAGTTCATACAGAATGTGTCACTCTCTACAACTACCTGAAAGGAGGTCATAGTGAGGGGGGTGCCACCTCTTCCCTCAAGTAAACAATGACAGGACTACAGGAAGTGGTCTGAAGTTGCACCAGGGGAGGTTTAGATTAAATGTTAGGAAGAATTTCTTTACTGACAGAGTAGTCAAGTGCAGGAACAGGCTGCTTAGGGAGGTGGTGGAGTCACTGTCCCTGGAGACATTCAAAAAACATGTAGATGAGGCACTTTAGAACATGTTCTAGCAGGATGGTGCAGTGATTTTTTGTTTGTTTGGGGGTTGTTTTGTTTGTTTGGGTTTGTTTTGGACACAGTGATACTGGAGGTCTTTTTCAACAGTGACAATTCTGTGATAAATTAATTCTACATTAGGAGCTTTCTTTTAATTACATTATCTCATGCCACAGCTCTTAAGATCTCCCACTGATACACAGAGTCTCAATCTTCAGGGTATTTTTGACTCTTGAATCAGATGCTTCCAGCACAAACCTTTCCTTCTCCATACCACTGTCAGAAGCCATAGCTCTCAGAAGCCTGATGGAACTCTACTATGGGGAAGAGTAACATATGTATACAACTATCAAAGTATCAGCTTTGCTTCCAGGAAGAGTGCTCCCAATACTCAACAGTTTGTGCCTGAACTAAAGGTAACCCAAAAGGACCTGAGGAAAAAAATTAGGCCTCTCAAGCTGGCTGGCCACCTCATGATGCCTTCATTTAACTTTCAGGATGGTTGCTAGCATACAGAAGGAGGAAGGATAAAAGTTGTATTTTATTATGGAAAGGTTCTAGTTAAAAAAAAAAAATAAAAAAAATCCAAGCCACTTAACTGAACACAAAGAGAAATCCTACAATATCAGTAGTCATTGTTCATGACCAGTGTCCCAGGAACATGAAGAACCTAGACCTAATGAACAAGTAATTTTTTTTCTGTGTTATCTAAAGAGAATTATATTTATTAAAACCAATCCGGTCTTTATGAATAATACATGCCAGCTTCAGACAGAGCAAAAGAACAATTACACGCTGAAAAATTACTTTGGGGGGGGAGGGGGGAAGCAAGCACATTCTTATTCAACAGATCTGATTCCTGATACTTTCAGTCAGAGAGACAGCCATTCACTCTCATCTATTGAAAAAGGCCCCAGCCAGTCTTGCTGAAAAGAAGCACCAGCCACTGTGATGTGCTTCTGCTTCCAGAGCTGTCTGTCACACACTAGGAGTGATGTGGTCATTATTGCTCCAGCTACACCAAGAGGGTTTCTGGAGGCCACTGTACTCAAATGGACATTCACCTGATGATTCACATCACATTAAAACAAAACAAAACAAAACAAAAAAAACAAAACCAGAAAAAGGACACTGAAATGATACAGAGAGATCAGAGGGAACACACTGTGAGGCTTGACTTGAGATCTAGAAACTCATTCATCCACAACCACGAAACACAGAATGGTTTGAAAGGGACCTTTCAAGGTCATCTCATCCAACTCCTCTGCAGTGAGCAGGGACATCTGCAACTAGAGCAGGTTGCTCAGAGTCACATCCAACCTCATCTGCAATGGTTTCAAGGATGGGACTTCTACCATCTCTCTGGGCAATATATGCCAGAGTTTCAGGACCCATATTGTAAGAGAATTCTTTGCTCTCTCTCTCATCTAAATCCACCCTCTTTTTAGTTTAAAACCATCACCCCTTGGTGATGAAGAGTTTCAATACTTGAAAACAACAGACAATTAAACCTACTTAGTGCACAATCTGCTGGCAGCTACAGCCAAAGCAACTGCCTTGGAAACTACAGCATGAATTGGGCTGCTGTTCATCTTCACAACTTGACAAAAAAGGCGTTGACGAAACCCAGGTAAGCAAAATGTTCCTTATTCCTGTGACCTCTGTGTAACAACGCTGAAGCTTTACAAAGAGTGAGATAGTAGTGTTACTATTGATGTGCAGAAGGTTAAATGCCCATCAGTTAACTTGCTGCACCTCTGACTGCTGTGAGCCACCAGAGCACTCACTTCAGTTTACTAGAAAGATTACAAATAATTTTGACAATCTTTGCCATGCTTGAAAGCCTTTCCCAAACATTAAAAAAAAATTAAAGGTTCAAAATATAGTGGAAGCCTATGAAGTCACAGCTGCCAAGAGAGGTTGTAGTCTCTCCTTCTCTGAAGAGATTCTAAACCTGCCTGGACCAATGTGATCCTGGGCACTCTGCTCTGGGGGATTGGACGAGATGATCTCCAGAGGTCCCTTCCAACCCCTACCGGGCTGTGATTCAGTGTGAAAATCCAGAAGCCAAGTTCCCCATCCATTATTCAGCAACGGCTTCCATCTCAACTCCAGATTCTAATTATGGTACTCATACCAAGGGCAGCAGCTTTGCACAGAACCTGTCCCAAGCAGATTTTAAAGGAACAACATGTATATACTTACAGACAACCTGTCACTGGTAATACATCCATTCTGAAAACAGGATCTGCATGCTTCAAGTTCACAGGCATCAGTTAAGCACTACATGTCAAGCCCAGAGAACACTGTACTTGAAAGCTATTAGCTGAGGGAGGAGGCTGTCAAACATAGAATATAAGGCTCCTCTGGAGGTGTGGAGATCTTTATCAATATTTTGAAGCAAACAATGCTGGAAACCAGTTGGGAGTGAACCTGTGGTTATGTGCCAGCAACCAAACTCCAATCCTTAATAACAACATAAAAATATAATAAACAACTACATACTAAACAGAAGCACAAATAACATGAAGCTTGAATGTATTTTCTTCACATGCACATACCACTTCCTCTCTGAAATGAACACCACAATTAATAAATGGTAATGAACAAGTTCAAAGCAGTGACCAGCTCCAGCTGTGAAAAGTTTGATAAAAATCTCACTCGGATCAAAATCACAGAAAGGTTTGGGTTGGAAGGGCCCTCAAATATCATCTGGTTTGAGCCCCCGTGCCATGGACAGGGACACTTCCCACAAGCCCAGGTTGCTCTAAGCCCTGTACAAACTGGTCTTGAATGCATCCAGTGATGGAACATCCACAGCTTCACTGGGCAACCTGTTCCAGCAACTCACCACCCTCACGGTTAAGAACTTCTTCCTCTAAAGCTACCCTCTCCCAGTTTTAAGCCATTACGCCTCATGCTATCACTTTAGAAGGGCTTGTAAAGAGTCCTTCCCTAGCCTTCCTGTAGGGTCCCCTTCAAATACTGGAGGGCTGCAGCAAGGTCTAGGCACCTTCCCTATGCATAAAAATGCTTCCCAAAAGATGCAGCATCTTAGAATTTCAGACCTCTTTGTAACACACTGTGAGGGATGTGATTCTAAGACCAGCTTCTTTTAGTATTTCCATCATTTAGAAAGCAAGATTGTGTGGTGATGAAGGAAGAATGCTGTTCTTCATTCAACACAAAAATTCTTGAATGAAATTATATAAAAAGCCATCACAATAGCATAATAGCATGGAACTACAGAGGCAGCAAAACAGACACCAGAAAATGATATTCAGTTCCACATTGGTCTTACCACCCCTCTACACTTCCCACCAAAACCCTATAAAAAAACCCGCTTCATATCTCTGTATGATTTTTTACCCCATATTTTGTCCCAACTCTCCTGGCTGTCAGCACCAGTATCTGCTGCATCAAGGTTAAGACAAAGAGTTGTTCCAGAGGGATATATCTGTACCCAACACTATCTGACTTGCCTTGCTTTCTCTCGTGCAGCCTCACACAGGAAAACTTACTTGTCCTTCTTTGCCCATTATCACAATGAAACAATTCTGGCTTGACACGATCTCTCCTGCTGCCAGGAGCCTCCACTCCAACATTAACTGATGTATTTTTTTAACCAAATATCCTTATATTTGGCGGGTAGCAATGAAAACAGAAAATTCTTGGTTTATATATATTATTTCATTAATATAAGAATGGACCCAAAAGCTTTATGAACATAATTCTTATATTAAAAAAAGAAAAACCTCAAGCCTCAAGTTTAAATCACTGGACCCATTGTTATAATGTGCAAACAACACCAGCCAAGGTAGCAACAACAGTCCTCTTAAGCTCTGCTGAGGATTCAAGATGACAAATCTCCATGAGTGCATGGTTCCAGAGATGTTGTGCCTTAAAGACTGAATCTTTGGCTTTTACTAAAACTATAAAAAGCAAGAAAACAAAGACCTCAAAAAAAACCCACCCAAAACCCAACAACAAAAAACCCAAATCTGTTAAACCAGATACACCAGAAATGCCAAACGTTCTAGCTTAAATTCATTAAAAAAAAACCAAAAACACACCAACACAACTAAAAACCAACCCAGAACACTCTCAGGAAGTGTGAGACCGCAGCCCAGGTCACTGTACCCAACTAATTCTTTGCTAAGTCAGCTCAGCTACGTTCTTTGTACACATAGAATCACGCTGGTTTCTTCAGGCCAAGTATGTGCCCAGCTAAGCTTGCAAGTCTATTAGAAAAGGACCAGCTTTATTAACTGTCTCCCAGCTTCTCTATCTGTGACAGTTAGAAACACTGTGCCAACAGAACCAGGGAAATGGCTGTCCCCTTGTACTCAGCCCTTGTTGTGTTCAGTTTTGGGCCCCTCACTCCCAGAAGGACACTGAGGTGCTGAAGCCAAGTCCAGAAAAAAGCAACAAAGCTGGTGAAAGGTCTAGAGCACAAGTCTGGTGAAGAGTGGCTTAGGGAGGTGGGCTTGTTCAGCCTTGAGAAAAGGCAGCTCATGGGAGACCTTGCTCTCAACAACTCCCCGAAAGGAAACTGGAGTGAGGTGAGCATCGGTCTCTTCTCCAAAGCAACAAGAAACAGGACAAGAGGAAAGGGCCTCAAGTTGCACAGGGGGAGGTTTAGGTTGAACATGTTCTTCCCTGCAAGGATTGTCAAGGCATGGTCCAGGCTGCCCAAGGCAGTGGTAGAGTCCCCAGCTCTTGATGGATTTAAAAGGTGTGGAGATGCAGTGCTGAGGTACATGGTTTAGTGATGACCTGGTAATGTTGGGTTAATGGCTGGACTCAGTCTTAAAGGTCTCTTCCAACCAAAGACTATGCTTCTATAATCCTGGCCAGATTCAAATTACTGTATGATGGTAAAATTGCCAGGCAGCAGAGCTCCAAGAAGCTGCATGTTTCAGAACTAGATAGGGCTGCTGGTTTCAGAGCAGGATCAAATACCCACAGTAGCAGACCGGTTGCTTCATCCCACGCTACCCTGAGGCAGAGCAAAGTTAAACCCAGTTCCGGAGTGGGACAAGAAACAGCTGATCTAATAGACCTAAATGCGATACTATTTATGCTGCCCTTTGGCTATGGGGAGAAAGTACAAGCAGCTCCTGGACTCCAAAAGGTTGAACCTGGTCAAGGGAGGTTCTGCTCCCCTTCTACTCTACACTAGTGAGACTACATCTGGAGTATTGTGTCCAGTGCTTGTCTCCCCAGTTCAGGAGGGATAGGGAAATACTAGAGAGCATCCAACAAAGAGCTATGAAGATGGTGAAGGGACTAAAACATCTCTCTTATGAGAAAAGGCTGAGAGACGTGGGGACGTTTAGCCTGGAAAAGAGGAGACTGAGAGGGGATCTTACTAATGTCTACAAATATCTGAAGGGTGGGTGTCAAGTTGAAGGGGCCAGGCTCTTCTCAGTTGTGCCTTGTGATAGGACAAGAGGTAATGGTAGCAAGGTGAAACACAGGAAGTTCCACCTCAACATGAGGAAAAACTTCTTCACCATGAGAGTGACACTGCCCTGGAACAGGCTTCCCAGAGAGGTTGTGCAGTCTCCTTCTCTGGAGACTTTTAGGACCCGCCTGGATCTGTTCCTGTGTGACCTGCCCTGGGTGTTCCTGCGTTGGCAGGGGGGTTGGACTCAATCTCCAGAGGTCCCTTCCAACCCCTACCATGCTATGATTCTGCTTCTTGACCATAGGCACAGGAAAGAAAACCTACCAGTAAGTGGTGGGGACCAACAGTACCCACAGATTAATCAGAAACAGGTAAGAATTAGACATACAGCATGGACGTGATCTCTCAGAAGAGCTCTGCAGCAAGGTGAGCTGAGAGCAATGAGGACAAAGCAGCACTGTTGTACTGGCAACCAGAAACCACCCATGAAAAGAAAAGCAATCAAACTAATATTTCAGAAGTGTGAAGCTTGCATTTGTCCCATGAACTACTGTATTCTATGAAGTAGAAAGCTCTCCCCAAACACTTTACAGGAAAAAGCACTATCAGAAATATGGTTTAAAAACTGCAGGAGATGAGGAGAATAAAAAGCACAGAACTCAGTTTAAGCTTATTTTCCGCAAAACAAAAAACCTTTCTGAATTCCCTCTGACCAATGCCTCTCACCTGCAGTCCCTCAAGTACTATTAAATTAATTACAGGGAACATAAGAAAGATCCTGAATTTATCCCTGCCAGGTACATGTGGCTCACAGTCCAAAAAACAGGCCATTGTAACACTAGGCAGCTTCATATATTGGAACCAATTTATCGTTGCACTGCTTCTCTTCTGATAAATTCAAATTAAAAGGCTTTCCTGATATGCTGTAAAGGTCTGTCCTTTCAGCTGAAGGACTAACTTACAGCTCTCAGAGTTAATTAAAACAATCAGCTTAAGCCTGCATATACTGCTTACAATAATGAACATTTTCTTAAAACATCAGCCAGGGCATGGTGCTTACATTCACAAGAGCCAAGTTCACTTTTATTCTATCAAGACTCCATTAAAACTGTGATACAAGTGTATCCCCTTCCCTGCCCAAACTGTTTCTGAAAGATGACAGAAAGATCCCTAAAAACCAAAGTCCTACTTGCTCAAAGACAAATTCAATAACATACAGCTCCAAATACTCCAAGGGTGGTTGGTTGGTTTTTTTTTTGGTAGTTTGCTGTTGGTTTTGATTGGTTTTTAAACACACACACCGTAGAAAATTAAAATTAGTGAATCTTGCTTTCTGGAAAGCAAATAAAAGAAATTTTGAAATTTTGCATCTAGCATTTCAACCAGAGGTCTTTGAGAAATTATCTGCTAGAAGGAGAATCCATCAGTGTTAGTAGAAAACAGCTAAAGTAAGGGAAATCTGAGTATTGTCCACTAGATGCGTGTTTCCAATCAGCCAAAACCTGCCTCTCAAGGGACAATTTAGTTCTTTATTGTTAACATTCAAACGACAATTCTAAATGAAAGGGGAAAACAAAAAATACTCACAGTCCTGAATCTCTAACTATTAAAGTTAGACCTTGGTTTGTAATGCAAGCTAAAGTCTTTTGTATGAAAGGCTTGTTTTAGCCAACAGACAGAGAAATAGTGTTTGATTTGCATTTAACTCATGGAAACTAAAAAAAAAAAAAAAAAAGAGAATTGTAAGTAACTGAACTGAAATATATTTAATGTAAAGGTTCAATATGCCTTCAATTTTAACATTTGCAGTGTTAGTACCTCAGGGATGGGTTTGGGAGATGATGGTTCCAGAAACATTTAACTAAAACCACAACACAACTTTTTTTTTAAGCTCCAGACTCTTTCCCAGAAAGTGTTTGCAGTCATCATTCTTTGATGAAAGTAAGTCTATAACTTTGTGTTCCTCTGAAATCCTGAAGACACAACACTGCTGAAACATGGGTTTATTACTTTTTGTGCAATATTTTACAAACAAAAAAATAATTAAAAAAGATCTAATTACTCACAATCATGCAACCCTACTAGTGATGGAAAAGTCACCTAAGCAACAATTGCCACCTCCCCAGGGCCTTGAAAAGGGCAGCAGGGTGTGAAATCAAATAACTCCGCTCAAGTCTTGTCAAAGTGGTCAAGTTTAGTGCTTACTGGTCAGAAAGAAAGAGACTAAGCCTTGACTTTAAATCCTCAGTACTACCTGCTGTTACTTAAACTGAAGGTATCTGTGAGCAAAGAAAAACTCCATAATGCTGAGGAGGAGTTTCATCCATACAAAGCTAGCTGAGCTAGATTCACAAACCATTCTAGAGGCAGCCAGATCATAAGAACATCAGCAGGATAAAGGGAACACCAGCCTTTAATTTCACTGGATAACAGTGACTTGTGTAATACTCTTCTTTCCTATCTTTTCTCAATCTTCTTTGTCTCCGAAAACTCAAATCACCATTACAAAGTGTGGTAAAAAGCTGAAGCAAACTAATCAAATTAAAATGCCATCACACTAAGTTAAATATGGAGACATCAAAGATTTGCCTGAAAGGTTCTGCCAAATTTCTGAGATTACTCTTGTGCAGTAAACATCTGTACTAGAAAATTTTTGATACATAAAACCAGCTGTTTCCAAAATTCCTGTCTGTTTGTATACACTACAGTTATATACTGCTGATTTACTCATCACATGAAGCAGGTTCCCTCTATCAACACATGAACATCTCCACTCTTTTCCTTCAACTAACATCAAGCTTTAAAAAATAAATATTTCTGATAATGCAATAGAATAACATATTTAACAGAAATTAGTATGTATTTCAGAAAAAAAAAGTTGAAGCACTTTCTCCGCAAAAAGCTCTTAAGATTTAACATTTCATAACCATAGAACCGTTGAATGATTGGGGTTGGAAGTGACCTTCCAAGGTAGTTCATCTAGTCCAAACTGCCTACAGGGAGTGTGGACATCTGCAACTAGAGCAGGTTGCTCAGAACCCTGTCCAACCTCACCTGGAATGGCTCCAGAGATGGGGCTTCTACCACCTCTCTGAGCAACCTGGGCCAGGGTCTTACCAACCTCACCATACAAATTTCTTCCTTCTCTCCAGTCCAAATCTCTCCTCTTTTAGTTTCAAACCATCACCCCTGTCCTGTCACAACAGGCCCTGCTAAAAAGCCTGTCCCCATCTTTCTGACAAGCTCCTTTAAGTACTGGATACTTAAGTATTTTCAGCGTGACTAAACTGTACAGGCAGGAGTCCACCCTCAAGAGAACATCCCTTCCTTGTACTGCAGGGCTAGTCAGGTGAGAGATTACTCCTACAAGTCACGTTTAACAGCTTTGACTTCATACACAAGATACTGAAGATTAAATATTGATTTTACATTATAGCTATTCATTATCAGTAGGCACACTCACTCCTTTTAACAGTTATGGCCATTAATTTGATTAGTCATATCCCATGATAAAGACCAAATTACCCCACAGAAAGCCTGCAATAAGTTATACAACATCTCTGTAACATCCTGCTGCTTTCTTTAAGTACTTTCCCACAGGTCATGCACATTTGGCTCAACCTGCATGGGCTCTACTTCAGCTAGATCTCCCATGGCCCACCCCATACTGAAAATGTTACTTGGAGACATTTCTTTCTATTGCTTTTTCTGCTTGTAGTAGAGCAGGAATCCATGCCGAGTCAGCAGAATTTACACACTAAATTTGTACTAGGACCCTGTGGCATTAGAGTAGAGAGTTTGGGGCAAATAAGAAAAAGGACTCTCAACTAAATCATAGAATGTTTTGGGTTGGAAAGGACCTTTCAAGGCCATCTAGTCCAACCCCCCTGCAGGGAGCAGGGACATCTGCGACTAGAGTAGGGTGCTCAGAGCTCTGTCCAATCTCACCTGGAATGTTTCCAGGGATGGGGCTTCTACCACCTCTCTGGCAACCTGGGCAGGCCAGGTCTCACCACCGTCAGTGTAAAAAAAAATCTTCTCTTTAGCTTAAATCTCCCGCTTTTGGTTTAAAACCACCACCCCTTGTCCTGTCACAACAGGCCCTGCTAAAAAGTCTGTCCCCATCTTTTTGACAGGCCCCTTTAAGTACTAAAAGGCCACAAGAAGTTCTCCCTGAAGCCTTCTCTTCTCCAGGCTGAATAGCCCCAACCCTCTCAGCCTGGCCTCACAGCAGAGAGATTCCTGCCCTTGGATCATTGATGTGGCCTCCTCTGGTCCTGCTCCAACCGGTCCCTGTCTCTCCTGTGCTCAGTACTCCACAGCTGGAGCCAGCACTGCAGTGAGTGGTCTCACTAGAGCAGAGGGGCAGAATCCCCTCCAACACATGAAGTGGGATGTTATATCATTGTCGAGAAACATACCTCCTTGTCTAACCTCAAACACAGCATTATTTGACAGCAAGCAGCACACTTGGATCAATGTTTCTTGAAATAAGTGACAAATGACAATTTCTAAAATGCATGTTAAAGAGCATCCTTACTGACTGGGCAGCAAAATCATCCATTAGCTAAGTGGCTTTCATGCAGGACTCATCCAGGTCACTGTTTTTTTGATAAGCAACTTCTCTTGACCCAAGAACAGGGCTCGGGGATCTCTTAAAACATTAAAACACTGCTGTTCAGAGAGAGGGCTACACAGTACCATTTAAAGCATCTAGTACATGGATGAAGTTACTGACAGCTTTCAAACCAGACACAGCTTGTATGAGGTAGGAAACAGGTGCTAAGTAAGGTTTCTGACATGCATGTCTGGACAGTCTATGAAGAAGTGCCAGTCGTTCTCCAGAGCACACATGACCTTACTTTCACGCCTCCTTCCCTGGATCCCTTGAGGAGCTCACCAGCAGACACAGGAACCAGAATGGTGCTACAAAAAATTAAATCTGAGTACAGGGGTGCAGCTTGTGCTCCATACATGCTGCTCAGAGTGACCTGTGGGCAGACTAACCCTAATTAGGAAAGCACATCGAGCAAGTATTACTGAGCAGAAGTTCATCTCCAGAACTCTGAAACTTGTAGAAATTAGACCAATCTCCTGTTCCTTCCTCACTAGGAAAACAGCTTTGTTTGGAGGCAAGAAGAGAGGGAAAGACAGATGGGATTTTTAGTTGTTTTTTCTTTAAGATATTTGATGCAAGACTGCTACAGGAAGGAGGAACAATAACTGATATGCAGAATCAACAGAGTGCTATCCAGATGTCTTACATGGCATTTTGCCAGTTTGATATGACTCACACAGACAATAGTACAATTAACAGAGGTGAAAAAGACATTTAATATTTTATCCACTACAAGACCCATGACGCATACAGTAAACACACTGAAGTCTACTAGAGTCTGACAAGAAAACACAAACCAGTTCTGGGTTTTGTCAGGTACTAGAATTGGTTTCTTAAGCCTCTTCATGGGTCTACTCATGCTCCAACGTGCTAGGATACAAAAGGAGCAGGAACAAGAAAGCAGGCAAAAGGCACTGTCATAATTTAAAACACCATCTTCTTTGCAAGGCTCTGTTCTAGTCCCTTACCAACACTTTGTCTAGAAGAAAATTAGAACAGAGCGCAGAGGGCCCTCCAGCAAGCACAAGCATCTCATTTTTTCTGATCATGAATCACTGCATCTTGCCTTTACCACAACTGAAAATGCACCTGCATAAATATAGGCAGCAAAGCTGATGCTCCCCAACCCTGCTGTGAAACATCAGGTAAGACGCCATGATGTTTCTCCCCGCAGGTGACAGTCAACTCCCAACACTTCCCTTGTACTGTTCCAGTGACCCCACATAACAATATTAAGTGATTAAGGCATTACAATTCTATGTCTGCATGGTACCAGGTCAGTGATTGTTCCTTGTAAATACATTTTCCCAGGGGATTAAGAGGAGTCTTTTAGGCCAAAGAGAACCACGGGCCCTGCAAAGAAACATTTTTCATCTCTGCCCAATGCAAGTTTCTAGGGTTTATCACTAAAATGCCACCACACCAATGGCTGATTCAGCATTTGCTATGGTGACAGAAACTTCTGTAAGCCAATGGTTAGGGGAAAATGATATTATTCACAAAGGAACATCTACCACAATAATATGACTTTTTTCTGTTAAATAATAATTTCACTTATTCAAAACACTGTCACTACTCCATATTCCTGACCTCAAAGAAATGGACAAGCATGTTTAGAAGTGCAGTGGTAACTTTAAAAACACCACCAAAGGGAGAACTGATTTTGCCTACAGCAGAGGGGAATAAGCAGTGGCAAATTTAGATAGTCTGGAAATTTGAATGTAAATAAAAACAAAAGGCAGCAATCTCTTTTATACATCTGTTTATGCAAAGATACCTCTCAGAAACAACCATGGCCTTGTAACCTCTCATTTGACATTTCCAAAA
>VWZY01013675.1:39408-53320 GCA_013399075.1 Chloroceryle aenea | reverse complement strand
AAAAAAAAAAAAGCACAACAAAAGACAAAAAAAAACCACCACCACAAATCATAAAGCAGATATGATGAATATGCATCAAAATGTTAAAAGTTCAACCTTCAAAACAGCCCAATCTTCCCCACTGCTAACACTCCAAAGCTACATGAAGTCCAAAATTCAATATTAAGAAAATAAATTGGAGAAATCTGAGAAAAACCATTTGTGTGTCCAGTCAACTTGCTCAAAAAGCCAGCTATCATTATTCTATCATTATTAGTGGGCCAGTGTCCCAGAGATAACCTGCAGAAGTGCACTGGCAGCAGCAGGCAATGCGCACAAGGCTCTATCACCACAGATTAGTTCTGAGCACATGTGCCAAGCAACCCAAACCCACCACCTTCCTAATTCCACCACATCCTCCTGGTTTGCCTGCTACAACTGATTCCCAGGAAACAAAGCCCAGCACTTGACAAGCCTGTGTTATAATTTTAGCCTGAGTGACTCCAGATGATTATACTAATGCTGGAGTAAACAAAAACATAATACTACTGCCAAAGAACAGAACCAACACATAATCAAAATAGAAAGATTAAGTGTGAACTAGCAACAAAGAACAGTAAATATTATTCATCTGATAGCAGGCTGAGAGCCACAGCAAAAGAAACTGAACCAGTATGAAGCAGCAAGGCATAATAAATGAAGCACAGTAATCACTATTTAGATAGGGTTACCTTACTGTTACCTTACTATTTTTAGCCAAGTAATTTTTTTTTTCTAAAAAATGTACAAGAGCAGCCTGTCCAATAACACCAGCATAAAGCTGGGAGAATTATTTAAATGAGACCACCCCCCCCTTAAAAATTCTCACTGCAGAGATTCAAAACAGCTTTGCAGCAGAAAATGCAGATGGTCAGTAGGGCTTTTCTCCACACATTCACTGTCATTTTGTTTACAGGGTATAGAAAAATAAATTAACACAACTGCAATATTGTTAAAGACAACGGGATGTTAGCTCTCAAAGAGTTGCCATTTTATTTTACTATCTTAAAAACATTTAATAGGAGTGAAGATTAAGTAACATCCTACAACAAAGAAGTCTTCAGCTTCCACTAGCAGAGCAAAACTGAAGCCTTTAACACTTAAGAGATCATTGTTTTGGTTTAAGCCAGGATACACTAAACATAAAAACTCATTACTACTCAATAATGGAATTTATGTGGAAAAGTATGGATGTTTATTTCCTCTGTCATAGGAATTATTATTAATGCATAAAACACCATAGAAAAAAAAGTATGTATTCTCCATTTTCCAGACAAACCAGTTTGTAATAATTCAAAGATCAGTATTTTTAATCACGTTTTTATTCTTACCTCAGCCTTTCTTCTTCTTTCTTACGAAGGCTGAAATCTCGCTGAACCACCTGGAGCACATGCTCAGCTTCTTCATCAGTCAAGCCAGAAAGATCCAGTTTTCTCCCCATGACGTATTCCGTCCTGGGTATCAATAATTATGTGGAATAGCTGAAATTAGAAACAGGGGAAAAAAAAGGCAAGATAAATTGAAAACACTGACATTGTTCCCAAGTGAGTTGAAATCATAGGCACACCTGTTTAACAAAAAGAAAGAAGGCATCTGGTGGCATAAACATCAGAGAAGAAAAAAAAAAATCACAGAATCATGTGAAGAAAGCTTTAAGATCATGGAGTTCAACCATTAATGCAACACTGCCACGTCACCACTAAACCGTGTCCCTCAGCACTACTTCTCCATGGCTCTGAAACCCCTCCAGGGATGGGGATTCCACTCCTGCCAGGAACAGCCTGGGCCAGGCCTTGATAGTCCCTTCAAGAGAAATTGTTCTTCATGTCCAACCTAAACTTCCCCCTCCCTTGTGCAACTCAAATGATTCATTTCAGACTTATTCCAGTGCATGGAACTTGAAAAACCAATCACCTCCAATTTAAAAAGAAATGCAAAAGATAAATTGAGATGCTAAATAATACTGAGGGAAGACCTCAGCATTGCCCTCAACAAGAAACACATTAAGCAGGTAGAATCAGATTTAGATGTTTAAGGTTTTATGCCATGAATTTGCACAACTTTTTGCAAAAATCAATCCCTGTGACTGTGTATGAGCAGAGAACCTGCTCTCCTGTTACACTCAAAAATGTTTTGTTAATTAATAAAATGCAACAGGACACGGGGTGGTGGTTTTAATTTAAATGAGGGAGGTTCAGACTCGATATAGGAAGAAATTTTTTAATTGAAGGTGGTGAAACCCTGGCCCAGATTGCCCAGAGAGGTGGTCAATGCCCCATCCCTGGAAACCTTCCATTTGAGGTTGGACAGGGCTCTGAGCAACTGGCTCTAGTTGCAGATGTCCCTGCTCAATGCAGGGAGGTTAGACTAGATGATCTGGAAAGGTCCTTTCTAACCCAAACCAGTCTATGATTCTATACCCGTTTGGGTCTTCCCATGCAAAGCACTTCATTGCCAAGGCCTCTCTGACCTTCTAAAATCACACACTTTAGGGGAGAAACACAGAACATAAAGTACAAGGAAATAAAACTATTTTAAACTGCTGGAGCCAGTAGAGACACCTCAATGGTAGCACTACAGCTGTCTGAGACACAAGACTGTGAAGACACTCAGTGATCAGAGATGCCATTTCATTTGTTCTCGAGCATAAAGTTAACAACAATAATTACTAAGTTCTCCCATCAAGTTTTCATCAAAACATTTTTGGAAACCTTGTCAAAATTAAGGCGTTTTTCCCATACATGCAACCTGTGGCCCATTTATAAAGAAAATTACCCCTTCAATTCAGCCACCATATGCTAGCAGGTAGAAACTTAGCCCTAAATCTGGGGGGAACTGGGCAGCCACACCAACTCTGATTTTTTGAGGTTGGCAAAGACTTAATTTCAAGTATACATATACTTTTTAAATCATCAGAGACTTCAACTTTTGTTTTAGACTCTCAGTCTGCATTCCAATATTACATTAACCTCGAAGGAACTCGTATTTTTCCACAGGAAATAATTTTTCATCACATTACTAAATCACCTCTGATCTGAGACTATCACAGCCGTTTATGAATATTTATAAACAATGCTCATATGTCTCTTTTTTAGTAGATGTGGATCATTCATTTTGGAAATGCACAATGGCAAAGCCTCCAGAGCAAGGGTAACTTTTTTTTTTTTTTAAAGCAACAACGAAACAGTTTCACAGCCTAAAATAACTTCTGGTCTCAACTGAAATAAGTTACATGATGCTGTTCAGATGTTTGCCTTCATGAATAATACTACTTTGCTAACTCTCAAGCTGAATACAAAATTGAAGCTTTTAGAGGCGTTACAAGGAATAATATTGTTCCTGAGAAAAATTTTTGCTCAGCAAATTAACTCACTGTAACAGGAAAGCCCAGACTTCTAATACGCGACTGGGTATTGTTAAATACTCTAATCTTACTACTTCTCAGTCTGTTTCTAAACCTAATTAAAACTCTCACATCAGAAGCATTTCTTGAATTTAACCTTAAAACAAACAAACAAAACCCCAAAAATACCAAAACAACCACAAAAGCCTCACAGAATAACAAGCAAACGACATGCTTTTCTAGAACTGCAAGCAAAGCTTCTGAATTTTAAGAGGGACAAAAGCATCAGCATCAGAAATGAGGGCAAGGAGAACACCTCCTAGTCACTCGTATGAGAGCTAAGCTGTCTGGACTTGCAGTCTCAGCAGAAGATTAGCATTACAGAGGGGCCCACAAAGTTTGGGGTTAAGTACCAACCAGTATTTAAAATAGGTTGTCTGTGTTGTACAATATTCATTGGGACTACTGGCATAGCTGACTTTATAATGTGACTCCTTGTCAAGCAGACATCTTAGTTTTATGCTCTAGCAAAGAAGTCAGCACTAGTGAGGCTGCATCTGCTGTCCTGAGTCCTGTTTGGGCTTCCCAGCACAAGAAAGATGTCTCATCCCTGGAACCATTCCATGTCAGGTTGGACAGGGCTCTGAGCAACCTGCTCTAGATGCAGATGTCCCTGCTCCCTGCAGGGGGGTTGGACTAGATCATCTTTAAAGACCCCTTCCAACCCAAACCATTCTGTGATTCTATGACACTTGAGGAGCCAGTGTCACAAACTCCTTCAACCCAGTTGTTTAGAATTGAAGTATTTCATACAGAACACCTTTCACTCACATGGTCTCAACTTCAGAGTCACCAAACTAGTATTCTATTCTAATACTTTCCAGGTAGGAAAGAAAAAAATCTGCTACCAATGATAGCTTTGATTCTTTTGCCAACCAACTCATCTTTACTTCCTTCAGCAGCCTTCCAGGACCTAAATAATACTGCTCGATCCATCTTGTCATTACAGTTTGATCATTACATGATCATTACAGTATGATCATTACATGATGTCATTACAGTATGATCAACTGTTTTTTCAGAAATCTTTTAGATCCATAAAAAAAGCTTTTGTATAATCTACTGGTTAATATATTGCCCTTTTAAGTCACACAACAAGATAATTTATTTTTTTTTAAGTCAGAAAGGAAGACAAGCGCTTTGTTCACAACTCAGCTCCTACACCACACCTCGTATTTTAAAAGAAGTTCTCCTTACTGAACATCCAAATGAAGGGATCACATTGTCAGCACAAGGTCATTAACACTTAATGTAAATGTCACCATAGTATACGTAACTTACATGATGTCACACACTTTATTTGGTGACAAAAATAAGGTCTGAGTGTTGAAAGCACAAAGGGGATTTCTGTGTTTTGAATTGTCACCACACAGGAACAAAGCAGACTTTAGCCAAAAGGCAACATATAAGAACATAACTGTCCAAAGTCATTTCCACTACAGCTAGCATATCATTAAGTCTAAAATGAGGCATAATAAACATTGGTCACAAATTTCTTAATCTTTTTTTAACATCAATAACACCACTGTGAATATCCTTTCCTTTTCATTGGAAATAATGTACCAAAATAATGAGGGAAAATACACTCAAGTACAAAGTTATCTCTTTAGATGAAAAATTAAGCCCAGCCCAAGTGGCTTCAGCATGAGGAACTGTATCTGATATGCCACTTTTTAAAATGAGATGCAAGATAAAGTTCACAAGAGGATGTTATTCTTTGACCCCACATCAATTTTAACCGAGATACATTGCACAGATTTCCTGGCCTATAACCAAATCAGGAAACTATCTTCCTTTCAGCCTGTCACGGTTTAACCTCTGCTGGCAGCTAAACACCTGCAGCTGCTCACCCACTGCTTCCACCCACTCCAAACCCCACTACTGGGATAGGAAGAAGAATCTGAAGGATTAAAAAAAAGATATCTTAAGGGTTGAAATAAAGACAGTTGAATAGAACAACACAGAAGACAGCAGCGCTAATGGTAGTACTGATGAAATGAGAGACAAAGTGAATGACAGAAGCCCGAAAGGCTCTACCCGTGCACTAGATGCCAACTTTCCCTGCTCCAGCTGCACTGAAACCACACAGTGAAGCAACCTGAAAAACAGTGCCCCTGGCCTAGGTCAACCCTCCCCTTATATAGGGACCTGACTCAGCGTGGTATTGAGCATCCCTTGGCTGGTTCAGTTTTATCCCAGCTGTGGCCCCTCCCAACTGCTGGGACCAGCAGCTGCTGGTGATAATGAACCCAAACCCAACCCAGGACACAGCTTTGTAATAATTTTAACTGTGATTTTTTAGAAAACCAAACAGCTTGTGAGTTCGTGAGCCAAGTTAGGTTTGGTTCACTGAAAGGTGAAGAAGCAGACATTTAAAAGAACCATGAATTTAATTTGGTGCCTTCTGGGATAAATGTTCCTTATTAATGCAAGTTATTACAATAACTGTGTGTGCTACTTGTCTAGAAGAGATCTGGGATATACTAAAATGGGGGAAAATTGTAGAAGTTAAAGATTAAAACTGTGTGGTTTTGAATTTTTAGTTTTGCAGTCTTCTTGCTTCTGTATTTTACATTATTCTAAATACTGAATATGAAATAGCAGTAGAAAAAGCTCCACTACTGTCATTTTTATGTAAAAAAGAATGGCATCTCTTACCTAAGGATGGCACTCCCAGAGGCACCACATAGTATATGAAACTATCTCAAAAAAACCCAAAACAAAACAAACTCACACACAACCACAACACCAAACTCCTATTTTACTTAGATAGCAAAAGAAAGTTATTTTTATAGAAAAGACTGAAGAGTGCTCTAGAGGACTTAATTGCTGTCATCTACCTTTGACAGATTTTTAAAAATTCATATTACAAGTTACATGACAATCTTCATAATAAATCATGACCATTTTATATCTAGGTATCAGGCCTACAAAAGATACACAAGTATATCTGTAGCTCACAGTGAAAATTCAAAATGTGATAAAAAAGCCAAATTCCTCAACCAGAATAATCCTCTCACTGGTAATACCAGGCTCCTAGAGGAAAGGCTTAGCCAGAATTTTGCCCTATAGCTACTGAGGTTAGAGGTCATCTGGCATATACTGTTGGTACGCATTTAGCAGCTATTGGCTTTCTAGCTACAGGATATTCTCATTTTTATTTCAGTTTCATCTTCCATTGTTTATGTTGAATTTAGTCCAGTCAAACTCAGCTTTATTTTATCCATTTAGCAGCAACTGTCTTACAGAAGAACGCATAGTCAAATGGGTCTGACAGTATTCTGCATGAGATGGTTACTCTTCCCAAAATAAGACAGACAACTTGGAAAAAACAAACAAAATTCAAGAGGTAACATGCTGACACACAACTGTGACTTAGATGATTGGCCTCTTTTCTATATGCCTTCAGTCTAAAGCATGAAATGCAGCTCACTACTGTAACAGACTGTCATCCAACCACAAGTTAAATCATCACAGGTCAGGGAACAAAGCCAGCAGCATGACCAGGTGGCCAAGGCCACCAGCATCCTGTCTTGTACCTGCACTAGAGTGGCCAGCAGGACTAGGACAGGGATTGTTCCCCTGTACTCAGCCCTGGTGAGGCCGTACCTCTAATACTGGGTCCAGTTTTGGGCCCCTTGCTACAAGGACATTGAGGGGCTGAAGCATATCCAAAGGGCAGCCACTGATTTGCGTTCTCTATCTTCTTCCACCTTCCCATCCAAACCAGAACACACCTGACAAATCAGTCTTCACACTGCACTTGAGCCAGCATGAACAAAATACTAAACAAAAAGCTCATTAGTATTTCTATCTCTCTCCTCAGAATTAGCTCAAGAGTGAAGACTGCAAAAATACATAGACCCATCTGCATTGCACTACACATAGAAACCCAGAATACCAGGGGTTGGAAGGAAACTCTGGAGATCATCTCATCCAACCCCTGCTCCAGTAGGGTCACCCAGAGCAGGGTGCCCAGGATCACAATGTCCAGGCAGGTTTGGAATCTCTCCAGGGAAGACTTTACCACCCCTCTGGGTAGCCTGGTTCCAGGCTCTGGCAGCCTCAGAGGGAAGAAGTTTTTCCTCATGTTCATATGGAACTTTCTGGATTTTAATTTGTGCCTGTTGCGCTTTGTCCTGTCAGTGGGCACCACTGAAAAGAGTCTCATCCCATCCTCTTGACCCCATCCCCCCACCCTTTAGCTATTGATCAGCATTGATCAGATCCCCTCTCAGGCTGCTCTTCTCCAGCTAAACAGCCCCAGGGCTCTCAGCCTTTCCCTGTCACGGAGATGCTCCAGTCCCCTCAGGATCTTTGGAGCCTCACCTGAACTCTCTCCAGTAGGTCCTTGTCTATCATGAACTGGGGAGCCAAGAACTGGACATGGTACTCCAGATGTGGCCTCACATGCTCCTCCCAAGACACCTGTCAGTATTGACACGTCACAATCAACAGTTCTCAAATGAGCTGCACAGCTTGAAGGGTGATGAAAGAAACCGCAAATCCTTCTCTGTTCCTTCAGAGAACTGATGGCAGTTTCTATGTCATTTTAACAGGCAGACAGGGAAGAGGGCGCACACTTTATCTGTGGTGCAGCATGCACCCAATAAAGGCTCAGGCTCAAATGTTTACCTCCCTCCTTGTGGAAGAGTATATAAGAATACAACTCAGGATATTCCTGTGCAGATCCCACTTCAGATGTCAACATCCTCTTCTCTTGTATGGCCTGAAGAAACTGCACAGTACAGAAGCTCCACAACCATATGAGCAGCATGTGATCACCATGCATTTTCAAGTTAAATACCTTCTCCAGTACCACAGCAGCCACTATTTTTAAGAACAGCTCTAGAGAAGCATCTTACAGATAAAATTCAACAAGTAACAAGAAAATACAGGTCCACTCTTGCCACTTCAAGATGCCAAAGCATCGCTACTGCATAACGTGGTGGAACAGCTTCTCATCCAAGTTATTCACACCTTTGGTCTGGGTAAGAAAGTACTGAAAGAAAAAGGTGAAGCTTTTGTAAAACCTCAAAATAGCTCTTGAAGCAACACACATTTTACATCTACATATAAATTTAATTTTGCATTTCAATAACACAGACAAAAGGCTTGTGATAAATTAAGAATCTCATCATCACTTGAAAGCCATATTGTGATCAACCCATGCAAACTAGAAAAGTAAACAGTTAAGCAGATACCTTGACTGCTACCAAAACATCCATAGTATCAAATCCAACTAATATGCAAACACACCACAGGCATAATTAAAATATCCTACACAATAGAAGGTGGGTTTTTTTCCCCACACACAACTTATGTTGTGCTCACTGATATCCTGCATCCCCCTTAATAAGTATCAGTCATTAGCATATCCCTAAATTTGATCCAAAAACTAACCTTTGACTGAGAGAATCCTTCTACAGGACTAGGACAGAAATTCTATTTTTAGCGGTAAGAAAATGCTTCCAGCAGTGGTTGCCACAATGAGGCAGTGTTCTCTAGTGCCGCCAGATGTGAATGCAAATTGAATACAGTAAATCACTGCTAATTCAAACTGCTGACAGGAAACCCCACTGCAAATTACCAAATTTTACAGATTAGCGACTAAACGAAAAAAACAAAAACCAAAAGTTATTTCATAAGACTGTGCCTTCCACCTTCGCTCTGACACCTGCAAAGTGCTTCTAACCCAGATTTATGCCAGAACAAGCAAGGATCCTAAGAGATACAACAACAATGACTTCTGTAAAGCCACACGTCCCATTTCACTGGCACTTAGTGATGAGCTTCAGTTGTTTGACACACAACTTCGGCCCCATGCATGGAAAAAAAGGGCTTCATAATCAGGCTGCCTTTGAATTGTTTAGATAAGCATTTATTAAGTGGCATAGAACAAGAATAAAATTGAACCAGAGCTGCAGAAAACCAAACTAGGAACTGGGTTAATCTGTCAGGTGGGGAGTTAATGGATCCATTTGTTGACTCTGAGCCTGCACTTGGCTACTATTTTTTTTTTTTTTTTTTAAATATTGACACAGCACAACATTTGGATAATCTGAGCCCTGGCCAACAAACACAAAGCTGAAGTTCTGGATCCAAAGTTTATACAAACAAGGAACATTTACATAAGGCACAAAACAGACACTTTCTGGAGTTCAAAGCCCTGCTTCATAGGCAGATTTTGACTGCTGGCTCCTGCCTGTTTGGACGCAAATTGGAGCAGCCTTCCGGTTCCAGGGAACCAAAGCAGTTCACCCTCTTACTGGTTTCGACAATCACCCAGCCAGGACAGACATCTTCCCAAGTCCCACAGAAACTATTATTTGATCAACTTAAGCTGCCATCTTTAGGCCTAGCTAGGCCTCCCTCTGTACCTTAATAACTTTTTATTTTTAATACAATTCCCTTTATCAGGGCCCTCTCTTGAAGATCAAAGTAACCTTAAAGTACAACCAAAAAAATTCCTGTTCCCCATCCTCCACATTAGCTTCTCCCAATTTTTACATTTCCAGTATCCATTACAATAGGTCTTTGGACCTTGATGCAACATTGACACCAACTTCCCTCCCAGCTGAAAGAACAATCTTAGGTATTCTTTACCTACCACAATTACAAAGATGAAGTATTTCCATAAGGGAGGTGAAGTTCACTTAACCTTCTGTGGGACCTGAGTCCCCACTATTTCATCCACAGCACTTTCCAATGTTTAGCCCTGTGACACAATATCCTGTTCACACAGCCCAAAAAGGATGGAAGAAAACCACCTTAAAATGACCTTCTGGATCAGAAGTAATGCCTAATAACCCAGAAAGCTCTTCTCCCATTACTTTCAGAAGACATTAAACTCCTCATCACAACATCACAACAGAAAAATTTACTCCTCACATAAACATGTTTTGCTTTCTTTCCAGAAGGAAAAACAGCAGATTATGCAACATCCAAGAACAAAACACTGGTTTACAACAACAGAGACACTTAGTACTCTGCATGGACATGGGTGGAGGGAATTGGGGAAGGGATTGCTCTGTTACTAAAAACAAAACAAAACCAAAAGCTTTTAGGCTGTTGACTGGCTTGGAGACTCAAAGCCAGTGGGAATACCATGGACTTTAACTGCATTTGAACATGGCTCTACACTTCAAACTGCTACCACAGGAACAAACTACATCTGGTTTTCTACAGTGAATTACCTCAGCACTCTTTAAATAGACTTGATCCAGAAACTATCTTTGTATTAAGTTACTTATCCATTTATTCTTCTCCATTAATAAGCAGCTTGTGTTGCAAGGAAGAATCCAGAAAGAGAAGATTTTTGCAACTGCTGTACAGCAGAACTTTGGCTTGGGTCTGCAACAGCAGGACCAGCTATAAACTTCCCTTCCCACCTGCCAGCAGAACACAGGAAAACTACTTCATCAATTACCATGAGTCAACTTGAGACAGTGCCATCAAAAGTGTCTCATCTTCAAAATTAATTTCCACAGCAGTTATCTCCTCCACTTCAATAGCAGAGATTACATTTGGAGTAGTACTTTGCCTTGAGGAATGAAGAATTAATTTTCTATGGTAATGCTCTTTATCTTAACACAACCAGTAGACAGTAATAACTACAATAATCTGAATACCAAACATCAATATTAGTTTGTCATTTATGATCATCACTTGATCAATAGGTAAATGAAGCATAGAGGTATTATGAAGGAACAAGAGGTCTTGTTTCCTTTATCCAGCTGAGGGACTAACGAGTCAGTAAAAATTCACAAGATAAAGGCCTTTGTTAGTATAAGATTCTTTAAGAAATAAAATAAAATTTAAAAATTGCTCTACTGTTGAATGCATATTGGCCTGTAAACTTAATGTGTTCCTATTCCCAGAATAGTACTCATAAGATCTAAAAATATTATTATTTGCAATAATGCTGATACAGCTTTTGACCAGTTAAGCCACTGCTGTCCTTATACTGTTCATCTACACTAAATCTGCTCCCTGATTAACTGAACTGTTTTCCACTATAGAACACTTTATGTATTTCCAGGACACAGAGTGTCAAACATAATGGTTCTTCTCCAAAAATGCGAGTTAAACAAAAAAAAAGAAAAAAAAAAGAAAAAAGAGAGGCCAGACATTTTTTATAGAAGACTTAAGATGGTAACACATGTCAGACGTAATTTAATTATTAAGTAGGTGATAATCACTAGTCTTTACCATGCACACAACAGATATTACTATTTATGTGCCAGCCACATGCAATGGGTCATTCTCTGGGGCTTCTATAAATTCACACGAAGTTTGGAGATTGGGCAAAGGTGCCTATCTCACAAAAAGATACATAAAACTAGGCCATGCCTTGAAATCTTAACAAATTGCACTGTAGTTAGCCCTTCTACAAATTTCCCTGGATGTATCATAGAAAAAGACCAAGTTTCTTTGGTAACTTGACCAGCAGTGTGATGCACTTTGCTCCACACTGAAAGAAAGCAGTTATCTTCCCCTTCCCAGTAAGCTGCTGTAAGTCTCTTAATATAAGAAACTTGGGACTGGCTTACTTTCTGTCTGTGAGTGGCTCACAGGTAAACCAGAAACCTTTATGATCTCTAAGAATCTGCCTAGTAAATAACGTACCAGGATCCCAAAAGATGACAAATCAATCATGCAATAGGAAAGCTGGATTAGTTCACTCAAATCAACAGCTTTTCTCAAATTGTTGCTATGCTTTTCGTAGAATTATATTCATCTAGTTTCTTTTGAGTTATCCAGCTTTGCAAGGGCACGTGCTAAGGTGGTTGATGATGCCAAACAGCAGTTTCCAGTCCGATAACAACAGGGCATATTCATGTTAGCAGCCATACAAAGGAAGCCACATTTTCATACAGAGGTACCGTTTCTGAACAATGGCACAATGAGTATATACGGCTTTTCTTCAGCATCACCCATGCATAGTTTTGGGATTTTTTTGTGTGAATCTTTAAGTGCAAGTCCTTCAAGTGTTCTATTTACTGCAACTATTAAGTGAACAAGATGAATTCCTGCTGTATTCATCCACTTGGATGCACCCTATATAACCCAAAAAGCCTAGTTTAGCAATCAGTGGTAGTGTGCTCACCTGCATTCAGCAGGTCAGGGTGGAAGCAGGAAACCAACCCAGGAAGATAAAGGAAAGTTTTAGATTTGCTTTTTTTATCTTCTGTCACTCCTAGATAGCACTGGTGCAGATGGACACACTGTTAAAAACCATTCACTGCTCTGCAAGGGCAATACTGCATCACTTTAATCAACAGCAGGTCCAAGATGCAAGTCCTGTTGCAGGGGACAGGGAACTTTAAGTATTAATCATCCTGGTGAGGTCTACGGGGGTGGAACTGAGTTTTCTGGGAGTTCTTACTGGCAGTTAATGCCTCACAGCTGCTGAAAATGTTTCCTGTTTGCAATAGCTGTATGGATTGTGCGAAGTTGTCTTGACAAATTCCACCTGAAAGCTACAGAATCACCCAGTGTATTTTTGGGTAAAACGCATCAGTAAATACACTCAGATACATTCTGGTACTCCAGTAACAATGGGTGAGGCAGCAGCCTGATGGATTGTGTGGCAGATACAGCACCTTCTACTCTTTAGCCAGCTCCGTTTGCTTTCCCAGGGTAGAAACTAGCAGCGCTGTTCCACACTTAACCGCAGGCACAGAGTCAGCGGTTTCAATGCAGTTCACAGGGAGCTGCTATCACCATTAATAAACTACAAAACCCCCATCCAGCTTGATGGCAGGTCCCTTAAAGTCAGAAAAACGTCTGGTAATGTAAGAACTAAACTAACTTCCCCTCCTTGCTCTCTCCAGTCTCCAGCAAAGGGTTATCAGAGGAATGAGCCTTTATAGCCCAAATCTTTGCTGTACCTATTCTCCCAAACTCCAGGCTCCACAACAAGACAGTCACCAACATTTTCAGAAAGGCAGATAACAGTAAAATGGTAGGTATAAGGCAAAACTCACCCAAAACAGGTTGCTAAATACAACGAATATTGCTGCAAACATGCTTGAGGAGGGACAAACATGCATTCCAAGGCATTTGTCATCTAATTTGCTTATATTCGCCTAAAACATGACCCAACACCAGCATAACAGCCGTTCCTACTTCATCAAATTCCCAAGGAAAANNNNAGCCCAGAGGAAAATGCAGCCCGAGCCATATGGTGATTTTCCTCGGCAGTTACGATAAGCTGACCTTGATAGTAGGAAAACACACGGTGCTTCTGGCGGAGGCATAAATTAGAAGCGTGGGGTGGAAAGGAGCCTGCTGTGGAAAGGAGGCTGCTGTAGAAAGGAGGCTGAGGTACAACCACACCGAACCCTCCTCAGGCTTGCAGCAAAGTTGATCAAAACACTCTAGTAATCATAATAATGATGATGATGCAGCGACAGAGGTCCAATAACCATGCTGTCATCAGAACGCCCCGAAGCTACTCGGATACGTTGCCGGTGATTAAAAGACGCC
>VWZY01013675.1:28564-39179 GCA_013399075.1 Chloroceryle aenea | reverse complement strand
CTGAGGGTGGTGAGACTCTGGCCCAGGTTGCCCAGAGAGATGGTCGATGCCCCATCCCTGGAACCACTGCAGGTGAGGTTGGTCGGGTCTCTAAGCAACCTGCTGTAGCTGCAGATGCCCCTGCTTCCCGCAGGGAAGGGTGGACTAAATGGCTTTGAAAGGTCTTTTCCAACCCAAACCAATCTGTGATTCTAGGAAGAGGAAATGGCCTCAAGCTGCACCAGGAGAGGTTTAGGTTGAACATTAGGAAAAATTTCCTCCCCGCAAGGGTTATCAAGGCCTGGCCCAGGCTGCCTAGGGCAGTGGTGGAATCCCCATCCACACATACAGATGTGGTGCTGAGAGACGTGGTTTAGTGGTGACCTGGTAGTGCTGGGTTAACAGCTGGACTTAATGATCTAAAAGGTCTCTTCCAATGAAAACCATTCTGATTCCACAATTCCATATGGATGCAGTACATCGAGTAACCACAATGAAGGTGTGGCCTGGTCAGTTTCTCAGCTCACCCGTGAGTCATTGCTGTAATGTGACCGACCGTGCTTTTTTATGTCCTGCATGTTGTACTGTATCAGACTAATTACTTTTCCCGTGGTGTAATTTTTTTATCCCTGTTCTTTTTCATGCTTGTTTAACTTCATTTTAAAATAGCTGCAGCTGTTCCCTGCAAGGTGCGGTTTTATTTGATCTCAGCTGAAGTGCTTTGTCAAGTCAGATGCATTCAATAAATCTTGGCAGGTTTTCAAGGAGAATATTTTTGTTTACATTAATGCTATCACAAATAAACTGGTTTACCAAATATTTACTCCTGTATAACCTACGTGTTTTCTATATTAGTAAATGGGTGTCACTTGGTGAGGCAGACACCACATTATTTTCAAAAGTATACAAAAACCCCTCAACTTTAGGAAGTATTCTGCATCAAATGTTAGTTGCTATTTCCCAAACACACCTCTAGGTAAACATGTATCTGGGTATTTCCTAAAGAGAAGAACCATTGAATACCAGGTTGGAAGGGACCTCAGTGATCATCTGGTCCAAACTTTCTTGGCAAAAGCCCAGTCTAGACAAGCTGGCCCAGCACCATGTCCAGCTGAGTCTTCAAATACAACAGAGCAGGGAAAAATCTTATTAAAAAATAGATAGTGGCTCTAGTAATAACAAAGAGCAGAACAAGAAAATAAGTATGTTATGGGTGGTGAGTTTCTTTTGTCACAGCATTACCCTTTTCACAAAGAAAAAAACTAATACAAAGGGAGACTGAAATAAGCAGGCAGGTTTTGCTTGGAAAGCTCAGTACTAAATCCAGTGCTGCCATAAGTTACAGGTGGCTGCAGTAGCCAGTGGGTTACTACTTGGCCTGTCCCCAAGCTGTGTGGTGTAACCACCTGGCTGCACTTGGACCTCACCTTAACTCAGCAGCAGGCAAGCAGGGTAGGTGGTCCCCCTCTCCAAAGAGCTTCCCTCTGCTCCACTCTGGTAAGACCTGACCTGCAGTGCTAGGTCACCAGCACAGGAGGGACACGGACCTATTGGAACAGGGCCAGAGGAGACCACAGCAATGATGCGAGGTTTGGAACCCTCTGTTATGAGGCCAGACTGAGTGCTGGGGTTGTTCAGCCTGGAGTAGAGAAGGCTTCAGGAAGACCTTCTTGTGGCCTGTCAGAAAGATTGGGACATACTTTTTAGCAGGGCCTGTTGTGACAGGACAAGGGAAGATGGTTATAAGAAGGAAATTTGGACTAGATATGAAGAAGAAATTTTTGAGACTGAGGATGTTGATACACTGGCCCAGGTTGCCCAGAGAAGTGGTAGTAGTCCCTTCCCTGGAACCATTCCAGATTATATTGGCTGCAGCTCTGAGCAACCTCCTTTAGTTGCAGATGTCCCTGCTCACTGCTGGGAGATTGGATTAGATGACCTTGAAAGGTCCCTTTCAACCCAAACTATCTATGACCCATGAAATGGAGCTTGTGACCATAGGGAACATTTTCTGAGTTGTAATTCATATGGGCAGAAGTTTGGGCCATGGCATGCAAGTGATACAAAACCTGCAAATAAACTGGTTTTGGGGGAAATAAAATTTGCACTGGTTTGGTATCCTTTGCAGGATATACGGGGGTGAGGGGGGAGAAAGAGGTTGTTGGCCAATACAGGCTGTGTTATTTGTTGGCAATCACAGACCACTCAGGAAGTTCTCCATGAAGTTTGCTTTCCTAGTGTCCCAACCTTCTTGATGAATGTAGGGTTTTTAGTAAGGCAGTTGGATATGCAAATGTGGGCAGTAGCTGGCGGGAAACCACAAACTGCTGCATTAGCCACAGGAACCAGTTCTGAATTTATTCCAGCCTATTGTCATCCCAGGGCACAAAATAAAGAGTAATAAGCAATCAAGTCTCTCTTGCTTTCAAGAAATCTGCTAAGACCTGAGAGTATTTCCACAAAATGTAGCAAGCAATAATTTCATGGTCATAAATTGGATATCATTGTAACCTTTTAACTTAGGATCTCAGAACTTCATAAATACAAATGCTTTTATGAAGTGTGTATGTGAAACAGGGAGTATTATGTTAATTTGGTTAAGTAATTCATAGCTCATAAGCTAATGAGAAATAAGTGAAAGACCTGAGATGAATGGACACATGGTTTAATAGTATTTAATATATATTGCATATAATGCGATAATGCACTTGACCATGACTTTTCTTCGTAGACTTCAGTTGTCAGGTTCCCTGCCCCACAAGCCTCACAATGATTACAAGAGGTCTGACAAACATAGTGTGAAAAGAAAAAATGGAAAGCTGAGAGAAGGCAGAGTGAGGTTTATATATATATATGTATATTAGTAAAGGAGACAGCTTGAAGAAGTTTTGCTACAGAACTAGCGGCAGCAGTTTGACGAACTAGAACTGGAAAGAGAAACAAACACAGGAAAGTCTTACAATGGGATGGAAACACCAGAGAATCATAAACATCTTTTTCAGCTTAAGTGATTCTAAGNAATTTTTGAGACTGAGGATGTTGATACACTGGCCCAGGTTGCCCAGAGAAGTGGTAGTAGTCCCTTCCCTGGAACCATTCCAGATTATATTGGCTGCAGCTCTGAGCAACCTCCTTTAGTTGCAGATGTCCCTGCTCACTGCTGGGAGATTGGATTAGATGACCTTGAAAGGTCCCTTTCAACCCAAACTATCTATGACCCATGAAATGGAGCTTGTGACCATAGGGAACATTTTCTGAGTTGTAATTCATATGGGCAGAAGTTTGGGCCATGGCATGCAAGTGATACAAAACCTGCAAATAAACTGGTTTTGGGGGAAATAAAATTTGCACTGGTTTGGTATCCTTTGCAGGATATACGGGGGTGAGGGGGGAGAAAGAGGTTGTTGGCCAATACAGGCTGTGTTATTTGTTGGCAATCACAGACCACTCAGGAAGTTCTCCATGAAGTTTGCTTTCCTAGTGTCCCAACCTTCTTGATGAATGTAGGGTTTTTAGTAAGGCAGTTGGATATGCAAATGTGGGCAGTAGCTGGCGGGAAACCACAAACTGCTGCATTAGCCACAGGAACCAGTTCTGAATTTATTCCAGCCTATTGTCATCCCAGGGCACAAAATAAAGAGTAATAAGCAATCAAGTCTCTCTTGCTTTCAAGAAATCTGCTAAGACCTGAGAGTATTTCCACAAAATGTAGCAAGCAATAATTTCATGGTCATAAATTGGATATCATTGTAACCTTTTAACTTAGGATCTCAGAACTTCATAAATACAAATGCTTTTATGAAGTGTGTATGTGAAACAGGGAGTATTATGTTAATTTGGTTAAGTAATTCATAGCTCATAAGCTAATGAGAAATAAGTGAAAGACCTGAGATGAATGGACACATGGTTTAATAGTATTTAATATATATTGCATATAATGCGATAATGCACTTGACCATGACTTTTCTTCGTAGACTTCAGTTGTCAGGTTCCCTGCCCCACAAGCCTCACAATGATTACAAGAGGTCTGACAAACATAGTGTGAAAAGAAAAAATGGAAAGCTGAGAGAAGGCAGAGTGAGGTTTATATATATATATGTATATTAGTAAAGGAGACAGCTTGAAGAAGTTTTGCTACAGAACTAGCGGCAGCAGTTTGACGAACTAGAACTGGAAAGAGAAACAAACACAGGAAAGTCTTACAATGGGATGGAAACACCAGAGAATCATAAACATCTTTTTCAGCTTAAGTGATTCTAAGATCATCGAGTCCAACCATTAACTAATACTAACTCCACCCAGTCCACTGCTAAACCGTGTCCCTCAGCACTACATCCACATGACTTTTAAACCCCTGCAGGGATGGTGATTCAACCACTTCCCTGGGCAGCCTGTTCCAGTGCTTGTTAACCCTTTCAGTTAATAATTTTTTCCTAATACTCAACCTCAAAATGTAAATATGTAACTGATGCAATATAAATTACTTGTGATGGCAAGGGGGGATTTCTTTCTTTCTTAGTGGTGGTTTTGTAGTTGGTTAAAAACTAATGGTGGGAATATGAGCTGGTAAGAGAGACATGGTGGAAATTAAAAAAAAAATCGGTGGTGAGTGGTAAGAGCTATACATGATTACTGGGCAGAATAATGAGAAGAGGAATAAGCTTCAGAAGAGCACATGCTGGTGCTGATACTGCTATAACTCCTTCATACAGGGTGTGAAAATAAATGCAAGCTTGAAGGTGTCTGCAGAAGATGCTTCGTGTGGAGAAATGAAGGCTCTTTCAGGGCCTTTGCCTGACACCAAACATACAGTGAGGAGAAGTTTCAGTGCATGCATTTCTGCAAGTATAAAGATAAATCTTGAAAAGGTGTGCTCTGTTCTTCAGCTTCCCTAAAAAATAAACTTCATTTTGTGACCATGGCTGAAATACATGAAGCAAGTGTCCTTCATCCCCAGTGCTGGTTCTTTATATCAATTTTTTCTCTGCTTAGCTCCACCTTTTATGCAGTAATTCCCTCTTGCCCATCAATCTGAGGACAAGCTGTGGCAAGAGGAATGTGGTTCATTGAAGCTTTTCTTTAGAGCTTCATTTATGTCCTGTGCAAAGAGACATTGAGGGTGTGGTAGTAAGTTTTTGTTGTTGTTGTTTGTTTTTGTGGGGAGTTGTTTTGGTGGGGTTTTTTGTTTGTTTTTTTCCTATGTTTCGGCATTGTGGTCTCCTTTACAAATAAAAATGAATAAATAAATAGAGAAAAAGCTGCATGGTGCCCACCGAAGAAATAACAAAATCCATGCAAGTCTCCAGCTACAGAGGAAAATGCTCATGTTAAGTCAGCTTTGACTTCACAGCTTCAAGCACTGAACAAACAGGAATGAGTGTTGGTTTAGCTCTTGTTCTCTCCTGTTCAGTGGTACTTTTTTTCATTCTCATTTGGTCTCTTTGTATAGGAATCAACAAGTTGGCTGCAAAATTTGGGGTTTAAACAAACCCATCTAAAACCACTTCACCTGCAGGTGCTTCTAGAGTTTTAGAGTTCTGAAGTTCTAGAATTTCTTTTGGTTTTAGCAGTTCAGTTTTCTAGCACTATCAGAAATTGTGTATTAGCTTTTAAACATAATTTTTACTTAATGCCTGTGATACCTACAGCCACCTTACAGTCAAGTAGGCTGTTTTTTTCACAGAAAGACCTATTAGGTCTTATTCAAATAAATTGAACTTTTCAGTATTATTGAAAACTAAATTTTAGAAGCTGTCATCAACCCAACGGCCTTGGGCTAAAGCTGACAAATGAAGGGGATGGTATTAAGAGCTTCTGCTCCCCATATTATAACTCTACACAAACTATCCTCAGATGCAGAATACACAGTATATAATTCTCTGCTTATATTTTACAAGCAATACATATTTACAACAATAATGTAACAAATCCTCATGAACCAAATTTTAAAAATCCTAGGCAGTATGAAACCAGTGAATTACTTTAAGCAAGACTAGTCAAAATTAAAATACTTTATATTAACTTCTTATATTTCAGTACTCTTTGNAGGGCCACAAAGATGATTCAGGGAATGGAACATCTCTCTTATGAGGAAAGACTGAGGGAGCTGGGGCTTTTTAGCCTGGAGAAAAGAAGACTGAGGGGTGATTTGATCAATGTTTATGAATATATAAAGGGTGAGTGCCGGGCTCTTCTCAGTGACGCCTGGTGATAGGACAAGGGCTAATGGGTGGAAGCTGAGGCATAGGAAGTTTCACACAAACATTAGGAGAAATTTTTTCACAGTGAGGGTGACAGACACTGGAACAGGCTGCCCAGGGGGTTTGTGGAGTCTCCCTCTCTGGAGATGTTCAAGACCTGCCTGGATGCGTTCCTGTGCGACCTAGTGTAGGTGATCCTGCTCTGGCAGGGGGGTTGGACTGGATGATCTTTTGAGGTCCCTTCCAGCCTTTAACATTCTATGATTCTATGATTCTAATCCTGACACAAACTTCTGCGTGGAATTTGGGTTAACATAAACCAGGTAAGCAGAGTTTTCCAACATTTTATTTGGGATGTAGTACTTAACTATGTATTATTTCCATAATGACAACTTCCTCGAGGTCATTTCTCTGTCACCCAACCCAAAGCTTAGAGACAAACGTAGAGCAGCAATAGTTACGGCAATTAAAGAAAGTGACCCGCCATCACTCATTTCCAACAAAGTATTATGGAAGTAGGTGTGTCAGATGCTGGCACATCTAATCACTTTATTGTTTGACATATTCTTGCACAACCTCTCACATGCCTTGATTATGCTCAGCACTCTTTGAGCTGTGCAAGCCCATAGAAAGATACATTGTGCTTGTTTCAAAGAGCTTACCCCATGAATGCTCTAATTCCCCTCTCTGGATTTTCAATAATCAGTTTGTTCCTTGGTCTTTTCTCACACACAAAGTAAAATTCTTCTTATTTAACATACCCCCAAAAGAGCATGGGACTTACTGGAGCAGGATTATATCTGTCACAAGCTGCCAAAATGCCTGTGTGGCTTTATGCAAATCAAATCCTCCAGGGATTGTCCCAAATCCACACAAATTTCTTTTTTGCATCTCTGCCTTGGGACCTCGCATCAGCCGATTTACTTTTTCATCTTGTTTTAAAGGCATTGTGCCTGACAGGACCATGGAATCTAGTTCACCTTGGCTTGTCCTCGCTACAGCTCTTTCACGAGACTAGGACCAGACCTGCAAGGCATGTTTTTCACCTTCTTCCACTTTGCCCAAATTAACATTTTACTGCAGGAATTTATATTTTTTTATAATTCCTATGAGAACTGTATTTTCAAATTGGAAATTGGGATTTACCAGACATCCAAATTTATATCTTATTGCAAACTAGACTTCGTAAATTTCTTATTTTTCATAATTCCTATGAGATCCACCTTTCCAGTTTGGAAACTTGCGTATACCAGGCCTTCAGTAGATCCAGGACAAGATGACAAACATCCTCTTTCACAGCTCTGAAATTCTCAGCTCTCAGACCAACAGGGTGTATCACTTGAGACAAATATTTATATAATGAACTTAATTTCCTTATGCAAGTTCCTGGTGAATGTGTAAAAATACAGTCACAGCAATTTTAAAACCTAAAATACCCACATCTATTAATTAAGAATTTAAGGGGAGAGACTGGTCTCTAATTGCACAGTTCAAACTGTTCATTTTTCCTATGGGTGTCAATTATTGTTGTTCTCCTCAGTGGCATCTTCACTGCAGGCCGTGGGGTAATGAAAAAAGCTGAGTAAACAGTGCATATAAGATATCTGTGAATCATTAACAAAGCCACAAAAAAGATTATAGATGATTTGTACTGAAATAGGGTCTAGCACAGAGAATGTTCATCATCTTCTGCCCAGGCAGACTGTGGTACCAGGAGTAGAAAGCTCTGCAGCCAAGTCTTAATCTCATAAAACACTGACGGGCTGGTTGCCTAGGAGGGCAAGTGTTGGATCTTAACTGTAAAACAACCATAAAAACATTCACCAGTGTTTATTTGCTTTAAATACATGGCATGAGCACAGCCATCAATGGCCTTCCGATGTAGATGAGTTTCCATTTGTTGGTACCTGTATGCTGCACATGTGCTATCACACTGCAGTTCTCTGGATCCTCTCATTTAGATCAGGCCTCTGCCAACCTGCAATTAAACTGTTACAGCCATCACTGCTTGATGGCTTCATTTCTGGAAAGCAGGTGGCCCAAAGCTCTTGGTGGAAACTTCAGCTCTTTTTATTGCAGTGCTCCTGACTCTTTAGGTCCTCATGCCTGAAGAGCAAAGCTGGAATGTTCCTGCAGTGGTATCTGAAATGCAGCCCCACTCCTATTCCCACACGGTGCAGAAAAGTGAGGAATTTGCTCTCCTTCGATTAAACTTGCCTTTGGTGAAGGTCATTAATTTTTATTTTTCTTTGAAAGTGCTATGGAATGTAACCAAACAAAACTAAACAACAAATATGCTACCATTATGTACTGGTTGGGTAGAAGAGACAGGTTTCCACAGCAACTGTTAATGGTGACCCAGTGTACACCATACATATTATGCGACCTCTAAACCATTCAGTGATCTATCCTACAGACACCACAGGAAGGAGAGAATAAATTCCCCATTGAACATGGCAGTCACATTCTTCTCTACAAGAAAATAAGAAAAGACTGCATGATGAGACCGATATCTGAATTGGCATCAGAGAGACTACATTTGAAACAGTGGCACCAACAAGGAGAGTCTCAAACACCCTCGCAGGGTCTGAATATGAAAATTATTCTACCCCTCCCTACCTATTGTGTTACCAAATGTATTATGGATGAGAACAATAATTCCAAGGCAGAAATAATTTCTTCAGGAAATATGGGCCCATTGCATCCCAAAACTTTTGTGCAACTACATCTGATATTTTGCTTATTACTACATTTTCTTATTTTGAAGGTTTTTGAATGGCCTCCTGGGACATTACACCTCACACATTTTGAAGATTGACTTGATTGAGTTGCAGCAAGGATTTCATACATGCAAATAGTTTATTTCTACCTTGCCAAATATTCATGTGTGTTTTTCAGCTACTGGATATTAAAATTTTTCACAAATTAAATTGTCCTTTATTTCCCCTGTCAGGACCAGAAAATAAAACATAGACCTACTATTCATTAATTTCTTACTAAATGGAATAATAAAGGACAACTGTTCTTACACTCTAACTACAGTGATAAACTGGGCTTTTTTCCACAATAAATCTTGATGAAATCCACAGAATCTTTACTATAGGAAGTTTCAAGACCTTTCACATTAAAAACTGATCTTTGTGTTTGTAGCACAGCAAAGAAAGCACAATGCCCCTGGAGATCATGTTCTGTGAGTACTAATGAATCACATGCCACTGTAGTTCACAGACAAGAACAACAAGCATCTTCAATGATCTAGTCATATTTGTGCTCTTAAAATACCTCTTCTCTGTAGGGATTTGATCTTGAATTGTCATGTGACAGCATGAGAGTTAATCATAAATCCATGACTAATATGCCATCCTGAACCTCATTCAAGTGATGAGGGCAAGTTGCTGTTGGAAGTTTGCTCTCTGATAAGTAAAATGGATGGGAAAAGGTGGGGGACAGTTGTCATTTTTAATATATCATAACAGCAAGAACATTTCAAGGTCTCTGAGCTTGGGATTTTCTTGCTCAAGAGAAGGTAGACAGGATGGAGGGTGCATTCAAATGATGTTGGCACTGTGTTCCTCCTCCTCAGTCCCATTTCCCTTTCCTTGAGCAGCCATATAGTAACCTAGATCAAAGAAAGGGTCTGGCCAAAAAGTCCCTTTCAAAATTTTTTTTTTTAACCAACAACTTGTACTTCAGTTGGATAAATGTGAGAGTGAATCACAGCCTGGTCACTGTTTTGACATCTCCATTTTTCCTTAATATAGCCTTAATTTGACTTACCACATTTCCTGTACCCTCCTTCAAGAAGGAGATGATTGCTCTGTCCCTGGTTTATCTTTGCTTTGTGTCCAAGAGGTGTCCTGATCAGGCAAACATGTATTCCCATGAAACATGTTGGAATGGGCTGGTATGGATCATGCTCAGATCAACATACCCTGGACATTCGTCCATGTTGTGATCCCTTCCTTTAACCTACAGAAGAAATACTGATTTTCAGCATGATTCATTGACAGGTTCTTAACCTCACTGCTACTGGTGAAGGTTTGAGTTACTGTTTTCCTCTATCCACAGCAAGAAAAACAAATGATCTCCTTCAGAGCTCTCCAGAGGCTGCTCTATGTGGCCACTGCACCCTACCAAGTAGCCCCACCATAGCATCAGAATGCTGTGATTTTTATTCCTGGAGCAGGAATCCACTGCATTTTTACAGAGAAGAGCAGAGCCACAGAGGCAGCTTCCCAAGTCCAGGAACAGCTATTTGCATGGACATCCCAGAGTAATTTCTGCACTGCAGGCTGCTTTGCTTTTACTGGTGCAACCTCAGCTGGTTACTCAGGACCTATAAAATTAATGGCTGTTGCTTTTTTTTTTTTCTTCTCCCACTACAACCTGGCAGCCTGCATCTTCAAGAACAGAAGAGAGGGGATTAAAAAAAAAAC
>VWZY01013675.1:0-23419 GCA_013399075.1 Chloroceryle aenea | reverse complement strand
AAGAAAATTATTAGTCTCCACATTCTGTTGTACTAGGACAGGGATTCCTTTCAACTCTGGAAGCTTCAAACATCAGCTAGGAACCAAGCAAATCGATAGAGCAACTTCAATGCAGTCATCTATTTACAGGAAACACCTGACATTCTTTTTACTCAGAGCCGTTTACTACCCAGAAGAGTTAGAAGCACTGCACACCACCAACCAGTGCCATAATGAACCTGGAAAAGGAAATAAAATCACCCAATGTCTGGCTGAAGACAGCGATATTTATCTATTTTACATAAAAATTAAGAACGGGAACATTTCTAGCAAAACCTCCAAGCTGAATTGCCTTCAACATCATCTTTTTTCCTAGCTACACCCAACTCTTGCTTTGCACTATCCCTTGACAAACTCCTTGTTGCTTCCAGACATTTTAATAACCGAATATTACTGAACATGCTTTCTCTAAAATTGTGACAATAAATTTCCAGTTTAATCTATTATGCAGTTTATTTTTGCTACAGAAACATACATCCCTTTTATTTCTCTCCCAAGTCACACCTTTATAAATTTCTCTTTCTCTCTTTCAGAGGAGCTTAACCACCCACAGGTTATATTTTTCCTGCAGGAGCTGCTGTTCTGCTGCTTGTTCAGCTGTGATTGATTCAAGCTAAACAGAGAGTTTTTTTCTTTCAAGGAGATTTTAGGTAGCAGCAGAGTCAGAGTGGATGGCTGACCCTAGACTTTGGACTGCTGTTCACACAGCATAAGAAGTGGAAAGCCATGAGTTTTTTCCTGGGCCCTAAAGGGCCTTTTCCTCTCCAGATACTTCCTTAATGATCTGTGAAGATACATCAACTGGGACTCACAGCAACATTGCTGAAGAGCAGAACTTTTCCTTATGACTTGGCAGGGCTGGTTTAAACACCAGATGGATCAAAAATAATAATAAATGGATTAAAAGCAGTATCATCTTCCACTGGTTCCCCACAATCTTTTTTTCCATCTCTTACACACCTACACTTTTCCAGCCATGTGCTGAATGCTGCTCTCTGTAGAGCTCTGGAGCACCAAGTGCTTACCAGTAATTTGCTCTGACATCCTTCCTTAAAATCATAGGTTTGGGTTTGAAGGGACCTTTCAAGGCCATCTAGTCCATCCCCCCCTGCAGTTAGCAGGGACATCTTCAACTAGATCAGGTTAGTCAGAACCCTATCAAGCCTGATCCTGAATGCTTCCAGGCATGGGGCCTCCACCACCTCCCTGGAAAGGGAGGATCCTTCACCTGCTGAAGTTAAAGAGTGGTTTTATTTAGTGAGGTTATGTGGAGCCACTACACTAATCCCTAGGTGTTACTGGTACAATACACGGGATGGGCTGCAAACCAGCAGTGGAAACCCTTACACTACTGGGAATGTGGACAGGCTCTGCTGCCCCAGTTTCACTGCCCCTACATCCACTTTGTACCTCCTCCAGCAAAGTCCTGCTCACTTGAGCCCAGAGGGGCGAAGCTACTCTAGTTGTGTCCGTCTTAAACAGCAAATCCTCTTCTGACCTGTCTATTGTTATAAATGTCACGTTTTCTGTACAGCTGACCTTTTCTCCAGTTTTCTGTCTGACTTGACACAGGCTGAAATGAAGTCCAGGACTTGGAGGATAGCGATGCAGTAGCTCTGGGATGACCTGCACTGTGGAATTCCTGTACAGCCACTCTTTTCAGGCTGCTGATTACAGATTGCAAGTACCTCTGGCAGAACAATAGCAGTGGATGGCACGATCAAAGGCTGAGAGAAGCTAGTGCAAACTGGCACATTAAATTGTTAAGTATCCTCTCCAAAAGCTCACAGATCAGCTTATTGTGGGACCAGCTTGCTGACTAACAGAAATTTATCAAAACAGTGATTAAACACCCACAAACAAAACAAGCCACACGATTTATTTTTTTTTCTTTCCTAATGGAAAATCTCTCCAAGCATCTACAGGCTTAAGTGACACTTGAATGTTTCCCACCAGGATTTATACTGATGAAACTGCTCAAAGCCTGTGTGTCACTGCATGGAGAGATTGTTGCAACTCCATCTCCTGAGAGTCCTCTAGCATGTCCATGACCAAAGGAGAGTATCCTTGCACAGCACTAGTGTAAAGAGAGCACATCCAGTTTCAGAAAGCATCTGCAGTGTACAGAGCTGGAAGACTGCAGACACCCAAAAGTCAACCAGACAGGCTCTATGGGGCAGTGGATCAGCATGTGGGTACATGGCTGGTGTTCATTTTGGGATCTAACCCTGTTGTTACATGACTGGTCTGTGTGCTCACTGCCCCTCCCAGGCTGTGAAGGAGGTGATTTCAGGAAAACAGCAGCATTAATGCCCTTTCTTGGGATCACAGAATCATTTACTTTGGAAAACATCTTTAGTCCAACTATTAATGCAGCACTTCCAGGGCACCACATGATTTAGTAGCTATGTCCCTCAGCACCACATCTACACAGCTTTGAAACCCCTCCAGGGATGGGGACTCCACCACTGCCCTGGGCAGCCTGTGCCAGGCCTTGACAACCCTTGTGGGGAAGAAATTTTTCCTCAGGTCCACCCTAAACCTCCCCAGGCACAACCTGAGGCCATTCCCTCTTGTCCTGTCACTTGTTGCTTGGGAGAAGGGACCGACTCCACCTGGCTCCAACCAAGTTAGAGAGCAGAAGTCAAGAAGATGTTTTTGTTGCTTATCCCAGAAATTATAAACATACAGCCTCTCCCAAACAGTATTTTTAAGTGCTTCGTGTTTTTTCTAATTTAACACAAATTAGACTTAAATTTCTCTGCGTCCACACTACAGCAACAGTCAGCTCCCAGCATTGCATGAAATAAGCCTTTTCTTAATCTGTGCTAAACCAGTTAAAAATCATCATGTCTTAGGTGGTGATTTCAGACAATACTATTCTGGTGTTTCCTCTGAGGATCATGATAAACACTTTTTCTGGTGATTCCCCTAAGAAATCTCACATAGTAACGCTCTTCCTTAGTAAGCACATCTGCTTATCACGTAGTCCTGTGGCTTTTGTGCAGGAAATGAAAATACACAGAAACTATATTTTTAATTTGGGCTGTGCAATAGAAGTTGAGATGCTTGGATCTCGGACCATTCTTTCTATGCTTTCAGGCTCCACCATCACGCATGGAAAGGTGATACCCGTTTCCACCTTCACATTGTCATTTTCAAAGCTATCATCTTCATTTTGTTTTCCAAACCAGAGGGTACCATGAGAATGGCAGCTTGTTTTACCTTTACAGTGGCCCATAGCATGACAGATTAGAGAGGAGCAAATATATCCAAAGGCATTTGTTCTGAAAAGTTGATCTTTCAAGTTTAAAAAATTCTGAGGTCTTTTCTCCCTGAGGTGCTGATGGGAGTGAAATGTTGATTTCCAGCAGCCCTGGATGCACACCCAAAGCCCTGGGCTCTTCGTACACCAGCAGTTCTGCAAATCAAGTATTCTGCAAATAAAGTATTTTACTGGCTTTGCCTTGATGTCAAGTGACTGAAAACAAGAGGCTTCTTTCTGGGAAGAACAGCATCTTTTACTGGACACAGAGCCACACTTTTTCTCTCACTTCCATTTCAGTGAAACCTTCTCACTTGCATCCACATTTCAGAGATGGGTTTGATCCAGGGGGAATTTTCTATTGGTTTTGTTTTGTGTTGTAACAGGGTAACACCCCTATATCCACTCTCTCCCTTGGTATTTGGGTACCTTGTTGTATCCAAATATCTCTTTTTCTATCTCTTTTCCTCTCCTTGGAGCTGCTCAGCACCCCAACCAGCCACGGATCTGACAGAACAAGGCTGCTCTTAGAGGCTAAAGGAGGTAATTCCATTTTCTTACATTAAAAGGCTGTCCCATAAAAACAGGGCTTTTCTAAGCCAGCCACTTTTCTCAACAGTCACTCTAAACTCAAGGGAAAACCCCTGTGCCCGAGTTTTTGTGTGCACAGCAGCTAAGAAAGGTGAGGGCAGCCCCTGGCAGACTTTGCAGCCAGCTCCAAGCCAGCATGGCGTGGTGGCCAGAGACAGCCTGGATGCCCTGGCATTCCCAGCGGGTTGCTGGGGCTGTCCCCACTGCTGGAACGCAGGATGCTCAGCTCTCCCATGCCTGAAAAAAAAAAAAAAACAAACAGAGGGGTTTCCAAGAAATCTCTGGGACCAGCCCATGACATCAGAGGAGCAACAAATCCTTCTTGCTGAAATATTTGCAAACACTCTCCCTTAGGCTACACTAGATGTAAACAAGCACCAGAATAACCTCTTGGTTTTGCGTAAGACTGAAACCAGGCAGACATCAAAATCATAGGATCATAGAATGATCTGGGTTGGAAGGGACCTTTAAAGGTCATCTAGTCCAACCCCCTGCTAGGAGCAGGGAATAGCAATACATGTTTCTATAAAGAGGTTTAAGAATACCCCATATCCACGTTTCCAAAAGCCAAATTACATTTTTCTTGCTTGAAAATAGCCTCTCACAAATAATTCATAATTTGTCAAAAGAAGATGAAAAAGTTAAAATAGAATTACTGTTAGGAAGCTGTCAGTAACACCACCATCCATTACGCTCTGACCACCAAGCTGTCAGTCACTGGAACTCAACCTCCATCAATCAGCCCTAAGTCTGGCAGAGACTGAGCCTCACGTTAGTTCAGGCAGGTTCAGCATTCAGGCTGTAACTGAAAGACAATTCCCTTTAAAATATGAGGGCTTTTTTTAAAAAAAACGAGATTTGAAATGTAGGAAATTTCAGTCATTCTGGCTAAAATTTTGAAGACAGCTCACTGGCAGGAATGTAGGGACGGTTTCTGCTGAAATTTCTCCTCCATTTTCCTGGGGGGAAATATTTCGGTTTGCTTGTTACACTAAAAGTTTTATATTTTCTTGCTTTAGACTAATGAAGTGGTGAGAGAGAAGGTGCCCTCCTCTGCAAATGCTTTGTGCTGTTATTTTCCAATGAAAATGGGTAGGTACTTCATTTTGCCATGCTAAGTATTTTTGGTTGCTTACTCCAGATAATTTACACATTTTTATATTTAAAAGGGCATATAAGAGAAAATGAGGCTCTCACAGAGGGACTAGGAGGTAAGGCAGTGAAACCATATCCTCACACCCCATGCATTATCAGGCCTGATAGGTGTCATCTGTGCTATTCCCCAGTTATGCAATTCCATTTTCTAATGAAATACAGCATCATGCAGTTTATTAACAAATCCGAGCAGAAGAGTATATCCTGTAATTACATTGCAAACCCTGTGCATGCATCACTTTCCTGGCAGCCTGGAGCTGTTTTCATCTTTTAATGCAAATGCTTTATGCTGCCGGCCAGTGACACATTCTCATCCTGTTTTTCTAATGAAATGATGTATAGAATCATAGAAAGGTTTGAGCTAGAAGGGGCCTTAGAGATCATCTAGTTCCAACCCCCCTGCCACGGGCAGGGACAAGTCCCATTAGACCAGGTTGCTCAAAGCCCCATTCAACCTGGTCATGAATGCTTCCAGGGAGGGGGAAATGGTATGAAATGGTCTTTTCTGTGAGCACCCAAATAGTGACTTTTAATCAAAAGGACAATTTCAGCCATATCTCAGGGAGGAGGAGTTGCCTCAAAGCCTGTGAAAATACATGGGAGAGCATCCAGCGAAGGATGGAGGGGAACCATCCTACACAGCACAGCCCAGCACACTGCCCCAGTGATGCTGCCAAGACACGCAGGGGAAAACAGGGGAGGAAAAAGATCCAGATTTGCAAGAAAACAGGTTTGCTTGGATCCTTGACCAACAGAACTACTTCAGTCACTGTGGGTAGTCATCATGCTGCTGTCAAAGAAGTGTATCAAGAGGGCGTGCAAAGCTCCCCCCAAGCCTTTGATTCTTATAGCTCTTTAAATCTGAGGGAAACACTTCTGTTTGCCATAACTTTATGTGGTTTGATACATACAGTCTCATTCATGGGCTTCAGTGAGAGCTGGCTACTCTTTAGCTAGCAGCCAGACTCTCTATTTCTTTTTTATTTTCTCTCAGGAGGTAGATGTCAGCTCACAAAAAATATATCTGGACCTTAGAGGATTGAAAACTGTCCAGCAGAAATACAGTGTTTGCAAAACTTGCTAGCTGAAGGAGAGGAAAAAAAGAAACTCATCACAATAAGCTGATTTCCAAGTCCCTGCTGCTTTTCCTCCTTCAGATGCTGGTAGTGAAAAAATCCTTTCCAGGAGAGGTAAAAGCTGGAGAAAATCAACAAGAAGTGAAAAGCAGTATAAGAGGTAGTGAAAATATTCCTTGTTTTCTCAAGAATGAATAAAAAAAAAAGGCAGAAAAGATAAAGTTAAGAGATCTGGAATGAAAAAACCCTGCTTACAGCCGCCCCCAAAGAGAGGACTGCTTTGCTGGTATTTTTCAGTCACACAAGTTTCCTAAACCAGAGAAACATTCAGACAATTTAATAAGTAACTCCAAAAGATTGTTCCAGTGTCAGGATATGTTTCAGATTATTCCATGTCAGATGCAGATTATTAATCTGTGCATCTCAAACTGCAGCACTACTTCAGTGAGAGGTGATTAATTTTTGAATTTCTTCCTCAAGGCCTGGCCCAGGCTGCCCAGGGCAGTGGTGGAGCCCCCACCCCTGGAGGGGTTTCAAAACTGTGGAGATGTGGTGCTGAGGGCCGTGGTTTAATGGTGACCTGGCAGTGCTGGGTTAACAGTTGAACTCGGTGATCTTAAAGATCTTTTCCAACCAAAACGGTCCTATGACTCTAAGAGCCCTCCCACAGAGCCACTTCCAAAACACATCATCAAATCCTTCCCATGCGCTTAACTGGTGAGCCAATTTTCACCCCTGCACCCATTATCTCAGAGAGGAAAAGAGGCTTGACCTTGTGACATGACATGATATACTCAGCTGCAGCAGAGCCTCTGTCTCAGTTGCCTACGTCTACCTGAGGTGGTAGCCTAAATTAGAGACACTGCAAAATGTCTTTTCAGTATTAAAACAGTGTGCTGAATCAGAGAGGGAAAGCCAGCATCTCGCAGCTCAGAAGTGGTTCTGCTTACCTCACTACGTGCCCCTCTGGGGCCAAACCAGGTGTTTCTTGCTAATGAAATAGCTGAGATTTAACACAGTGTAATGTATCCTCACACGCACACAGAGAACCGAACAGAGAAAAAAAAGCAGTACAGAAAAAATTGTGATGACTCAAGAAAGAATTGGGATTTCTGAAATTATTTCTAGGGCTTCTGTTCTGGTTTGGCTTTTCTCCTCTGCCTCTCTGGAAAGACGTCCTTCATTAAATCACATCAGATACCTTGAATTAGATAATTAAAACCTTAAACACCCCCCATCTCTTGTGCACTTAGAAATTCTTGGTCTTCTCATAAAGAGCATTTGTTGGGTGATGTTGTTTGTTCCCATTCAGATATCAGCACCCTCTGTCCAGTTCATATTGTCCCAGAAGGCATAGGTCAGGATGGCACAGCTGGCACAAACCTGATTCTCCTGCCTCGTTAGGAGAGCATGAGAAATTTAGGGATGTCTCTATCAACAAAGTGCTTGGAGCAACTCTTTAAGGTGTGAGTTTTTACTGCCACCTTCTATGGCCCAGAAGAACATCAAGTCCATGAAGGTACATAAGCATGGCATCAACACACAGAGAAAAAAATTACATGTTTAACTGCCAATCCCAAGCCTTTCATAATTCCAGATCTGATTTAATCATCTGAGCCAATGATTTCAGGGCCAAATTAAATTACAAAGGTGACAGGAAAGGCCCATCACTGCTTCCCTGAGTAGCACAAATTGTTCTGACCTGTCAGAGCGGATCAAAATGAAGGCTCTAGGTTAGCAAGATAGCCCTGAAGATGAGATGGGCATGAGGGTAGAGGAGGACTAATATGGATTTAATCCCAGACCCTCTACTGTGACAAGATATTTAAAATTTGATTCTTAAAGTTATTTAAGGTAGTTTTAAGGATGAAACGAGTGAGTCGGACTCACATTACTCCATTACCTTGCCCAGAGTCCTATACCAGTCAGGCAATGACCACAGCTGTGCCCTTTCTGCCCCATCCTGGTTGACAGGAAGATCCACTGAGGAAAAGAATGATAGTGTGGTTCCATGGCACTGCTGACACAGGAGAAGACAAAGGATACCATCATGGCTAGCCCACGGACAACACACGTCTCTCTTTCTACCTGACCAGGTGCCATCTCAACAGCAATGCTGAGGATATGTGCAAATTGAAAGGGAATGTGCAAGCTAAAAAAATTCAAGTTAAAAACAGTACAGGGAATTATGTTTCTCTTACTGATGTTATATTCAAGACACCAGTTTAGGCTGCATGTGTGCTTAGGTCAGGGTTAGAGCTGTTTTCCCTCTCCAAGGCTGCTTTGTCCAGGGGACACATGGGCTGGACATCTCAGATCTTCCTGTGCTGCTCAAGAGTCCTTTTACAAACCACTTTTCTTCTCTGACTCCTGTCAGTGCAACTTAATGTTTGGTGGATGTTAACAAATAAAAATAAAAAGACTAACATCAGTGTTTGGAAAACTGCTTCTGTGCCCACAAACAGTAACCTCAGGAAATCATTGAGCTTTGCAGTTATTCTCAAAACAAGATGAATCAAAATCGAAGGCACCAAACTCAAATCCTTAGTGTGTCATAGTTACGTAAATACCTGAGAGGTGAGGAGTGGGATAGCTGGGGGCAGAGTGCTGGCAAAACATCTAGAAACCTCACAACCAGAAGCACCAAACATTAAAATGCCACGAGGATGGATTTGAGTTCTCCATGACATTTTTGCTTTAATGTTTTGAATAGTAGAGGCAAAGTTCCTCCTGGGCTAAAGGAACCAATGGCTGGAAAAGTCTGTTGCTGAGAGACAATGCTTCTGAGATAGGTGCTGGGACTGTCCTAAGTCTGGTGGGCTGGAAACGAAATTAAGGCATTCTGGAGCACTGTCTACTCAGATGTTCAACTAAGCAAGCCTCTGGAGCTCTTCCTTGTTCATTTATCCTGACTCTTAAAAAACACAGAATTGTTTCAGTTGGAAAAGACCTTTAAGATCATTGAGTCTAACTATTAACCTAACACTGCCAATCCCACCACTAAACCTTACATGCAGCTTCTGAGATGTCATTTTTGAGAGGTTTTATTGTTTCCTCCCTTCTCTGCAGTTTCCTTACTAGGGCCTCAACACATAGAAACACAAAGGGGAATGGAATGACCACGATTCAAATGCTTCAGGGCCATCTCTAACTAGGGTGAGTTATAACAGCCTCCTTTCAACCTCAGCAAAAAGTTTGAACAGAAACACACCTTTGGTTTTGGTCATTAAAGAGAAGAAAGAAGATGCTTTTTTCCTGTGTGAGCAAAGTTAATAAATACCAGTTTTCTGGAGTTATGGATACATAAGTAGGATGTAGGTCTGGAAGTCAGATATGCCAACCTTGTTCCATAGAGGTCACCTAGTTTAGCCACATCTTACTGCCTAGAAGTGTTGCTAATCCTGGCATTTCTGAGCACCGACACAGAATTAAATACACTGACCTGTGTGAAAACATGCAATAATGTGATTCAGCTCTGGAAAACTCTGGCCAATTTACACGTTTTGAAAAGTTAAGTCACCATCACTTAGCATCTAGTTAGTTATGTCCCTGAGGAATTTTTTTATTAATATAGGGTGAAGGTATTCATATTTTAAAGGCAAAAGAATAAGTGGTCTCACTAATAGTTCATAAAATGAAGCTTGCCTTGTACAATACTGCAGAAATAATATAATGAAAAAAAGCATTACAGGACCTTGATCAAACGTGATCCTTCAGGGCTAAGGAACCTCATTTTCCTGCATACAGATACGGTTCACTCAGTCCTGCAGGATTTCAAACCACATGAAGACATCAATATTTTCTGCAGAATTAAGCACAGCAATTAAAGAGCTACTCTACTGCTTCACCATGGAAAAATAGAGCTGGAAAGGATCATTTCATAGGGATATCTAGTCCATCCTTAATCAAGGATCAGACAGACTTACAGTACCGCTTCCCCTCTGCCACAGTCCAGGTTGCTATAGGGGTACTGCTATGCCTAGAGCAGGCTTAATATTCCTGTACAAGTGGTTTCTTTCTTTTCAGGCGTGTGGAGACTGCCCAGGGAATTAGTTGTGAAATCATCCCTGGAGATGTTTAAAAGATGTATAGATGTGGTGCTGAGGGACATGGTTTAGTGGTGACCTGGCAGTACTCAGTCAAATGTTGGCCTTGATGGTCTTAAAGGTCTTTTCCAATCTAAATGATTCTATGATTCTATGAGTGAAGTTCAAACCACTTTCTTTGTCAAGCAGCCATGGGAACAACAACAACAAAGTTGTTTAAAAAAGCAAAAGCAACCAAATTCACTCACAGGCAGCCTCCAAAAGTGGGTTTGCTTACTTTTGAGGTCTCAGTATGAAGCAAGTTGCTCTCCAGCCATAGTCAACTGGTGCCACCAATGGACTTCAGAGAATGCCACTGCAGTCTCTTTGAATGCTTTCAGCTGAAACATACGGTGCCTTGTGGAAGATGAAGTAAAGCAGAGAGAGGATCCTCCATATGACTCACCACCTGCAGTTGAACACAGATAACCTAGAGGTGTACGAGACTCAGTGAAAGAAATTTGATATTTTTATGGGTAGTGACCCTCTCTGCAGCATAAAGCCTGTCTGGACAGTTTTATAGAGCCTGATTGGTCAGTGATTTTATATCTATTTAGGCAGATTGAGACACTCAGAAACTGAAAAAAATATGATGCTGCAAAGCCAATGCCCAGGACCTCTACAGACTTTATTTGGTGCTTCTACCACTGCAAGGTGCTGACACGAGACGACATTTACCCACCTGTGTCTGCTGCACTGAGATTTATTTATATATCCACAGTTCATGGAAAAGTTAAATTACTTTCCCAGGGCCACATAGCTCATCTGTGTCAGAATTAAGACAATAAGCCAGCTGCTCTCATTGCCACTCCAGACTCCAACAGCTAGATTTTGCGTTTCCCACTTTTTTCCTAGCTTCTTCTAGGAGAAATGTAAGAGCACTTCATCCTGCATTATATGCAGGAGAGGAAGCAGAAACTTGAATAGTTGCCATCTGATGGAGTTGCTTTGATTTATTGCTTTCTAGCCTCAGCTGAAGATCAAACGTGCTCTAGAGAGAAGCATTTACTTCAGTTGTCATACTGTGAATATCTCTGCTCAATGCTGAAACTAAGTCACAAGGACGTGAGCAGAGAACATTCCCTTTCTTCCCCAGAATAATTTATACCTTTAATTAAGTAGTTATAACAAACCACCCAAAAGGTACTGTTGCCTCCATCCACTGGCAGCAATTTTTTATTTCCACTAGCATCAAATTTGAAACTGGATAAAACAATTATGCTTTCTAGTTCCCTGTCTGTCCCTGTCTGTCTTGTTTTGTCAGAGAGAAGCTCTATCTCCATTAGAAGCACACCCCTATCGTTCTTCAAAATGTCATGAAGACAACAGTAATGTGATGGCATTTCACCCCATCTGCCTGCATTTTTAGAAGTTTTGCACTTCATGTGTTTTCATTTCCTCTCCAAGTCCAAAACCATATAATTCTTCAGCCAATTACTGCTGCTTCAGATTACATAATTATTTTCCATGTCTATCTAGCTCTCTCTTCATTTGTAGGTTGAAAGTTGATTAAGCACAAAGTACTGTGCCACCGCTAATTTTACTTCAAAGAGGGATTTTCACACTACGGCAAATAAAAAAACACATTATCAATATCTGTGCATAATGCAATTTCCTTTTCCATTAGTTTTCTGTACTCCCTCGGCCCCTTTGGCATTACTGGAGATCCTTGGTATTTGAATTAACTCTGTTCCTTTGCAGCCAGATCTGTCTTTGGCTTAGGTCCCAAGTCCCAGCGGTAGCTGAGACATGTAATTCATGGATCTAAAGGACAGTTTCTGGATGAGTCCTGCCTAGAAGGGCAGTGTATGTCCTACCAAACAGGCAAAACAATGTCAGTAGCTGGATCAGGAAACACTCAAATATTATGCAGTTTGTGTGTTCTCTGTCAATCTCAAATGAAAACAATGACTTCCAACACAAATAATATAAAGTAGTAAATAACAATGAAACTAACAAGAAAAATCTGCAAAAAGAAATAAAGACATTAGGTTAATGCCTTGCCAGTTGCTGTCCACAACACTGCTTCTTAAAGTTTTTGTTATTTAATCACATGAGAAAGCCAACATGTGGCTGTTTAACACTTGTGTGACTGGCCAATGTTTTCACCAGAAAACCATGGAACAACGCTCTCAGCCTTACAGCCACATGTTGCCTTTCCCAGACTCTGTAACGGAATAACTCTATGCTGCCTCTTTCAGCTTGGGCCATTGCCCAAGACCATGGCAACCCCAAATCACTATCCTAAATGAAAGTGTCACATAATCCTAACACTGCAGATGGATATAACAGAGAGAGAAAAGACTTAGCCTTCACCCAGAGTCATAGAATGGTTTGGGTAGTAAGGGAACTTTCAAGGTCATTTCATCCAACCCCCCTGCAATTAGAGCAGGTCACGCAGAGCCCCATCCAGCTTGACCTGGAATAGTTCCAGAGACTGGGCATCGACCACCTTTCTGGGCAACCTGGGCCATGGTCTGGAATAGTTCCAGAGATTGGGCATCGACCACCTCTCTGGGCAACCTGGGCCATGGTCTAACCACCCTCAGTGTAAAATAATTTCTTCTTTCTATCCAGTCTAAATCCCACTGCTTTTAGTTTAAAACCATCACCCCTTGTCCTGCAACAACAGGCCCTGCTACAAAGCCTGTCCCCAACTTTCTGATTGGTCCCCTTTACATACTGAAAGACTACTATAAAGACTCCCTTGAGTCTTCTCTACTCCAGGCTGAACAATCCCAACTCTCTCAGCTTTTACTTATAGGAGAGGTGTTCTAGCCTTCTGATCAGAAGTTCCCTACATGCTTAGCTAGCAGCTTTACATCCTTTAGAAGAGACTTTGGATAAGTTGGGACTCCCCTGCACCACTGCACTGCCTGCCCTGCACGCTAGTTAGCTTCCAGTCCCTGACACCAGCCCCTCCTTGGCAGGGTCCCCTTTATGTTCTTGCAAGATGTGACTCCCCCTACCTTCAGAAACAGGATGAGGAACCCAGCCAGCTCTTGTATTATCCTCCAAGATAACAAAGAGAATCATGGCAGGATGAGGGCTGGCTTTTCTTTCCCCTGTGCAGTCAGCCAGCCATGCCTTGAAGGGAAACCCTTTTTTCCTTACATTAAACATCTTTACAGCAAGGAGATGAGCATGTGGAGCATCGATCCAATGATACTTCCCATCTGCACCACTGACACGCTGAAGAGCACCACTCCAGATGGCTGTTTCACCAGGAACTGTGCCAATGCTGAGCACAAAAAGAGTTCCTGTCCTCAAGTACGTCAAGAAATAGCACTGAGATGAAAGGATGTTGGTCCAGACAATTTTGGCACTCCAGCAGATTAACTGTTGGCAGTTTCAGATATGTAAGGAATTTGTAGGCAGTGCAGAAGGGCAGGCTTGCATAGGGATTTGAAGTATGAAGCTGTTTCATGACTTTTAGGTGGTGCAAAGACAAAGTGGCACAGGCAACACCAAAACTGCTCCAGGCTTTTCATCCTTTAGCCAGGAAAACTCAGTTCTTGGTTCTCAAGACATGGAGCTAATGGAGACCTTTCAAATCAACAGTGAGTTTTCAGCTGAAACTCAGTGGACCTGAGGGAACAGCACACCATCCAACACAGAATATGAACCCATGTACCTTTGGATCCAACCACAGATCCCATCTCTGTCTCTTGGCTCCAGTGTCTCATTGCATTTCATTGTCTTTGGGGCAGAAATTGCCACATCATTTGTGACGATTCTTACATCCCCTGTATTCTTAGGAGAGCTGATTAAATGCATTAACAAAATTTTAAATACAGTGCTTCTGACCACCAAAATCATGTCCTACAACAAGAATGAAACAACTCCAGAAGGAGCTTCAGGATAAAAATATTCAACTCAACTTTTCAATAAATACACTACATGTTTTATTCTTTTCTCCAGAATAAAGGTAGCATTTTTTTGTTCTATTAAACACAGCAGTGACAAACCTGTCTGGTGTAGGAGATAAGAATTTAAGGCAAGCTCTAGAAGATGTTCTTTCTTAGTCCTTGCCTTAAATTTCCATTTTCCCTGGCAGATTTGTGAATGATTACAACAACTTTGAGGCATTCAGTTGCTTCATCGGTGTTAAATTCCCAGAAGGAAATAACAGCAGAACTAAAGCAAGGATGAGGATGTTGTGTGGGTGACCAGCAGCAAGTTGATCATGTCCCACGTATACATGTTAATTTAAAATTCTGAAAGAAATTCTGATCAAAGCATTAATTGCTGATGTTTTAAATGTTAAGTCATTGCTTTTCATCTTCTATGACAGGGGAGAGTGCTGTCACTTCAAATCTCTCTTGTTTTGTGCCAGAGATTTCTAGTAGACGTGGATCTGGGATGTTAATGTTTACATTTGTATTCACTCTGCAAAAAAATAAAACGTCCACCTCCTGTGAATATTCAGTCTAGAAAAATTCAGACAACATTTACACTTTCAGGCCAGTAATTTCAATTATTTATTCACCATAAGAGCTGAAACATACATAGCTGACCAAATACCTATCCATCCATTGACCTACTTGGACAACTTCCTTAACTGCAACTAAAAGTAGTGAAAAACATCTTAAAGCATTTGATCTAGTGTGTAGTATTATCAGGACTGGTAAATGTGAGAGCAGAAGACACCAGACACAAGTAGCACACAAGCAATTAGACGGCTACACAAGCAATTAGAGTCTTCACCTATGACTACCAGCAAAATGGGTGAATTACACGTAGGACTATAGAATGGTTTGGGTTGGAAGGCACCTCACAGCTCATCTAGTTCCAAAGAGGGGACTCGATGCTCTGGTCCCAGGGAGTCCCTTCCAGCCCTATGCTCAAAGCACTGTTGTTCTGGAGTGTCCATCTGAAGCAGCAGCTCAATGACAGAGGTAATTAACTCTTAAGAATAATAATAAGAATGCCAGCATGAACCATGTTGGAAACAACATTTTCTTCTCTGAAATTCAATCTTCTATGTGCAAAAATCAGAGATTTCAAGGGTGATGCAAAAGATGCTGGGGGGAAAGGACTCCCCCGCTCCCCTCTGACAGCCTACATAGAGAGAAGCCCCAAGTACAAAACCACAGAAGAATGCATTATTCAGATACAAGACACAGCTCTACTAATAAACTTGTTAACATCAAAGGGCAATGTTACCAGTAGACTGCAAGGAAGTTGCTGTGATTACAGAGCTATTTGCTTGTAAGGCAACTGACTTAAGAAAGAATGAAATTAAAGATCTTTCCTGGGGTGAATGAGTTTGTTACCTTTTTGCAAGCCTTGTGGTGAATTCTAGCAGGACAGATGAAGATCTGCCCTCTAATGTATGGGAGTGCTCCCATGAGTTAAGTTTTTTTTATACGATAATTCAAAGAAGGTGGCAAGAGAAAGAAATCTGTCTCAGCTACTGATGACTACAAGAGGAAAAAAAAAGAGTCCTTGGGGAACTAGGGACAGAACAACTATTCATGTTTCCTTCCAATGACTAACTCCTCTTGATGACTTTGAGCTCTAACTTTATGTCAGTGATAGTGCAGTTAGTTTTACAGCTGCTCTCAGATCCAGTCTTTGAACATCCCCATGCTTATTTGGATTCTGCTATGTTCAACCTGCATAGCAGGACATGCTCTGTGTAATCACATTTATTAACTTATCTGGAAAAAGTTGTCTTCAGAATTAGCATTAAGTGCCAGGTTCTTTCCCCAGTTATGAGCAGCAACACCATTCCACAATACTGCAACTCCCTGTTAGCAGGATCCCCACAATTCACATTGAATAGATTTCTTCAAGACAGGTGAATGTGCCACTGAAGACCAATTTATGAATATTTCTAGAACCAAAGTAAACAAATGAATATTTAAAGAGGGGCTTTGATGTATTTCCCTAATGCTGCTGTAAGCAGAAATGTCTATATTTCTTACTGCCAATAAACTACCCTCTTGGATCCAGCATGGAGAGCAGACACCACAGCTAGGCCTAAGATACACTTTAGTAAATAGTTTACACGTCAAAGGACAGACTATTTGAAATATCAAATGAGACAGTGGATGTTCAAAAAAGCTTCCCCTGGGAAGCTGAGAAGAGTAAACAGATGGAACCCAGAGAACCTGGCATACATGTGGCCCATTTATTGCCTTAAGGTTGTCTCCATGATGCAGTACTTTGCTTTTGAATAACCCATCTTGTGCTGGAAGACCACAATCTTCAGTCTGCTGTGATAGCTACAAAAGGAGCAGAATGGCAGTTGCCTCCCCAAGCCCTTCAAGGGAGACATGGCAAGTACTTGGCAGCCATGGATCAAAGTTCTGAGAACAGTGTGGAATCCTAAGAAGAATAAAAGCTGCAGATTTGAGAGGGGAAGAATTCGACTGGTCTGAGAGGGCCAAAGGTGCACAGTAGTGGGAGTAAACTCCTTGCAGAGTTTATAATATTTGAACATCAAAGATTTCAACAACTAAGCATAAGATGCTCTTGCTGCTTGTTAGACAAGTGTAGATTAGTGCTTATCTCTCTAGCCTTTTACAGTCATTTAATACCAGAGGAAAAAACTTTTATTTTGCTTTTGGCTGTGTATATCACTGCATCTGTGAGATTCTTTCCCATGGTTTTGTCTCTTATCAGTCTGTTCCATTCTCACAAAAGCTTCTGCACTGATGACAAGGTACAATGATGCAGTAAACTCTCCTGTAAGCTGGGCTTCCTAATGTGTTTCAACACTTCTCTATGAGGATGCTCTTTGTGGTGGGGAAAAAGGGAGGAAGGGAGAGCAGGTCTTCCTAACATTGGCCTATCTACTTAACTCACATATATTACTTTTAAATATTCCTTGAACAAAGAACAAGTGGAAACTATGCATTCAGTAATAAGATTATTATACTTTTATACCCAGTTTCAGGTCATGTGCAAGTCATTAATGGGATAGGGAAGAAAGAAAGCTACAGCAACAATAGTACAACCAAAATAGAAGTGTTTCAAGGGACTGATTCATCTAGTGTACCAGTCTTAAGACACCTGGTCCCTTCTTTCAAGGAAGTAATTTGTAAAGATTTAAGCAATGTGAAAACATTCACTCCTGGAGCCTGTCATATGCAAATACTGCAGGATTGCAGAATTCAGGGAAATGCTTAAAAATAAGGCAATCAGGAGCTGATAAAATTTCACTGGAGCCCCCAGAAAGCTGCCAGATGAAGTTTATGACTCAGTCCAAAACAAAGTTAATTTATATTTTTAGATCTAATGCTAGTAGGCATTTCTGGATTTAGAGCAAAATTCCAGTTGCAGTTGCATCTTAAAGATGAGGTGAGGAAGTCTAACATTAGTTCTATCCCTTTGGACCCCTGTCTTCTCCATCTTGCAAACTCATAGGTGCTTCCTGAAGCAAGCTCTAAACCCAGTCGGGGCTGTACCTCACACATCTGCCCCTTCTAGTCAGAGCTACACTGTGAACTCTTCCACCTCAAAACTAGAAAGACCACCCCTAACTTACTGAGTCCAGTTATATACCACTCTTCTCCCATCCTTCCGGCATGGATTCCAGCATTATTTTTGGCCATGGTCAAACTGAATGTTAGGGAGAAAGCTTTTACTGGCTCCAGCACCAAGTCTAGTTCCCCTTTGCCCCTGGTTCAATGCCTGATCTCAAACACTCCTGGTATTAGAACTTAAAATCAGTGTAGAATATTGTAGTGGGGGACATGGTTTAGTGGTGGACTTGGCAGTGCTGGGCTAACAGTTGGACTCTGAGATCTTAAAGATATTTTCCAGCCAAAATAATTCTATGGTTTAATGGTAACACTGGTTTTAAAGATCCTGTTAGGAGCTAGGGATTTGTGTGGGATCTGGAAGTGCTCCTGGGCTAAACCCCATGTTTAGAATCAGCAAAGGCTACATTAGAGGTGAGCTGGGTCTGAAGGTTAGTGACGATTATGTCTGTGTCTGGGTAAAGGCTCAGATTGCAAGCTTTAAGAGTTTTCACTCTGTGCTGCTGGGCAGGCACTTTGGGAGGCAGCAGTATCAGCACTTTCCTGTATCTCCCTGGCACACTGCCCCTGCTCTACCAGCAAGATCTGAACTGTGTTTGCCCTGTACATGCTCCACCTGTCCTCCGCCTTGCACTAATGCCCACATTTCTGAACCACAATAAGTGCATTTTTTCCCTTCATGAGCCTCTAAGCTGATCAAATAGGACATCAGATGAAAATTCATTTGAGGGAAGTGTCTGACTCTCAGGTATGCTGACAAACCTGGGCAAGGTTTTCTCTCGAGAACCAAAATTCCTAGTTTAGTTTCTTGCCAATTTAAATTAATGGTGGCTCTAATTGCCCACGCGTCATTGATCCAGCTCTGTGTTGTGGCCACTTGGGTGTATTTGGCCTGCTTGAGCTGTTGCTAGTTTCTTTTGTTAAGTATCAAATGGCTTTTATATCATCTAAGCATCTCAGTAAAAAAGGCTTTGGAACCCAGCGTCAGTAAGTGCCTGCAATCATATCTTTTCTCTCTTTTTTTTTTTTTTTTAAACTTCTGAGCTATTTTTGAGCTGAGCAGAGGGCTGAATGCTATAATCTCTTCCTTTCTTCCTTCCTGTGAATACACCACTTATCTGATTACTGAATATTGCAATAAATTATGCCCCCTGCAATAATTTAATGTAGCTTGCTGAAGATGCAGAATAGAAAAGGGACTGTGACTACAATAGCAAGATTATGACCAAAATAGTTTACTTACAAGATATTTATAATTTTTTTTTGCACGTGTTTTTATATATAAGTGGAACGTTATCATCCTTACCTTAGTGTCACTTTTTAGAGCTGGAATACAAATTCATATATAGCAGGCACAAACCTCTGCAAATGTCTGTATCTTATACCTCATGCTATGGCTGGAATTAAGCAGGGCAGGAAGTGAAATCAACTCAATCTGATCAAGCCTCAGCTAAAGTTTGATCTCATCCTGGGCATTTGGGGTAGTTAATTTGAACCCCTCTTGCACTCACCTGCTTTGATCACAGATGTAACTGAAATACCTTTTCCTCTTGCTTACCTCCTAAGGGTGGGATTTCTCATAGACTGGTTTGGGTTGGAAGGGACCTTTCAAGATCATCTAGTCCAACCTCCCTGCAGGGACCAGGGACACCTGCAACTAGAGAAGGTTGCTCAGAGCCCCATCAAACCTCAACTGGATGTTCCTGGGATGGAGCTTCTACCACCAAGATTAAAATTATATATGGAGGGATCAGCCACCATGCTTTGTTCACATGAGGCACAGTCCAATGTCTGTGATGCGAAAAAGCTTCCAGTTCCTGGGTCAACTACCTACCCTTTCCCTGAGGAAACCCATCTAGTAAGACAGCAAACAGTTCTGCCTTCAGGTCTCTGCTCCTCTTATACTCTTGTCACCCTCACCAGGGCTGCTCTGATTTAAAGCAGTGCATTTTCAATGGTACTGTGGATTTGGATTTGTGATGAAAAAGAATAAGATAGACTGTGGGGTCCCTGGGAGTCCAAGGTGACAAAGCTGGAAATCCACCTTTTTTTTTTTTGTCTTTGTTGGCTAGTGCTTCTATCTGCTTTCTTTAAAATAACGATTCCTGTTTATGTCAGAATACAAATACATACAATGTGGGATTTATATGGTAGGTACAAGCTTGTGAGGATTTTGCAGTAATTTTCCACTGAAAACAGCATTTAAAACAAAAATGTTTTCTGAAGTGGATTAAATCCAGATGGCACCAGAAAGCTGATCCATTCTTGAGTTTAAGTTTTCACAGCTGAGGGTGCCTAGTCCGTCATGGTTAGAAAAGACCAGCATTCATCTTAAGTCAGCATATGAAATAATCCCCTTTTTGGTCTCTATAAATCATATATTCAGATGCATGGAATGCACAAATCACAACCGCAGAGCTGTTCTACCCGCAGGGGCACTCAAGGTGGAATGGCAGCAAGAAGCCGTAGGGACCCCCTCAGTCAAAAGCACATCATTTTTCAAGGTGGCACCACGTGGGCTTGGCATGAACCAAGTCTGAAAGCAATTCAGCTCTGCTTGTACAATGGTGCACAGACGTGTGGAGTTAACATGTCCCATGAGTGCAGCGACATGGGACATTTGCGTGGTTTGATATCACTCTGTGATGTTACTATAGAGAGATGAAGCAACCTGAGGGATCTCTCTGCAAGAGCAGAGAATTCCCAAGACCCTGCACTTGGTGTTTACCAGGGACCAATGGTACTATCGCACAAAAGGGAGAAGAGCAGCACAGCTGTTACTTCATATCTGTTCATTTTGGACCTGATTCTGAAGTTATAATGAAAAAACAATAATCACTTTAAAAACTTCCTACAAAGGAAAGGTCAATTTCAGTGGATAAATGGCTCCTAGAAACATTTCCTCCATTATCACTGTGGGAATCCTTTCTTAGACTTTTAGTGGTGCTTGTAAACTTTGCCTTGGTCTGTGACATGAAAATGCTTTATGTGTCTCTCTTACTAATTATTGAACATCTGAGAGAGCAGAAAAAACGAGAAAAAAAAAAACCCAAACCCAAAATCCCCAGTGCTTGGAAAGTCAAACACTGAAAAGCAATAAAGAAATGAGGTGAGTGCTGCCATTTACGATTTTGATTATTATGAACAAATTCAGTTATATCCAGATAAACTGGAATGGCCTCGCCTTGTTCTAGGAAGATGAAAGCTCGCCCGTCCGCTGTGAGGAGTTACTCCAGACCACAGAGAACAGGCAGGGCACAGAAATGTGAATTCCATACTTGGTTTAAAGAAACTGGAGAAAAAAATAATCATAAACCCTATTCTCACAACTGCATATTCCAGGGAGAGTCTGGGCATTTCCAGCCCTCCCACGAACTCATGTGCCCATAGCAAAATTTCAGAGCTTTGCTGCAATGTTACAGGATGAGGAGAAGCCAAGAGAATTATGTCAAACAAATTCACAACCGTATGAATTACAAAGCAAAGCCCACAGAGGTATCTTTTTCATAATAGCATGATGATCCTGTCTGCCAGAAACCAAAGTCATTGGTAACACTTATCTCTCAAAGCAGTTCTATGTATCAATTTATATTTCAAGCACTATCTTCAAATTAAATTTCTAGGCTTAAAATGCCTGTTTTCTGTTCCCTCCCCCCTTCCAGTTCTGTGTCCTCCAAGATTAACAAAACCTCCTTCATGCCAGCAAATTAATCACCCTACAAAACTAAACTGATCATTGGAGCTGCAGCACACCACAACTGCCATTAAAAACTCAATATTGCTATTTTTTGTCTTTAAATTTTATGGAGCTGTTTGTAACAGCCTCTCCTCTAAGTATACACAACCCCACAATAAATACAGTGGCAAGCCCTGAACCATGATGGTTTTTGATATGCCATGAGCTTCCCATGTGACCAGAGTGCTAGTCTAGGGGCTTTTTTCTATCTAGTGTCCAAATTCTTGCACACATCTGTTCATGCAGGATTTACCAGCACCACAACCATCACCCCCTCCCCGAAGTCTTCTGGTAGCCCGTGTTCACTGATGCTTTGCCATAGAGGATCAGCAGAGATGCAGCTGCACTGCTGGCTTCAGCAATGACCTTGCCAGTGCCCTCTCCTGCTGTCCAATCACTCTTATCAGGCCTTTCCTTCCCTCCCAGAAAAATCATTCATCTTCTTCCTTCCTGATCCTTCACCTGTGATGAACACAGGACACAGGAGCTCCTCTCTCTACTCCAGGGTAAGCTGGCTGGTGGCAGGCTCAGGCATGGATGGGCTGCCCTTCCTACCCTCATAGCCTAGGGGAATGTCCTCTGGGCATACATAACCTCAGCTCCTCAGATTTCAGTTTTTAATTTAAAATTTCTGCCTTTCTAGTTTTGGTTTGTTTTTTTTTTTTTTTTTTTTTNTTCTTTCCCCCCCCTTTTTTTTTTTTTTATTTTTAATGGGTTTGGGTTTGTTTTTGAATACATGAAATTTTAAATTTGTTCTGCTAGAGTTATTTTCAGTGAGGGTGCCAGAGCCAGGCCCAGGCTGCCCAGAGAGGTTGTGGAGTCTGCTTCTCTGAAGAGATTCCAAACCCACCTGGACAATGTGATCCTGGGCACCCTGCTCTGAGTGACACTGCTGGAGCAGAGAGGTTGGACCAGGTGCTCTCCAGAGGTCCTTTCCAATCTCTACCATGCTGAGATTCTGCGATCTGCCTGCCTCTCTTCAACTGAAAGCTGAGCTCCTTCACCCTAGTATGGAAGCTGAAGTACATACCACGGTATCTTGCTTATAGATATCTCATTCCACATCCAGCAAAGAAACAAAACAAGAAAGCAAAACTGCACACCTTAACAAAAAGACACAATGTTGGCCCTCTCAAGGACTGTCTTGATCCCATGGGAGCCTATAGCAAAATGCAGCAACCCCATCAACAAATCTCCTCAAACCCTGCAGTTTGCCTGAGTCAGCTCCTGCATTAAGTACTGGAAGGAGCCTTCAGGCTTATGCACCTGTGACTTGCAACTGAATTATGCGTAATTTTAGACATGCAAAATGAAGTCTGGCCTCCAAGCCTTGCTGCATTAACAACGCCTTACATAGCTTAAGCAACCAGGTCTTAACCTGAAGGCAGCACAAGCTTTGAACTTAGCTCCTATAAAAGCACCTGGGCTTGTGTAGGCTGTGGTCCCAGCTTGATGAAGACAACCTTTGCTGCAGAACTCTCCACCAGGTCCTGCTCTCACCCCAAGGCGCAGAGGGCAGATCAAAGACACAGCAGGAGGTACAGCTCTGGAGAGTCACCTCTCCTTAAACACTGTCCTGGTTTGAGTGAGAACAGAACTAATTGTGTTCAGTGATTTTACACTTCAGATCAGTTCTAACTAACTGCACTTCTGAAGTTAGCAGCCTGTTTTCATGGACAGTGTCTACTGCTGGCAGTGATAACACCCCATGTTTAGAGTTACTACCAAGGATCTGTGTGCAGACCAAGGCCACTGCTGGATCTTGTGCACCACACTGGGGGGTGCAGAAAGTAAAGGGCTGCACCTGCAGGGAGGAACAGACAGGACAAGTGACCCCAAGCTGACCAATGAGGTATCCATCCTATATACATTTTGTTTGGTATAAAGCTGAGGGATCAGCAGGGTCAAGCTCCTGCTCAGCTCAGTTCGGGTTCTCTTCCAGTTTCCTCTTATGGCATATGAGGGGCACTCTGTCCATTCTG
>VWZY01013671.1:0-11536 GCA_013399075.1 Chloroceryle aenea | reverse complement strand
GTCTGTTTACTGCTGCATTTACATTGATTCCAATGGACAGTGCATAAACACAATGTCTGGCAGTTCACTGACTGGGTTTACACTGCTAATAAGTTCTAGATCAAGTGGGTTCTTAGCACTAGGCTGCTGGGTTGTTATTCCCTGCAAAGGCAAGAACTTCATTCTAGTGCTTCCAGCATCAATTACCAGTAGCATCATGTTTGTTCAAAACCTTTTGTGAAGTATTTTTTTTTGAACATACATGCTCATGATTCTTCCTAAATCCGTATTCAAGGTAAAAGAAAATTAGTTCATCTGAAGTGCTGGTCAACTGAGAGCCTGATGGAGCATTATCTGAAGTGATGAGCATTTAACTACTTCGGGTATTTAAAAAATTGGCACTTAATGCAGGCTAATAACCTAGGAGCCCAAATAGCATCTGTAGCATCCTAAGAAAGCTCTTAATGAAGCTACATAATAAAGGTAAGGGAACCCCTTCTTATAATCCACAACAAAAGTTAATTCAGAGTAGCACTGAAGCATTTTTAAATTAAAGATGCCAGAATTGAAAGTTTTCCTGTATGCTATTTAAGAAGATCACTTTCACGACGTATGTGTAGCAATACCTAATTCTTGCATTGCTGTCTGATATTTTAATACATTTTAATTACCTCTGTTCAGACTGGTGCTGTTTCCAGGATATGTGCTGCAGTCCTTTTCCAGAGAATCATTAAGATCTAATGGAAAGAGAGTTTAAATGCCCCGATTAGCCTTTTAATTAATTTTAACAAACATGTGTTAAGAAATAGGAGAAAAAAAAATGTTGCAGCATAGCAACAGTGAAATGGGAAGTTGATATTAAATAACATTAAAAAAAGTTTAAGATCTGTCTGCATAGCAGATGGCAGATGTTCACAGGTAAGATTTGTTTGCAGAGAGAGTTTGAATGAGAGAATGCTCATAGAGAAGCGACAGGGTACTTGTTGCCAAAAGTGGGAGGTTTGCCTTTGCCCTTCCATAAATGTGTCCATTAGGCTGTTCCTTGGCAGGGTCTCTCTTATTTGGAGCTGCAGTCAAACTGACCACCTGATCTTGTAAGTGAAGGAACTGGAGTCTGTTTGCCTTCACAACCTACTGTTATTAGAAATGCAGAATAATTTACATCAGAAGGGACCTTAATTAGTCTGTTACTTAATGTTGCTCAATGCTAAAGCACAACCGTGAGGAGCATGTGATCTAAGGTTACGCTGTTGGGACTTTGCTGTTCTGGTGGTGGTCTCTAGAATAAACCCTTTTTGTGCTTGAAGCAGCAAATTTGTTTGTCCTTGATAAAGATGTTAGGATGTGTTGATATATGGGTTTAAAGACATCCATATTACATCCAAAATATATCCTCCATCTAAATAAACTTAAAGCATACTTTTGTCAGAATGTATTTTAAAGGTTGAAATATAATGGTTATCTATGGCCATGTTTTCCCTCATTGGCGTAATATTAATTTATAGTAACTTGAACAGAGATAAGTACTGAGAAAAGATTAATGTTAACAAATTTATGCAACTTTTCTGAAGGATATTACCATGATTTAAACAATTCACTTTGATTATAGGTTACTTTTTTCTTTTAAAATGGCATTTTAAGTCTTTCAGACTTTACTTTGCATAATCTATATTTCCACAATTAAATGAAGTATATTATTTTCACACCTGGTTTCTATCTCACTATTGCTGGACTATGAGTAAGTAATATATTAGAACTTTGCTCTACATCCTCAGCAACCTTTCTTTTAACTCCTTAGTTTTTTATAGCTGCGACTGATGACAGGGGGGTGTCAGAGTGACTTACACCTGTAAGCAATGGGTAACGGTGAGGTAATACTGTTTTCAGAAACTTCTGTATGCTGGAAAGTGGCCAGAACAGCTCAGTGCAGACCTTTTGAAGCTGTGCTAGTTTACACCTGATTAGGTTCAAGAGCTGCTCTTTTTCCTGTTACAAAGGGACATTCACCTGGGGAGAGTAGCACAGGCTGGGTTGCTTTTCCTGGGAAAAACTTTGCTAGTTTCTCTGGCTTTGCATTGTTGTGCTGAGGAACACAAATGCTTTCAGGAACAGTATTAGCATTATTTCTATCATTTTGTCACAAAATAAAAAGTTGTCTATAATAGGATGTAGAAAGAAATTTTTAATATGTGGTATATACCTTGAGTCGACAGTGAACGCTCTGGGCTTTCATGCTCATATTTGCACTTATAGATCTTGTCTTTGTTCTTTGCTGGTACAGTTAGCCAGCTGCCAATTGAGTATTTATCCTCTCCTGTGGGGTACTTCCAAGGACGTCCTTCTACTACATTGTCTGTTACCTCCTTATTTTCTCCGTCGGTCCATTTCACACGAATAATATCTGGGTAGAATTTCTCAACAAGGCAAACATACGTTATCTCTTCATTGTGTTCCTTCTTCAGGATTTCAAAGTTTGCTGGTGCGGAACTTGCTTTATCTGGAAAGGTTATTAGAGGAAAAAAAAAAACCAACAAAGTAGAGAGCTGGAAGATCAATAGCATACAGCAAATAAATAGAAATTTTGAAGAGCATCAACCTAATTGCCTTATTAACAAATGTTTTAGCTCTCTTATTTGTTATTAAATACTTAGAATGGAAATAGATATGTCTCATATATGAAGGGAACTTTAGGTAACAGGATGGATGCATTACAGCTGTTTCTATCCTCAAAGTAAAAGTAAGTTTTTGGTGATCTGGATGAACCTAGTGTTCAAACACACTTTATATTAAGGATTATTTCAATGGACCCAAAGGAAAGTTTTAATTTTCAGTCAAAACCAGTTATAATACCATCTAGAATAATTGGGAATAGAAAAATGAGTTTTAACCTTATTTTAATAAGTGTTATTTTATAGAGAACTAAAAATAAACAGAGGGTTTTATGAGTTTGGTACAGAAAATCAAGCTCAAAATTAGAAGATATGTTTCTAAACTCATTTGTGTTTAGACGATACAGAGTCTTCCAGAGTCCAGAGAATGCTTGTATAAGCTTTGATACTGTGCCATGTGTGTGGAGAAACATTACTTAAGTCCTAAATTGTTTAGTAAACTGTAATATCTAGATTGCTTCCTTCATTCTTCTTGTCAAGCTGCTCAGCGGGTAGAGGAAGACTGGAGTACTTGTTAATACTCCTAATACTAGAGTAAAAAGTATCTCACAAAAGATTTCTTGAGTATTTTATAAGAAAAATAAATACAAGTCTGGTTATTTAAAACCTTAGAAACCTACACAAAAATATTTTAAAAAATATTTTTGAGAAGTGTGAATAAACTGAAATATTGTTGAAGATACTAACAACCACCTTTGAAACCCAGCTAGGAAACTTTGGGCAACTATGTGAGAGCTTATATCCCACAGCCTTTCAAGCAGTAATGCTGTTAAAAGCATGTTTGTCTGCATAAGCCTTTGACAATTATTAAATAATAGTAATAGTTTCTGAAAGAGCTCTGTTAATTAATTTTATAAGAGAAATTTAATGTTTTATAATGTTTATGCAAAAGCAACTACATGAAAATTTTGTCTACAGAATGTTAAAAATAGACCACATACATTTCAAATCTTTGCAATTTTATGTCCCCAGTATAAGTCCTCACTGCTAATTAATGACCATCTGCTATCTAAGTAAGTTTTTAAAAGCTGATATTAATACTGTGTTTTGGTTTGTTTTTTTATAAAGGCAACAAAAATGTATTGTTGCCATTTTTTGGGAAGGCGTTCTGTGTATTGGCCAGGTGAAGGTCTTGATAAAGACTGGAAAATGGAAGCACAAAATGGTCTGGACCCCGAAGATTGGCAAAGCTGTTCCTTTAATACTAATTTGTTTACATATTTGGATTAACATGTCTGAAAGAGGAAAAACCCCAAAAACCTAAATCAGGAGAACATGCTGTAAGATTTCTATATTCAAATAGCATATCTATCCATACCAAGGTTGACATAAATGATGTGCTTCATGAAACATGCTCAATATGAACATATGTGAATATATTTTAAATAAAAAGTGAGCTGTTTGCATGAGCTAACAGTAGGTAATCTCCATTTCAGTTGCCTCTTTGGATCACACCTTATGTTATTAGGAGGAGTCCAAATCATCCAGATTTTGTCCACATAGAGAAGACATTTTGATATTACCAAAGTGTATAGTAAATTTAAGAGTCTGTTTTAGTTAAATGCGAACCTCTGCAGTGTGTGCATAGGCAGTGCTCATGGGTAATCATTTTTGTCTGTGCTTAATTGCAAGTGAAGACTAGATACAATTTTCAAAATGGGCTTTGGTTATATAGAAGGTACTCTTTATGGCATGGTTGGTGGTTGTTGTTGTGGTGGTTGTTGTTGTTTTGTTTTTATTTTTCAAAGCGGCAGAGAGAATTTAGGTGTTCATCTCCTTACACCACTCTTTCTGCATACATTCCTGTACATTCTTATGGAGATCTCCACCACTGAATTTGAGCAGCCAGGTGAACAGGGTTTGGTCTGCGGTCTGGCTGAGCTGTGCAGTTCTTGTGCTTTTTGAGAAAACTCATTTATATAAACATGTATTTTTGTCAAAAAGCTTCCACCTTTATTTAAATGGTCTGGCTATTTTAGAGCAATCTGCTACATTGCATCCGCCCTTAAAACAGCTTAGGGTTTCTTTTGAAGTATTTCATACTACATGTTTAAAAGCAAAGTTGACCAAAGCATAAAGCTGTCTGCCTTCAAAAAGTTAACCCTCAAATTATGAATTTCCTTCGTTTTGGAGATTGGTCATTGAAATGAAGATGTGGACTGAGTTCTGTTGTACCAGAAATAAAATTACTAACAATTTTATGGTTCTCTAACATTAACTTAGGAGTTCATTTTAACTTCTTTACACATCAGTCCTCTCAGGGATGCAAGCTTAAACTAATTTCTAAATTTATATATTTGTTCTGGAGTTGTATATGTTCAGACCATGATGTAGCTCCTGTCCCAGTGATGTTGCACTCTGTAAAGCCTCGTAACTGTTTTAAGTGTTTCCTCTAGATTTTGAGAATTTAGTAAGTTACCTTGACTAATTTCAGTATGATAAAAATTGTCTAGTTTGATGTTCTTCTTTTGGATTATCAAATCTAAATAGAGAGGCAGAGAGAGATGCTTCCAGCTTCTGTGTCACCCTGCCTGTTTTAGAGATTTCTTTTGAGACGGAATACTTTCCACCTCTGGAATTGCCAATGTCTTTCTGTTTACCATAACAAGACCCTAGGTGCTTAGCATAAAAGAAACACCTCAATAATATTACAAGATTGAAGAAACATTGCTTGAATAGCTGCAACTGGGTGCATACCAGGGGGAGTCTCATCAGTAAGTGGCTGACAGTAGAGAACAGAGACAATTACATTTTGCATGTATATGTTTGCATGTGGGGAAAAAAAAAACACCTCAAACTCCATAAGCTGTAGATATGTTTAAGGAAAAAAATGATCCAATTGTCATTTGGCTGTAGATTTTGATGTATTTTCAGGCTGATCTGTACAGTCATTGAAGTCAACAAGACAGTTTACACTGGCTTTTCTACGTAAACCTGATTCTTTTCGAAGAATGTTAAAATCATGAACTTCCACTCCATTGTCATCATTGTTTTAGTTTAACTAAATATTGCTGTTTACTTTGTTGATCAGTTTTCTAAGGTAGGTTTTAAGAGATACATAGGTCTTGTTTTTTAAAATAATATATAAGCATGTGCAGGTATTTCTTAAGCAAAAATCTGTCTTTTCTCTCATAGTAATACAGTGACTGCAAAACATTGTGCAAATAATTCTGGAGTTAGACTTGTAATCAATGAGCTATTAATAGATTTGGGTTCAAAATAAATGTTTTTATAGCCTGTCAAAACTTTTCTTAATGAAACTCCTCTGCGGTTTATTTATAAATATCAATAAATAAGGAAAATGTCTTCTTAAGCTGAAATTTTAATTCTTGTTGCTTGAATGATCCCACAAAATGGAGTAATTTTGTCTAATACTTAAACTCAATCCCCCTTTGATCCAGTGGGAGCTGAGAGCACTCAGCTCATAAGCAGCAGTCTTGTCCTGTTTTGCCAGTGACAGCAGGTATTATCACTGATAATATCATAGTATAGTCCTGACCTGCTGTGAGCCTCCCCAGCACCCTAAAGAGTGGTCAGTCTTCACTCCAAAGCTCTCCCATTACAAAGCTTAAAAAAACCCAAACCAAAACAGTTCTCTGAAAACACTTAATGGAGACGATCAGTTTTGTGCCAGAACCAAATATCTTTCTGTACCCCCAAAGGTACATTTCCTTACAGAAACTTCTTGGGGCGTTTTGGCCAGACAGGGACCAGATTTAACCATCGTATGAACAATAAAAGTCTGTGCATATGCTTACATTATTGTAGAGAATTCGAATTCTATCTCAGCTAATGCTGCTATTCCCAAAGAACATTTAGTGATACATAATTCAAATTCAGTTTAATGCTAATCATTGTCATCACTTGTTTAACATAAATATCAAAACAAACCAGAATTATTGTTGTCCAGGACATTGACTGAACTACCATATTTCCTTTCAGGATGGACGAGAGGAAACATCATTCATATATCTATATATGCTGTAGAGAAGCATCAACTGGTCTCATTCCTGTGCATGTCCATCCCCAGTGCCTTCTGGCTTCTACCTGGGGAAAACCGTGCAACTTCCATGGAATCCTGTTGACACTGAAACCAATGCCAACATTTTCAAAGATCCAAGATTTCCACCCACATTTTAATATTCTGATTATTTATTGTCTGCTTGCAGGCAACTGTGCTGCGGAGCATCCAAGTGAGGTCAGTTCCCCTTGGATGGAAGAAATCAGCTTTGTTAGGAGAAATCCATGGGAAAATGCCTTCCCTTTGACCAAACTTCATGCATGTTATAAGGGATATGTTGGCATTCACCATATTTTTGTGCATAGCACCTATATTCCCCCTACTCTTGGATCTGCTGCCATGTTTCTGAGTTATCCTGACCCTGCTGCTCAGAGCAGTAACCTTTACACAGGGGAATGACCAGAAGTAGCCGTAATGATCCAAAATAATTTATATTTCACCAATTTGTGATTTATGTGAAGTCCTAGAGTTTAGACTGACCTCTCTTACACAAGCATTTGCGTGATAAAGAAATAAACTATGCTACCACAAAGTCCACATCACTTTTCTGTATTATACTTTTAAATCTCTATTTTAATCTGTGGTATAAATTAAAAAACAAACAAACAACAAAAGCATTTCCTCTCCTTAGATTTTTGACTTATCAGAGTAAGACACAGCTGTAGCAAAAGAAATGTCAGAGGGAAACCAGCCCTGTGCTGGCTGAGCAAGGCACTGCTCCACTGCTGAAGGAAAAAAAAATGGGTTTGGAGGGGCTGGTTCAGTCTTTGGTTCAGTCTCAACTCTTGTTTTGTGACTACCTAAATTCCCTGGAAAGATAGTTACAGAAGAATCCTCTACTGGATATTAATGTTGGATTAAAATTTCCATTCTGCTGTAAACTTCTCAATACTCATCTAATCTACCTAATTACAAATGCCAAACCAATCTATCAAATCCCAGCCCTTCTGTTACCTGCATTATCGTAAGTCGTGAGCAACTTTCTTTTGGTCAGAACTTATTAAAAGAGACCAACAAGAACAAAATCAAGTTCACTAGATGTTGATGGGAGTTTGGCTCTTTATATATTTGACTCTTTCAGTATAGATCTGGGAAAAGATTCTGCTCAAGCTCAAACCCGGATCATTCCATTGAATTGTCACTTATCCTAAGTCCTGGTTTTCTCAATTTCTTTCCATTAGGAGTAATTTACTGAGCTAATGCTGAACAGCAACCTCTGAAAAAACAAGCTGTGATGAAATGCCTGATCTTGAGCATGAGGTAGCTATAGCCCTTTTACTCAATTAATCAGTCAGAAGCCCTGGCCACATGAAGAAAAAATTCTACAGAATTAGAGAGATGCTTGAAAAGAATTGATTTTAAACCAGGGATACTAAAAACATGGCAATGACCTGATTAACAAGGTAAGGATTTTCACTAAAAACCACACGCTTATCCTGACATGGATGTTTCTATTGAATTATCTACATAGCCTTTCTGATATAAATCATGAAAACCAATCTCATTCATATACTAATATAAAGTTATGTAATTAACCAGGCTTAAAAGATTTGGAAACAATAGTTCCTCTGCACTGTGTTTGTGTAGCTGTTTACTCCAGGATTATGGCGTTCAAATCACATTTAATAGGAAAAAGATTTTTGCCCTCCACTTTCCTTTAAAATAAATTTCTCTGCAGGAAATGCAAAAAAAAAAAAATAATCACTTCTTCTTTTGTGTGTTATTAAGCAATAAGGAGAGCATTTATTCCTACTGCCAAAGTCCTGTGTACATGACAAAAAGTACAGACATGTTCTTTCACTTTTACTAGCTTAATTAAAAAAGGATTTTATGGCAATGGCCATTGCTCACTGTTCTTTGTATCTGTATTGGGCAGAGGTTTTCTTTTTTTATACTTAATTCACATCTCCTTGATTACCTCCTTCAGTACAGTTGGAGAAAGGAACGAGGGCTCTGGAAGCTACTGCAGGTAATTTTCTACCACATTTTCAAGGTATATGATCAAAAGTGGCTTAGAATATCTCCTTTTCAGAAATGTTTGTGATACTAAACCACAGCATTACAAATGCAACAAAGCTCACTATAGGAGTGGTAAGCTGGGAAAGAAAATCCTGTGCAAGGATGGTGCCAACTGAGGCTCTAAGCAGGCTGGCTGCCCTGTGGGACACTCCAACACTCACATATAACATACACATATAATATATGTCCACCTCAAGTTTCCTATAGCTTATTGTATGGAAAATGGCACATAACTTACCTGAAACAATGAGTTTTGTACCAGCACCAAACAACTTCCAGGAATAACCAACCCACCACAATGAATAGTGTCTTTACAGTAACAGTGCAGCTCTGTTATCCTTATATGGGTAAATAGTATTCTTTAAAGAAAACCAAATTTGATGTATAATCAATCTTTAGACAGTAGAAAAGTAAAAAAAGGAGTAATTGCCTAAACTAAAATAGGTGTGGATGTTTTTTAGGGCATGTATAAAGAAAAATAAAAAGGTGTGGAGATTTTTGAAGGCATGTATGTTGTTAAATGGGGAGCTAATTTTAGTCTTCTGAAAATTTAGATGGATGCTGCAGATTGAGCACCTTGGCTCTGGCTCTGCTTTCTGGAGAGTGGCAGCACCAGTAGAGGATCTATTTAATCAGATATTGACCAAGTAATTCGCTCCTTATACTCACCTATAAAATCAGACTTGGCTGAGTTGAATCACTGGCAAGTATCGAAGTGCCTGAAGTTTACTTGAAGCAAACTAATTTTAAAAAGTATGCCAAAACGTTTTGAGCTTGGCATTATTACTTAATAATAGTAATAATTGATAGTAAGTGGTTTCTACGAAAGCTGGGAAGAGAAAGCAGCCCTTCAACTCTGTATCTTCAACAGTTCTAGGCATATCTCAGATAACTTTTTTCATTTTTATAGTCAGATATAGTTCTAAAGGAAATCATTTTGCTTTTCAAAGAGTTTGAGTAAACCAAAGGTTTGACACTTTTCTTTCAGAACAAATTAGAAATATTACTAGGTTGAATATGCATATTCAAAAACAAAAACATCTTTCAGTTCTCTGACTGCTATCTTTAATTTATCTTTTAAAAGAAAACAATAATGGAATTAGTTGTACAGCTGTGCTACAATGGTTTCCCCCATTTCATACATAAATACAAAACAATTATGTTGTAGAGGAAACTCCTTGCAAAGCATTCAGTAGGATTAAAGCTAGTAGGAGCTAAAGACAGCAGATCACTTCACACAGCTAGTATCTAACTGTATTGAAAAACATTTCAGGAGTAGTTAAGTTTTACATTTTGTACTTACTTGAAACAATAAGCTTAGTTCCACTTCCAAATATTTTGACATCGACATCCCACAGTCTTATAATGCTTAGCAATATCTCCTACACTGCACTAGTCTTGCACAGGCTACAGAAAAGCTCTTTCTGATTTAGAGGGTGGTGATAAAACTGGCTCAGTGCAATAGTGGAATTTTTGACATTGACTAGAGTGCCATATTTAGGAATGCTTTGACTTTGTGTGAGTAAAAAGTTCAGGTTTTTAAAACCAGCATTTTCTGAGAATAAAACAGTGCCATTCTTATTTTATAGCTATGTTCTAGTCCTTTTAGCTCCAAGATTTCTCTGACAAAGATCTGTTGCCTCTGGTCTGATAGGTTTTTGCTGAAGAAATCTTTTTTGCTTCTTTAAGAAGAAATGTGGTACGTTACGGTTCCGAAAGGTAATTAAGTTTAGTAGTTATTTGCTGATTTAAATGTACAGTTAAACAATGTTTTCCCCTCTAAGTGCCCTATCTTGTGAATTACTTGTTGTGTGAAAGGACCTTAAATTATCAAACTTATATTTTAAAGCCCGTATTTTAAACAGAAAGTCTATATTCTAAATAAAATTTACTGACCCCCATAAGTAAGTTCATGCCTTTGGTAAGTGGTTACACTGCTGTCTTTCTGGCAAAAGATCTGACTCTACACAGGCACAGATAACTGCAAATTGCAGCAGAGAACTTTTTGTCGTTTTTACAGCTTGACTTAATTATAGTCACCTTGATAATATCTTGCATTTTCTGAGCAACATACTGTAGGCATTGCCATATGCTTTATACTGAAAACAGCAGTCATCCAATTGATTGCATAGCTTCATTATGATCAAGAATAATGCAAATGCAAAAGAAAACCAGTTATCTTCAGGGGAGCCAGGAACAAGAAATGTAGTACATTCCAGGCAATTTTCCTTGCCAACCAGCTTAGACTGAACCATCTCTATTGATAAAGAAACTTTTTGCATTTTTCCCTTGCCGTTCTGAGAGTAAACTTTCAAGCAGTTCCTTTTTCTTTCCAGAACAGGAATCGACCCACCCCAATATTTCAATTTTTACCTCTCCTTATTTTTCTATTCCCCTTCCTTTACAAGTATTCAGTAATTGTTCTCGAGGCAGACTCTAAAGTCTTTTTTGCCCATCAGTCCACCCAACTGGGGCACCCCACACTGTTCACAAACAAAACATGATTTATCAGAAATTAATTTTCCTACAGTCTTTCCTTGTCAATTATCTGAGTATCTGAACAACTGTGAAAATCAGATCAATAATAATGGTACTTACTTGAAAGGATTAGCTTGGTTCCTGTGCCAAAATACTTGATCCACATCATCCACACTGTGTTGTGACTTTGCAATAAGCTAATGCTCTCTCTTGCTATGCATTGCTGAAGAAAATCCCATTTTTTTCCCCATTCAGCCCCAGAAGACTACACAAAGACCTGGCCTGACTGTTGGGAAGTTGTCAGAAAATTCAGACTTGCACTTGGTTGTTCAGCTCATAACTGATGTCCTTAGCAGCAAATCTCTTTCCT
>VWZY01013669.1:329433-356645 GCA_013399075.1 Chloroceryle aenea | reverse complement strand
CCAAACTGAACACAGTATTCCAGAGGTGGCCTGACAAGCACTTAGTAGAGTGGGACAATGACTTCTTTACCTCTGCTGATGCCCTTGTTGATGCAACCCAGAATCCTATTGGCTTTCTTGGCCACAGCAGCACACTCTTGGCTCATACTGAGCTTCCTGTCCATGGGAGCCCCCCAAGCCCCTTTCCAAAGAGCTGCTCCCCAGCTGGGTAGATCGCAGCCTGCGCTGCACTCCTGGATTATGTTATCCCAGGTGGAAGACTTTATACTTGCCCTTGTTGACTTCATAAGGTTCTTGTTAGCCCCCACTTGCAGCCTATCCAGGTCTTCCCACAGGCTTTCCCTTCCCAAGTGTCCGCTTCTCACATGGTTTGGTATTATCAGCAAACAAGTTGGGAGAGGATGATTCTCCCAACATATGAAATAATATAGCAAAATAATGTAGCAATATAAAAGAAATTTGATTTATTGCATAAATCCTATTTTTAGAATAGTTTCAATATTTGGGTTGGTAACAGTAGGATTTGTATCAACAGAATATGAACTAAGTCAACATAACCCAAAGTCAGAAGTATGTAATAAAATCAAATATGACAAGAATTTCACTACAAACATTCTTCACACTTTTGAAAACACAAGAACAGTGCTTTGGATTACCTCATGACTTCACCCTTATTTGTAACAGCCATCCTTTGAAGAGGTTAACACAAACCTTAACATAGCTTAGTGTAGGTCAGGTGACGTCAGCTTCTTGGTATCAATGCAAACTAACAGCTATCTCTAAGATTGTTCCTTAGATGGATCAGTATCAGTACCCTCAACCTGTCAGGTCTCTCACTAATCTGCCTTTTTGCCTTATCATTTCCCTTTCTTGTACTTTATACATTCTTCTATCTCACACAACTCCTCCTTTTCCATTCCTCAGCCTGCGTCTGTTTCTTTCTCTTCCCCATAATTCCCTCACTGGAATGCAACCAAAGTTTCACACGATGAAGAACGCAGCCGTCATTCTGCACATAGAAGCAGTGCTTTGGTGGAACAAACCAGATGTGCTGCCAATGCTGCAGGAGCTTTTCCTCAGCTTTCATGCCATTCAGGACTGGTGTATCAGGGAGGTGAGTATAAAGCAGACTATTAAATTGGTGCAAGCGAAACCTGTGTATTAACCTTTCACACTGTCTTTGCCAACAGCCTCCTAACATTTATAACCCTGTTTGATGGAATCTCCATGTTGACTGTTTTGGAAAACAAAAAATCCAGAAGGGTCACACTGGATTTAAAACCAGACTAGTTGTTAACTGCTCTCCTGAGTTTATTCTCAGTGTTATTCCCTCTTCCTCCAGCCCACCTAACTCACACATCGTCTCACATTTTCATGGTGCACTTCCCATGCCATTTTGCTTCACATGCTCATTAACTCCCTGTGTGTCCCATTTCTTCCCCATTTGCACTATTTCTAACTTTGCATTACTTCTAAATAGTGAAAAATGTCATAGTTTTTCTTCATGTTTAATTCTGAGCCACTGCACTTCTCATGATGGTACAACAGTAGTTGGTCATGTCACTCTTTTTCTCTAACAGAGCAGCACATCCAGGCTTCTCTTCCATCAAATGCAACCCCATCCCAGCAGTTTCAGTTCTCATCCAAAATGCCATCCTCCCAATCAATTAATGGGGTCTATTCCTGAATCCTCCAGTGTGCCCGGGTGGCCTCCAACCTTCACATTACCCACAAGTCCTTCTCTGCTTGCCAACAGCAGGTCCAGCAAGGAGACTTTCCTAGGCTGCTCCCTCACCACCTGTGTCAGGAAGTCCTCTTCCAGACACTCCAGGAATGTCCTAGACTGTTTCCTCTTGGCTGCATTTTATTTCCAGCAGACATCTGTCACCACCAGGCCTGGCGTTGTGCAAACAGACCCATGATCAAACATCCCTAAATCCTGTTGGTGACACCAGGCCTGGGTCTGGTCTCATATCAGGCCTTCTGTTCCCTGCAGAGGGGAGTCACCTGTGAGAATGACCTGTCTTTTTCTTTTGTGGAAGTAGTTTTGATGGGAGGCTTGATTTCAGCAACACTTCTAAACCAGATGAATCATTGTCCTCTTTACTGATATTAGGTCCCCTTTGCAAGGCCTCATACCTGTTACGTGAGGGCACCTGGGATGGAGGGGTTGCTGCTGAGGGGATGCATCTGCAGCTCCAGGGAGGAGCTTGTCACCATTGCCACCTCTCCTTCCAGCACTATATTCAGTCAGTCAGAGATGGGAAAGGGAGTCATCTCTGTTGGGTATCTTGTCTGACTGTTGGGCCTGTCTCAGGATGTGATTTCAGTGAACAATCTCCCTCTGGCATTCCCTGATGCTTCTCAACCTATTCAAACTACTTCAGGCAGTGTGGAGGAGTTCCTCAACTCACTGCTGCTGCCCTGTACTGCTCTCTAGGATCCCCACAGCCTGCAATAAAACCTGTACAACTCCATCTTCTTGATTTAAGAATCTCAGCCGCTGCTGAAATGGTGCAGATTGAGTGAAGAAAGCACATGTCCCTGCTATGCTGCTCCTAAGTGACCATTTAATAACAGTGTACTTTACTTAATGAGTACAGATGAGTGGTTCAGTGCTAACAGGTGTCGGCTACAGAGGCATTTCTAGTCCATCTTGATTCTTCCAGTATTGAAGCTGAAAAATAACTCTCTGATTTATCAGAAATAGAGGCAGTAGACTGAAGTTCTGAAGTTACTTTTTATATTTAAATAACAAATGATGGATAATATTTATGTACAATACAAGGCAGCCTTTCAACAACCTTTTTGTGTGCCTGATATATAAAAATGAAGCATAAATGCAGTATCATCAATGAATGCAGTATTTACAAATAAATTACTCATTCATCTGTTGAGCCACACTGCATTAAGTACACTTTCATGCTGAAAGTGCTATCTAATTATCTTTACTTGACTTCAAATGCAATAGGGAAATAAAAATGTTCCAAATACTTGGATCTTGCTAATAAGCACTCAACATTGAAAGGTATGTGTTGGGATAATGTAAGATGGTATTTATTCTTATTTCTTCTGAAGAGGTCTCAAACAGTCACACAGGTATATTTAATGTTGTACTATCTCCTGTTCTTCAGTTCCATGTATTACCTGCTGGTGTTGAAGGCAGAATGAGATTTAGTGACTCTTGCTCCCACCACCAGTATGCCTGACCCTGCAAACCCACGACTCGCACATCACATCCCATGGAGGAAGCACGACTGTCAATAGGAATCATGCCCTTCGAGGCTCCAAAGCCTAAATAATCCAATGGCTATAACTCATACAGAAGCCAATTATCACTGGTGATCCTAGGCATGTCTCTGAAGCTGGCATTCTTGAATCTCCCCTATTCATCAGCATGTTCACGTTTGTTTGCTTGTTAGGATAAAGATGAAATGCTTCTCCTCTGTTTATTTTCTCTTCCTGCTCACAAGCTCCTGGCATTCCTTGGACTGCAGTGTTTACATTCTAGTTTCCATCACCAGTGACGTGAAAAAGACACTTCACCCACACATACCTTGCCAGAGAGGTCAAGAGAATCATTTACAAATGAAAATCCATGATTTTTCCCCACAAATTACCCCTGTGAAGCCAGGAATCGCCCCATCCGCATCTCACCATGTTAACAAGTGCTTGTGCTTCCCCCAAAGCCCACAAGACTGAAGGAAAACAACAATCCCTACCATCTAATGGTTTCCCAGCATGGAAAATTTACCAGTATAATGGTGACAGAATCGTACATTCCCCTAGTTTAAATCTCCCGTGAAGGGGTCTGGGTTTTTTCTTTGGTAATAAGTAAGTTTTTGGCTTAACAACTTTCATCCAGAAGAAGCCCAGCTCACCTCACAACAGCTTTCTTACTAGAATAAGAGGATTTTAGCATGATTGCTATTATATTTTGGCTGATGCTAGCTACCTTGGTCACACGGCCAGAACTTTTCAGCACACAATGATATGGGTTTATACTTCATACAGCCTAAAGACAATATAGTTAACATTGCTTTGATCCTTGAGCTCCACACTTCAGAGAGCTGCGGGAGAGAAGGAAGTGCTGGAGGCCTGGTACTTTCAAGAACCATTAATTATAGGAACTCATGAAGGGCATGGCTAGAAGTTCACTTCAGACCATCTGAAAGTATTCGAGATAATCCCATGGTTAAAACATAAACAGCGCAGTTGCTGTCACGCAGTTGTCCATGAAAGACGAGGTCCAAGTGCATTTTTTTCTTCCCAATCTGTCAGGTGTTGAACAGGAAATAAATTTACCACCGTGTAAGCCCCTTCCATTAAAATGTATTCCCTAAGCATGTTTTTTGTGTTTGATCTCAAAGTAAATTTTAAATCATATCCATTTTTTAATTGTCTACTACGCTATAAATATTAGGGATAATTTCCACAATTGGCTATTAACTTTGGTCAGCAAAATAAAACTCTTCTGAAACCAACTCATTTTTGAAACGGAATTCATTCTAAATGGAATTACACCTCACGAACTAGTTGACTTTCTTAAGAGTTGCCCACTAAGGCTGTAATTGATAAATACTCAGGTTTACATCATAGTGGTTCCCTGTAAGAATCAGGTTTTTCATTATGACCATAGTCACTTCAAGCATAAAGCCCTTTCCACAGTTAACTGAATGTTTGGTGGCGTGATACAGCCTGAGCATAACCCCCCAATAAGCTAGATTTATGCTTTTTTATTCTGACCCTCCAATGACAAACTGAAAAGAAACTTTCTCTTTAAATCCTGTGCAGAATAAATTCTAGAAAGCTGTAGCTCATTCTTTACCAGCTGCTTTTTCACTTACTAATTTAAGAACAACACTTCTTCCTGTTGCACACTTACCAGGAAGCAGCTATGCCACGAATGTGTTCTAAACAGTACCCATCTCTCGGGCAGATGGTGCTCTGAAAAACAAGACCACCTAATGGAAGTGCTGCTCTTTATCATCCTCTGCTCCCTGTCCACACTACGGTTACTTAATACTAAAGTGAAAGAATAGCACATGTCCTTCTCCTTCTGTATTTTCTCTTTCAGTCTGAGGTCTTTCATGGTATTTCCCTGGAAGTTCACTTTCTCACAGAGATGTTGCAAATGCGAAGGCAGAGGGAGAACAAAACTGCAAGACAGAGCTCACTGAGAACAATCCTTCTGGGGTATAGGAGGAGGAAAATAAATCTATTCTTCAGACAACAGGACGGAAAAACTTCTCCAGATCAAACAGCAAATTTTGAGCAGCAGAAAGAACGCAACACCTTGTCTGGATCACCAACAACCCTTTCAGTGTGTGCCTCAGTGTGCTTCGGAGACACGAGATGGTCCCTCAGGGATGGATGTGCAACTACAGGCAACCACATGATGCGTGTCCAGTTCTGAAGTTTCCATAGTATATCTGCTCCCTATCTCCTAAACACCACAAAATGCTTCTCAATACCCTACAAAAGGCCAACCAGCTACAGGAAAAGCTGAAATTAGAGAACACCACGGGAGCTTAAGGGCACTATCTATACACTATGTCTTTGCAACAGCTGCGTGGGTTTTTTTAACTGCCAAGTGACAACTTCTCCTAAATAATCACAGGAGGTGGACCATGCACCACACAACAAAAAGGGCTGAACCAGCTATTTGATCCTCTGTTTCCCAAGGGTGTGCCATTCATTCCCGATCCCAGACCCTGTAATCAGTTCCATGGTGAATGTGAGAAGATGCAGGGTAGAAGAAGGGACAAGTAAAGTAAGTTATTAAAGGATTTGGGAGAAGAGCAGAAAAGACATACTCCTTATCCACAGCCAACCACTGTAAACACTGAAGCACACTTTCAGTGCCAAATAAATATCATGAAAACAAACAGTTTCGGTCTCCTTCTAGACCCCTTTGAGACCTCAATACTTCAAATCCAAAGGCTTGTCTCATAACATAACTTTTTATAGTCATTCCACAGTAAAATCTCCTGTGCAGCTTACTGAACTCAGGCTTACAATTGTTTGCCTCACTGTCCTGTACAGAACAAATAGCTCTTATAATTTCTTGTCTAAATTCACTCAAGACCAATTTATAGTATCAATACCAGAAAAATTGGTTATACTTTAGCTGTCTACTACTAACAGACTACTACACGTTGCTGATGTTCACCCAGGAATTCACTTACAAAGAATAGCTTTCTCCCTTCTCAACTTCCATCTCACTAAGCTAAACGACAAGAGCTTTCCCATCCACTCTTGGAAAGATCAATGCTCTGTAACCCTGATCAGCCCAGCACTCTGCCTTTAACCCATTCCTATCTAAGGCCAGCTTTCTGTTCACTGCAAGGGAAGAGTATCAGACGCGGTATTATTTCCTACGAGGTCTCAGGAAGGCTTTGTGAAATGCTATTAGCATTTCTCCCTCTACAAAAATACGTCTGATGCGTCGTAGAAGCACGTTAGCCTTTCTCACAGCTGCATCGTGCCGCTGGCTCAAAGCCATCTTGGTGGCATTATCACAGCACTTTGCCTAATTCAGGTCCCTACAAGCCTTAAATCGTCTGCACACCACCCGGTGATGTTAACAGATGTTCTCATTTTAAACATTTGCATATCGAGATACAGACGAGCGTGACCTGTCTGAGACCAGACACTGGGGCCTTGCAGAGTTGAGTCAGCAACTGAGGCCGAGTCTTAATCCTAAATACCCAACTCCCAACACCAGCACTGCCACAAGAGTACTCCTGTTTCTCTGCACCTGCCCTCCAAATCCATTTCTAAGGGGGTGGCTACAGAAGGACACTTCTCTGCCATACAATGACATCAGCCTGCTGAGGAGCCACAAAGATACACGGAGAGGTTAAACCTCCCCCAGCCGTGACATGGGGGTGGCCTCCCTGCTACTTGTTCTCACCTTCATGTCCTCAGCTGGCACTGAAAGTGCCTTTTTGTGGTGATGCCATCTAGACAGGCCTCTAGATGTGTTAGGCCACCTCCTCCCACACACACTTGCTCTTAGTTGCCAGAGTAAAAGCTGCTCAATTATAACCACAACTACCAAAGCTCATGTTTACACTGATACATTCTGAAAAATTTCTAATACTGGAAACGTTTATCATTTGAATGCTCTTGTTCTAAAATTCTGATCGTACATAAAGCGGGAGACCACAATAAAAAAGAGCAAAACATGCAGGAGCACAAATTCCAAGAGTAATGATGGACAAAGAAGCTGACTGGAGCCAAGCCAAGAGCAGGGCAGGTAGTGCAGTGTGGCTATTCACACCATACTGTACATTTCAGTCATGATCAAATACCCCTAACACTACCAATAAAAACCTACCTTTCTGCAGTTTGCCTGGAACAGGACCACTACTAGAACTAGACAGAATATGATTCACTCTCCCTCAAAGCTCAGGATCTCATCATTACCTCAGAAATGCTATGAATGTTTTGCAGTTGCATTCCAAAAAATATCCTTTTCTTCTGAGGAAGACCCAGAGCCAGCACTGTCCTCTGAGCTAAGACACAGGAGTCCTTTTCTGTAAGTAAAGCAAGCCTTCTAAGTCAAGCAACAACAGCTACACTTCTCAGAAAACAAACAGCCTACTTATGTTTGAACCTGGTTTCTCTTTTTCTGTCTGTTATCACATCGATACCTTAACCATTTTCCAGTTAGACCTCTAGTATGAGCTGGCCTCCACAGATGAAGGTGTTACTGGCAAGGAAAAAAGCTCACGAGTATCTAAGACAAATGAGATGACTTCTGCTAGTACCTTGTGGTCTAGAAGTCAACGTTAATAACAGGGTTGCAGTGGAAGGGAAAAGGGTAGCTGTGCAAAGCCTACCCCCTTACCTCACAGAAATGGCAGACAAATACAACTCACTACATCACTTCTACAGGTGAAATACATACAACTTCTAGATATTTATGTTTTCAGAGCACTTCCACGCACCACTGAAGGAAGGTATTGACCAGAAACAACTGAACTGACGCGACCTAGCACGTTACTGCTGGCCAGCTGAGCTGAGTCGGGTACAACAAGGGGTAAGTATTCTTCACAGCTGCCTAACTGCCCAGCAGGGAGGAAAACCAAACTCCAGGGTGGCTTAAGCCCATGTCTTTTACTTTACAATGGAAGGGATGAAAAAGCCATCATGCAGCCAGTTACACCAAGCCTGAAAATGATCCATCTCATCCAACACTGTCCTGACACCCAGCATTTTATTAATCTGCGGTAGCACCACTTGCCCCAGGCTGCAAAGATGGGTTTCTGTCCTTTGTGCCACGTGTGCTCATTAACTAGAGGTGAATTTGGCCATTTCGGTTCTAGAAGTGGTAAAGGTTGTGCTTCACTGGAATTGCAGATATATATTGGGCACAATTCTGCTTCGGTTCTTGGTCTGTGACCCATGGAATATAAAATACACACATCTTTGATAGAGTGGACATCTGACTTTTTCTGACAAAACGTAATCTGAAAACTGGGACAGGTATCTCTTGATGTTTGGAGCTGGGATCATATTATCTAAATAAATAATATGCATCTATTAATAATTCAGAGTCCATAATCTGGTAAAACAGAAATGTGTTTTTTTTATTATGACTAGAGAGCCTCCATGCAGAAAGCCAGCGTGATGAAATTACTTTTATTTGAATACAAATGCATGTACCTCTTGTAAAGTCCTAGCAGCAAAATCCACTAACACTTCTGGTTGAAAAACATATACATCAAGATACATTTAGGCCTATATTTTGCATGTATACAAATACATACCAAAAGCTTTATGAAACACTGCAGTTTGCAAGCAAAAATGAGCAGGCAGAGTTTCAAAGTGACAGTGTGGTACGGCGTTATCAAGAAGGACACGAATTAAAGTGATTTACAGGAAATTACCAGTACTGGCCAGGGATGATAAACAGTTAAGAGACTAAATTGTGGAAGTTTGCATTGCTGCCCTATGGTGCTTGATCCTTCAGTGAATGTCTCGACAATACTGAACTATCTCTAACTGAGCACTGCTTGCTTTTGATGTTAGTGTGGAAGAAATGGGCTTTTTCAACCACAACACACTTGAACAGATTCAGTATTAGCGATACTTCCATTTCTAGTCACCAAGTCCCACTCATCCCTACCGACTGACCTCACCACTTTACCTTTTAATCTTAGAATCTCCTATCTTAAAACTAGCAAGGTATGAAAAAAAATTAAGCTAGGCTCAACGCAGAGCCAGTGCTCACATTAAAGAGTCTAACTCCCTTCAATTTCAGGGAAACTCAAAGGCCTGAATGTATTTTTATCTCCAGTGCAGTCCTTCCCAAAGGACAGTGATGGATGCACCTTTTGGATGTGGCGTGCCTGTGTTCCTCTGATGTGAGGGAAGTGTAGGTATGATGCAAGAGAAGAACTCAGGGTATGCAAATGTCAGGTGGGATATTAACCTGCAAGCTGGAACGAATACAATACGGTTCATGACCGTAAAGAGGAAGCAGGGAACTAAAGCTACTGACATCACACCCACTGAAGTTCTCCATACAGAGAATCCAGCTGGCCACTCAAGACAGTGAGCTGCAGAATTAACTCTAAGCTAGGTCTCCCATCTTTTTTAGGACATTCATGATACCCCAGGAAAAATATTCAGTATTACCAGTGAAATCAATACCATAGGTGACGTTTGGCAAGGCTGCTCATGTTCAGAGTTTGAAAACAAATCATGCTTAACTTCTACATCATGTTGACCAAGTCTCCTGGGAACACAACACAGCTAAGTATAGGAAACACACTGAAAGAATGGGGATGTTTCCACCTGATAGTCAACACACAAAGTTGGATGTTGAGATACAAAGTTATAGCTTTGTTGAAAGATTAGTAGAAATATTTGCATTACTTAGAAACTGAGTAACTCCTCATATGAATCAGATTGGACCTAAGGAGCTGCTGATGTAGTTCCAGCTAAAGAGTGCAGTATTTATGTTAATGCATGGGAGCCAGAGTATTAAACTAGACTAACCTAATGAAAAGCAGAAAGGATCAGTGCAGATGAATAACCCTTTTAAAAACACAATTTTATAATAGTCATGTAGGACTTACAATAAAGAAATAATAATTAAAATTTAAATAAAGGAATTTTAATTTATGTATATTTTATTTAATAGGCTCCTCTGGTGCATATCAGACTAAACAGCCCAGTCAAGAAAATCAGTCTAGCCCCAAGAAGAGGCATACTCTGCATAGTAAGACCTCTGAAAGGCTTGAAAAGAAACACTCTGGAGAATTCCTATTGTTTCTGGTAGGGCCCATAGGAGTGCTTTTTCCTGAAGTAATTCTTTATAAAAGATAAAGCATATTTTAAAGCATAATTGTCAGATACTCTCACACTTCTGAGAGTCAACGATTCTGGTCATGGATCTTTTACTATGTGCAAACAAGTCCCTGTTCACCTCCACAATCTCCATGTCAGTAAAAATGCTTTAGCTGCCCAAGTTCCATGCATGCTTTGATGTTTGCAGGAAAAGGGCCTTGGTTTGTGGTTACCTGACACATGGGTCAAACATCCATCAAAAAAATCCTGCCCAGGAAAGGCTATGTTACCTAGTTACAGCAACACAAAAAAGATGCAAGATACTAATTATCTCCAGGAGCTCTGTGCCTTCCTGGTGAGTGAGCATGCTACTGGCAGTCTACATCACAATCACCCTGAACACCAACAGAACAACAAAACAACCCATGCCAGCTGAAAGAACCACAGTTCAGTGTTAGACTACTAATGCAGTAGTAAAAACCAAGTCCTTGTATTGTTTCCAGGTAAATCCTGTTGAGATCAGGAAAGGAAGAAGTAGTAAACAAAATACTTAGAATAAGACAAATTTTAATCAGGGGTTAAATTTTTGATCCTATCAAGCCACAAGGAAATTACTTTGGTTGGGTTTTTTTTTTACCTTCTGCTATTTTATCCTTTGTGGGAGGAAGTATTTTTGCATGTTGTCAAAACAGCCTTTATCAAACTATTATTTTGTCTCACAGTCAGGTTGCCCCAGACCAGTATGAAGGAAATAATGGGTGAGTTGACACAGAAGGAGAGACTCCAACTATGCCTGCAAAAAGCAAACCAAGGAAGAAATCCCCTCATTTAAGTGATAACATTACCATGTGACATTATAGTTGCACCCATAATTGGTTGCAAAATAACAAGGGGATCTTCTTCACCTCAAAGAGTGCATGTGTTGTGGTTAAGATCTTACTGGGCAGGCAGAAACAGAGAATTCCCCGTGATGCCTGCTGCTCAGCTTTCCACACCTTTTCCTCACTATTACATCTGCATCGGCTAAATCCCTCTCCAGAGCTGCTGCAGAATCCCACTGACTTCAGGTTTCACCTTTTCCTACTGTAACCTGCATTTATAGAGGACAGCCTGACAAAGAGCCAGTTTCTCCAGTGACCTGCTCTGCCAGCAGGTGGTTGAGCCCTGCAAGGCACTGTTTGCTGTTTACTGGTTGTTAGCTCGGCAGAGCAACCGCAGTACAGGCAGGGAGAGCATGTGGAGAGAAAATGCAGATTCAGTGCCTGGTTATCAATGAAGAATCAGCAGTTTACTAAGAAAGGCAACCTCACAGAAACAGAAGAAGTGAGATTTTGAACATTGTATGTGAAATGAGCACTGCTTTCCATATTTCACCACCACTGTTTATCGATACACAGTATGTGTTCATATGGGACCAGCTTCATCCCAAATGGAAAGGCAAATATGTGGCACTTGGAAATACAACTGATACCAAGGGCTGAAGCATAATGATTCCAGACTTTAAGAAAGCACTAGTGATTCTGACTAAAAGAGCTATCCTGACACAAAAGCTTTCATTTTCAGACAAGGCTGATTTAAGAGCATATCTTTTTCTCACGGAACACAAACATTGCATATGCATTCCTGTATTTAGCCATTCTGTGTCCTACAGATTAAAAGCAGCAGCTAGGTATTGTCTGTAAAAGAGTAAGTTTCTGTGACCTTAACATAAAAATAACCCAAAACAAGCCACAGCAGTGAAGTTCAGGGGATCTTGGAAACTGAAACCCAGACAGAGGTTTTTCCACTCATCTTCTCTAATCAGCAACTCTTGATGGACCAACAGCACACGATTTCAGAACAGGGAGAGTCTATGATATGTACACATCATGCACTAAAGAGAAGCAGGGCTGCTGAAATTGCTCGCCCTCCAGGGCAGACAAAAAACTATGACCTGATCCTGACATGGAATTCCAAGAACAGGTAACGGACAGATTTCCAAGGCAAGCAGGCAAACAAGAGTTTTCAAGACAACCCTGCTAAAGCCCAGGAACACTCAACTTTGAACAAAACTGAGAAGGCAGCCTTCTCCTGCAGTAGGGATGGGAATATGTGGAAGCCAGGGCACAGATCCCTTGGGCCACCAGTCATCCGTTACCTTGCTCTAAGAAGGGTAGGAATTAGGGGTGAATTCCTAGGGGCAGGAATTTGAGTGAACCTTAGGCTGCCCTGAGTTACAGTTCCTAAAGAAACCACACCAGAGGAGTTTGCTGCCTAGAGTCCTGACTCCCCACGTGGTACATCTCCTGCTCTAGCGTGGTACGCCTCAGTGGGAGGAATGTGCCCCATGTCAATCACACTCATTTTGAAGGGGAGGTTAGGCACAAAATTACTGAGAAGAATGATGCTCACCATGAACTACTGTTAATCCGAAAATCTGTGCTCAAACTACTGAAATTCACATTAAAGAAATGGAAGTCATAAAGCCACATTTATTTTTAGAGCTCAACGAGTGGAGAAATAGCTCATCTCCCAACTTCAGTCTCCACTTTCACTACACCACACTGGGATGTTGGGATTTAATTGTAAAAAGTGCTGCTGTCAGAAACAGAAAGCAACCCATCTTAGATCCCTCAGAGAAGCAATAATAATTCTTCACTTTCTTCACTGTACTTCTCTGATTTCCACTTTGCTAGTGCTGGCTCAGCAGAGGGATGTTTGGTTTATGTGAGGGCACTGTTTGTACATCACAAGTAACTCCCCTTTGGGCTGACAACCCATAGCAGCTCAACAGTAGCTGCTGTGCCAAGAGGTGCCCTACCTCACCATCTCCCTACAGGTCCAGAGGGAGAGGATAAGCATTCACATACCTCTGTCAGCAAGCAGCAGAAGGTGTTTGTCCACACGCCACTGATGACGGGGGCAAATCACGTGCACAAAAGCTCCAGCATTTTCAGCACTTTCACCTTGCTGTGCAGATCAAGGTGAAAGAGATGGTGCCTGTTTAGTTCCTATCTAATACAGGTCAGGAGGTAGCTGCTGTATGAACCCAGCAGTCTCCTCATGGCTTGGAAATTCCTGGATCCATTGTCGCATTGCAGGAATCTTTTTCATTTACAGTCCAGGCTTGCATGCTCTGTTTACTTGTATTTTCACTCCTGCTTCCCCCCCAAATACACATCTTCTTTTGTGTCTAACTTCTTAATCATCTCTTTTAGTTAATCACCTTGATTTCCTGTTCTTGCCAACTGGAAAGATTATTCCTGCCCAGTGTTAACTTCCCTCAAAAGAGCAAATTTCAAGTAAGCATCACCGAAGTACATTTGATTTGCTGAAGAAATGGTCCTTTTCAGTCACTGAATTCCATTTCTCCTGTCAGAGGCAACCACATCATGCAGTTACTTTCCTGAACTGATCAGCTGCACCACTGTGATTCTATGATTACCAGTGGTAAGAAGCCAAATTCTGAAAAGGGGTGGGGCAGGGTTTTTTCCTAAATATCCATTTTTATTTTCATGGTAGTCACCTGGATGACTGAAAATGCATTGTGTCCAAAGGCATTTGACAGGAGGTCAACGAGTTCTCTCAGTGTTTCACTGTTGGTATCAACGAGAGCTTCACCAGAGAAAACTACTGAGAAATGTCAAGAGTGAAGACAGCCAAAATTCTTTATTAATGAAGGCTGCGTGCATGAGTAAAGCTGTAAAGTATTAAGAAGCCAGGACAAAAGGAGAAAACACACACACATACTCTGCCCATTTCCCAATTAAACACCAATTCAAATGATTTCATAAATGCAAATGGGTCTAGACTCTGAACTCAGAAGCCAGTGTTACTGCCAAAACTCTAATCCAATGACCAGCAGTAACTAAATAGACATATATTGCACATTTTCAAGGCATTGGGCACGGAAGTGAATTTTATCAACCATCAGGTAACATAAAACAGGTATCAGCCATGCAGTTGAAAATGGAAGATAAACAGACATGGACTTGTCTAGAAAAGTATTTCCCTTGATTTTTCACAACTGTTTGCTTTGAAAGTTGATAAATATTTAAATATCACTATTAAAAAGTAATTATTTAACTGACAGTTATGAAATCGTACTCTGAATGTGAAGGCTTTGAGACAAAAGAATTCTATCCTAGGATGCTGAGTTACTAGTGAACATCTCGAGCCACAGCAGAACACACAGTGAAGTTTGGAATAGTATCACTCTGCTCCAGTAAGAATCTGGAAGTAAAAAATGTGAGTATTTAACAAGTGATGCAGGTTTTATTACCTTCAAGAGGTTACTCTAATTTCGAAGATAGAACCAGCTTTCCAAGGAACAATGCTAAAATGCAGTAAAGGACCCAGGTCTGATTCTTTAGCAACTCCTTCCATTTAATCATAAAAACCAGATAAATCCATTTTAGCAAAACTGAAAAGACAGACTAGGCAGATAAGAAACAAATCAGTTAAGTACAAACATCAGAAACTAAACTATGAGATGGCATACAAATCCTGTGGTTTGCAGAGATAAATCTGTCAAAGGCATTCAGAAGAATCAAAACTGACACTAAAACTAAGGCTGGAGCAGGAGCTAGTGCCAGTGCACAACAGGAAGACTGAGTGAGAGATGTTTCAGACTTGTCTCCACTTTGAAAATCCCCTAGCTTTATTAATTTGTGTCACCACTTCATCATCATTTCTAAAATAGCCTATTTCAGAAAATACCATCGCTTCTATAAACTGGGATCTTGACAACGTCTATGATTTGCATTGCCTGACAGGGCATGCTGGAAACCAGCAATATTCCAGTGCTCCTGTGCAATGTCACACATACCACATTTAAAAGAGACCTTACATAACACGCAATAAGCCAGGGTAGTACTTGTTATGAACACAGATTTACTTTGTAGCAAGGAAAGGCAGTGGAATTTCCTGTACCTTACTCCTGCCTTATCACATAAGGTTAATATTTTTTGTGCTGAGAAAAAAGTGCTAAGCAGCTTTGCTGCCAGTGGATGCCAAAGGGAGTTTTTGCATTGTCTGAAGACCAGTAAATGACCCATCCTCCAGCCACCCCTTTTCCCCCTGAGCCAGTAGCTCACACATCAGCCGCGCTCGCTCCCTCTCGCGCGTGAAGCACGGTGAACAACTGCGCTGTGACTGCGAGAGCAAGAGGGCAAAAGTTAACACAGCAAGCAAGTAACCAAACACTGGCACAAATTCAGAGGGGTGGTATAGTGTGTTTGCCATCACAAGGAATGGGATACAGTGGCTGCCATATTTACTATCTCACTGCTACTGGTTAACACCCAAGAATGCCTAAGGATGAGGACAGAAAAATTTAAACAGCTAAACCAGTTTCCTTCAGTACAGTCTGCTGGTGAAGGGAGATGAAGCTTCAGAAAAGCCCATTAACAATTATTTGGCAGAAGGGGAAAACCATCGACGCATGCAAAAAGAGTAAAAAACTAGATGCTTATGTTGATATATGCGAGAAATGAAGGTTATACATTCAGAATTTTCTATCTCCTCCCACACACACAATTCTGTCACAAAGCACCGTGGTACTGCTGCAAGCTCAGCATTTCAGCATCCTAGAGGGACTAATTAAACCAGCATGATATAAACTGTGCCATTTGCCTGACCAAACCAGGAACCTCTACCCTGGACAGTCTGCTCAACGACCCCTCAGGTGGGGGACACATTTATGAACTGAATTTCCTTGCACGCAGCTGGCTGCGGTATGATCAGGTGATGTGAAGCAGCACTGAACAGAAGTATTATTTATCAAATATATTAAAGGCCCAAATAATGTGCAGTAGCATTAGTGGATAGAGTGAAGCACAAACATAGCACCTAAAGAGTTAATGCACTCCTCCCCAGCTTCACTATTTGAAGCAATAGCCTTCTGTTTGTTGCAGTATTTAATTCAGTCTCGGGAAACAAAAAAACACACCATGTGCTAAGTTGTTTTTTGTGGTGAAATCCCTCCCTGTACCAGAGACAATCTTTAATTCAGTTCGACATACTGTTTGCATTACAACAAGCTGCAAATTACTTCCAGCAGAATCATAACAGGTAGAGATTATCTCAAACTATATTCTCAGCTGACAGCAGATCCTTTCTCCAAGTGGTGTCCTGACTTTCTCCAAAGACATTAACCTGTCTCATGTACTGTCAAAGGAGAGAACCACGCTGCAAATAGTGAGCTATAGAAACGTGGGTCACCAGCGGCTTGGCAAAGGGTTAAGAGTGATGTCAATATCTCTGGTACCATAAACAGAAGAATGCTGTAGGTGGAAAGAACACTTCTGTGAAGAGGAAATAGGGCAGGCTGGTGACACTTAGGCAAATACTGTAGTTGGGAATGCAGAAAGCGGGATAAAACCTTTAAGATACTACGTTTTAGAAAGCAAAGCAGGAAGAGAATGCAGGAGGAAACCAATTTCTCAAAGAGTTTGCTCTAGAGTGCTCATAAATGTTTATATGTGTGTGTACAGAAAACACCACTAGCTAATCATTTAAAATAGCTGGCAGAAAAAATCAAGTGCCTTCCATTCTCTCGATAAATACTTCAAAGAGCACGGCAAAAAAAGCAAAGCTGCTCAAAACCATTGTGTAGAAGGGTAAGCTTGTGTCTTCCACTCTCCCCAACACACTAAAAAGGCAGAACAAAGTTTATATATGCACAGCACATTCAGCAAAAATCCAGAGTTTCCATATTGGACAAAATTCAGACTAACAAAGTACACCAAACAGTCACATTACACTTTGCTTCAAAGATGCTAGCAGAATAATCAGTAGATCTGAAGCATCATTATTAGTGAGAGGCATTAGACACACAGCCCAATCTCCTGCCTTTGGACCTTGTGGGAAGAGTGACTGGGCCTTTCCATGGTTCCCTCTTGTGGCTTTCTGCAGGAGAAAAGGATCCACCAAGGGAGCTGAGGAGCTGGCCAGAGAGGTCACCCAGAGAGCTGCGGGCAGACAGCAGCGCACGCACCGCCCAGGGCAAGCCCACGGTGCAAGATGCTGATGAAGATGGTGATGAAGGCTGAGAAGCAGAGCAGGAAGGCTGCCTAACCTAAACTGACTCGCTCAGGTGAAAGCATTGGGAAATACACTGGAGTGTGTATTTCCAGCCAGCAGCTGGGAACTCCAACTGTTACAAAATCCCAACGCTGAAGATGAACAAATGCTCTAAAACCCAAACCGGTTTGGGTAGCTCCAGGCTACTTCAGCAAAGTTAACTGACCACCTCAAACACAAAAGAAAACACAGAGCAGGCAGAAAAGGTGCAGTTATGGGATTTAAGAACTGAAATGTGAGCGATTTTCACCCTGCATCTAATTCAGTTAACTGGAGATTGCCACCACTGAGACAGCCCCAGTTGCTCTCCTGAGTGCCTGTGATCCCAAGGCTGCAGTGCAGGAGGGTGGGGAGGGAGGGGACAAGTGCATGGCAGATCAATCCACCTGAAAGACACTAATCCCTCCCACGCACACCCTGAATAACCTTCTGTTGTAAGAGGCTCTAACTGGACTCTCCATTGCACCCTACAATCGCCAGGGCTTTTGTGTTAGAAGTCATCAAGAAGGCAGATACAAGGGTGTCACCTCTGGCACCAGCCTACTGCGACAGCAGGTAACGTGACATCACGAATCAAGAACACACCTCCCCCTGTTGCTCATCTACAGCCAACCAAATTGCTTAGGACTACAGAGTCAAGCTGACCAGCTTCAAGTGATGCATGAAAAAGGGCAGAATTGGAGGGGGGAAGGCACAGTGACCACTACCTGCACTACCTCCCTTCCCTACTCCAGTCCTAGGTTAGCTGGGGTTAGGTTTCCTGCTCTCCTTAAACATGAAGACCCACGGTGGCATGCAAAATAGGACTGGACTGGATGACAGCTACACAACCCTCAACCTTAAGAAAGCAATCTGGATTACCCAAACTCCAGTGGCTTAACCTCAGGTCTGTCTTCCTCTTCGGTCTGTACTTACCAGGCATGCCTAAACTTGCAGCGCCTGGGCTGGGGAGGCAAGGGCATCTTATCCCCACTGCCAGGTCCTAGGTGGTTTCTTCCACAGTAGGTGATTGATTGCTCTCTGGAGACATTAAATGCTTCTCTGCAACAGCAGAAATAGCCTTGCTGTGTACATGAGGTATGCTGAGCAAATTTGTGAGGGACAAGCAACTAAATTTTTAGATGATGTAACATCGACAAGGGAAGGGAGCTGACTATATTATCCAGATAGAAGGAAATACTCTAATTAACCTTCAGATTGGAATAAAACAGTGTAAGTGACTAAATAATACTGTGAATTTTATCTCTGAAAAAAAGGGGGGCTACTAATTTAATTTAAAGAAGTCACTTACACATCTTTGATCACCGATTTGACGTCCCTTGACAATACAATTATTTTAAAATGTAATTAATTCTTTACATCAGGTGTAATCAAGCAATTGCTGAGTTTGGTCAGGCAGCTTCTGCTAGGGGAGTTCTCATCTGAGATTTATTTATCAGTGGTCAATAAAAGTATTATTCCCAGATTCTTCTAAACCATCGATTATTAGTGACTTGTATCAGCAACTTTCTTGGATGCTCTTCAAAGCAGAGAACTGCAACTGCACTTTTTCTGGTTTACCTTCTAGGAAGCTGATAGAGCAGTTTTTTTCCTGGATAAAAAGTTCTTTGCAGTGGAAGTGAGAGCCATTATCTTTCAGAGTAGCAAGTGAAAAAAAAAATTATCCTGTCTGTATTCCTCCACACCTGCAAATCAGTTCTATTAACAGCATGAGGAACGTGTTCCAGAACGAGCAGAGCTCTGGAACAAGACTGCATTAGCAGCTGAGAGACACTGCCTGGTCTCTCAGGGCACTGCCTATTGAAGGAGAGTGTTAAGAAAGCCCTTTGTAGTCTTAACAGTAGTTGAGACCACTGTAATAGTTGGGAAATTTCTTCATTCCTGTTTTTACTGACAATTTTTTTGCCTTGTTTTCACCGAGATACCTCGTAACTAAATTATCCACCATAAAAAAGGGAAGTCGAGTTGAATGGTTGACATAACAGGCACGGAATCCGAGCTTAGCATCGGTAAATGGCCTCCCAAGGATGCAGGGAAATGGTTTATGTGAGTCATCCTGCTATTTTTTTAGTCAAAAATGAGCCATACGTTTTCTAGAGACAGAACGAAGGCAGGTTGGCTCCAGTTTTAGTAGAGCTGGGAAGCACAATATTGCCTCCCCAGTGAAATACAGGGGGGTTGGGGCTTGTTTGGTTCTTTTTAGAAAGAAGCCAAAGCTACTCTGGGATTCTAGAGCACCAGTCTTCACAAGGGCAATGTTTTTTCCCATTTTTTTGTTTGTTTGTGCGTTTTTGGGTTTTATTTTTCATTGGTCTGTTTTGTTGGGTTTTTTGTTTGTTTTAAAAAGGTAGTTATGATCAATNTTCCAGCCCTTAACATTCTACAATTCTATGACTGAGTTGTGGTAACACTGCACCGTACAACTTCACAGACCCACTTCTGTAGAGGTTTAAAGAAGATTTCCAACCCACACTGCAGACCATCCTAACAAAGTCTGTAACTTCCGAGGTCCCTGAGGTGGCTCGAGCCATTCCAGACACATGCATGTGAGTTTCCCCTCAGCACCTGACAGCCTGTGTGATGCTGCAGGAGGTGTTGTACCAGCCTGGGCTCTGGATCCACACCTCTCCCCACGCTGCTGGGCAAAGGCACGGAGCACAAACCGTGGATGGTAGAGTGCCTGGAAGCAGGAATCATATAAGCCTCAGTCTTGCTGATTTTACTTGTGGGGAAGAAAAAACACCAAACCAAACAAAAAACCCAACCAAAACCTGTGGTACTTTTTGATTTTGACTTTCACACATGGATTTGCATAACTGTTAGGCTTACTGAACAGCGCTAGCACTTGCAAAACTTACTCTCATACAAATGTTTTTCAAGTGGTTTAATTGTGAAGATTATCTTGACATGTATTAGGATAGCACTGCTGCTGCCCTGGCACTGCTGTGAAAATCCCTTCCACTGCTGTACAGGTTCCAATTATTACCATCCAGGCACTAAATATTTCCTTTTTCCATTGATTTTCACAGACATTTCTCTCACGAAATTATATTTCTCTTCCATAATGAAGTACTAACGAGAAGATGGGGGAGACACAAAACCTGCTAAGATCAGGCTGGACTTGATTGATTCGTTTTATCAAATGATCTTAGTTTTAGTCCAATGGATGGGATAACCAAGAGATCTCTGTTAGATTGATGGTTTTTCTGAAATTCAGCAGCTTATATGAATTTAAATGTATTTGGCTAAAACAGTCAACATAGATCCAAATGCCTTGAAATTTTATGCAGCACTGTTATAGAATATTAAGTTCAGCCAAGGTGTATAACATTTCCAATAAAAAATCTGAGTATCATGCTTCTGAAAGGCTTTTCTTCTAAAAAACAACAGAACAAAGATTACCGGACTTTCAAAAATCAAGGCACAAATATTATTAGCTGGGGTTTTTAAAATCATGTCTGTTTCTATCTGGATTTGTCTAGAGATGAAACCCCCGCTGCAAATATGAAGTATATGTATCTTAACCAAAAAAGCAACTGCCCGACCACGCTGAAGGTAGAAGCAGATGGTAATGGCATGTTGTTACCTGAAAAGATCAGGTGTCTCTTCTGTCTTAACCGCAGTGAAATGCAATCCTCATCAGCAGAGAGCAAACCAACCGTATGTAAAATCCTCCTGGTTGCTAATGTACTAAAAGACATGTTTACCATCAAGCATGTGCACGTCTTACCCTCATATTGCTAACTCTGTTTAAAAACCAGCAATACTTAACACTACCCACTTTTTTGTAAATGCACTTCAGTTTTCTTCTCTTCTGATTCTGAACTCTCCGTGCAGGTCTGTAATCCACAGGGCAGGGACAGGGCTGCCCTTTCACAGAGTGCAGTGGCCCTGCTTCCTGCTGCAGCTGTGCCCTGGCCACGCAGCAGTGCAGCAGAGCTGCCCATTCTTCACCAATTCCTCACTAGGTACCTGTTTTGACACCCTTGCATTTGCCTGTAGCTCTCAGCAGCAGCTAACTGCACCCACGCGCATCTCTTGCCTCTCAAACCATTTCTGTTCCGCCTGCTGTCATGGAGAGATGCAGTAAGGTCAAGTTCTCCATTCTAGATCTGGCAGACAGAGCTTAGGCACAACACAGGTCCAAGACTTGTTTATCCACCCTCCTGTGCCTGCAGTCGGGCGTGGGAGAGGTAAGGATTGGATGAGGAGAGGAGAATGGAGCAGAAATGAAGAAGATGTTTTCTCCTAAGAACTAGGTTTTCCCAAGTAGCTCAGACCAGCTGCTCTCCCTCCAGTCAGGGAACAAATGGGACAGAGTAGGTAAATGGGAGAGGCCCCTTCACCCCTCCTGCTCCATCTGCAGGGCTGGCTGAAGTTCACGAGCAGCCTGGAGCGTGCTGTATCGTGGCAATACTGCCAGGTTCTGCAAAGCAGCAGCCTGGGACAATTCACCAAGAGGGTTGAGACCAATTTCCATGGGCCATGTTTAAGTGTGATGAGCATTTTACTCAAATCATTCCTGCGTTCGTTCATAGATTGAAAACAACCTGATACCAGCTTACTTCTGTTCCAGTGTGGTAGTACATCTTCCCTGAAAAAGCTGGTTGTGAAAGGACTGCAAAAGATCTCCCAGAGAGCTGCAGACAACCACATACGGCAGCCTTTTCACAGGAAACTTGAAAGATTGGAAAGATCAAATTCTTCATCAGCACTGTAACCTGTTTTGCCAGTGCCACTTCTCTTCAGCACCCAGGTGATGTCCTAGTGCTGAGAGTGCCATCCTTTGGCTCAGCCTTTATCACTATGCAAGGATGACTGTCTGACATTCCCCATTTCAGGATGGATCTAGAGTGGATATGAGTAGGATATGATCTTATATTCAGCTGTCCATCACAGATGGATTCTGAAGCAAGAAGACTTTTAAGAGATTTTATTTTTGGACTAAAGAGAGAGATCAAACTGTAGCAAGCAGAAGTTTACTCTGCTTTGCCATTGCCACGCCAGGGTCTTTTTTAGTAAATTCTCTTGTTAATCATCTCTGTGCTTTACCAGGACCACCTGCTAGAAGGAGCTGAGGAAACTGTGAACGAGCAGGGATAATTTTCCTAGCGATCCCTGATAACAGCACTGCACCTACACGACAAGCAAGGATCAATGGCCTAAAGCCACTTCCACGATTAATATGGTTCCCTGTTCAAACCACCGGGCACAGATAACAGTCTGCATGAGAGCAGACAAACAAAATTACAAGTCAGATTTTGTTCAGAGTGCTGCCTACAGCAATAACATCCACAGCTCTGGGAAAGCTAAGCATATAATACCAAACAAGCTATTTTTCTCTGTAATGCATTTTAACATGCAGGACACAGAGAAATCACAGGACAGCTTTATTTCCTTGTGAACACTTATCTATTGCTCTCATAAATACATCAAGCAGCTCTGTAGGATTTCAGTCCCTAACAGAAGCAGACAGGTTTTAGGAAGAGGTTTAAAGAGAAATAGGGTGTGGTACCTTTTTGCTTCCAGGAATATTTATTTATAATTGTAATTTCTGGTATCAATGTAAAATTCAACACTCATGAAGGGAAAAAATCACTTTGCTTGTAAAACAATCCTAAGCACATTTGGTCAGAAATTTTGACAGAAGAACATTTTCTGTCAATACTTAGAAAAATACATGTATTTGGGAACACACCCTGCAGCTATTTCATGGAAGAAATGCAAAAATAGAGGTACAATGCAAATTAAGTTGAATTATAGGTATTACAAGACATACTGTATTTTTAGTAATTTAATATTGTACAAGCTTAATGTTATAGTAGTGGTCCAAGCAAAGCAATCAACATGATGCCTGAGACCCACGACTTGCATGAAAATGAAGCATTTTGGTTGTCTCATTTTTAGTGTTGAATTTTAACATATCAGCTTTACATTTAAATTCAAAATAATAAATTTTTAAAATAACAACAACAACAAAAAAACCTCAAAATAAAATGTTAGCGTTCCTCGTGGCCAGTGTCTGACTAGATTTAGTTTAAAAAACACTTGGATTTTAAAATAAAGATTGGGGGGCATTCCTGTCCCTAGCCACATTGCTGCCTCTTCAAAAAACTAAGGATGAGAAGGAAGTCATTGAGTAACATTCTGTGTAATAAACCATGACTCAATGTCACAGCATCTTGAAACTTAGGGTAGAGGTCTCAGGGGCAAAATTAGACCAACACCTACATTCTGACCATGAAAACACCAAGAGGAGAAATGGAAGAGCAAGCATAGCAAGAGGAAAGACAACAATTATGTATGATGCAGTATCCTTGGGTCCTGCCAGTTTCCTCATCCAGTGCTCTCAATGGCAGGAGGATTGAGGAGGTGCCTCACACCCCCCTTCCCCCGGGCATTCGACCAAAAGACACAGGTTAGTGCTTAACAGCAGACCAGGAGCATAACTGTCAATATTAACATACATCTGCATGTCAGAGAAGTGTTGTTTCAAAATACGTACAATATCAATTACTTATTTACACCCAAAACTCTGCTGTGGTCAGAGAAGATAAAAGAGGGGGAGGAAAAAAAAAAAACCAGGGTTCCTTTACAGATTATTTTTCCACCCTTCCCTTCAAATAATGATACAGACTCTATGGAAGCTCCCTGGTATCACTTAATTTAAAAAAAAAATAAAAAATGCTTTTGCTTACATTGTTCAGGTGTAGGAGAACACTTCTGAGTGGAAAACAAAAAGAAAAATAAAAAAGCTGCATTAATTCAGAGGTATTGCACAACAGAATGTGGCATTTTAGAAGAGACTTGCGCAAGCACAGTGTAAACGTACTCACACCTTCCACCTCTATTACCTGCAGCACTAGTCAACACTGACTGCTGTCACAAGCACACAACATGCACAACATCTACAGCAAAATGCTGTTCAGACCTAAAGAACTTCTGTGCACCCAGCCACCCCCAGCTACACCCGAATACACGGGTGAGAGTGCTTTCCCGGGGGATCGCAGCAGACAGCAGCACTGTACAGTTCCTATTTTGGGGTGGTTTTTTGAAGTAACAATGGCTAGGAAAAAAAAAAGGGGGGCTTGTTTCACCTGGAATGAGTTAGAAAGGCCCTAAGCAGTGACATAATTCTGAGGTGGTAGCTAAATTAGATCAGTTTTAATCAGCCTGTAGGGCTGAACCCACAAAGGTCAACATTGAACTGGATCCTGTGCTGAGCACATTTTACCAACGTGTCATCTCAATGTTCCTAGTCTGAAAGACTACTGCCATTCATCATTTCCTTGGAACTCTTTTGGTGGGTTGTTAAAGGGTTCAGAAGGCTGAGGCTGGAGGCAAGATCTGGTTTTGTCTGTCTACTGGTGCCATAAGCAGGGCTGGTTTTTGCAGGTCTGTTAGGCTGCAGTTCCAAGAGTTCAGGGCTCCCACAGGGCACTGGGGTTAGTTTCTCCTCATGGATCTGTTGGGACAGTGGAAGGCTGGAGTGTTTTGACATAAAAAGACTGACCTAATTAAAGTTGATTCACTCTTCCCAGGTATAAAGTAGCCAAGTTTTGAAGCACCACGCCCCATCATATCATGAGGGTGGAAGCAGACTGGATCCTTGGAACATCTGCTGACAAGTTTGTACCTGAAAAATAACTCATTTGACATAGGATAGCAAGTACTCAGATATCCCTGAGAAAATTCAAATGGAGAAGGATTAGTCAAAGTCTGCTTAGATAAAATATATTTATGTACCAATATGAAAATTGGCTACATATGAACTTCCAGATCTTATTTCCATGCCTTGTTCCCTCGTCTCAGCCATACTTGGGTGGGGTTTTTTCACATTTTGGGGTTTCATTTCTATTTTTCTTGCTTCATAGAACCATAAGCACTTTGCTTGGAAACTATGCTGTGTGCTGTATTGATAATTCAGTTTAGTCTTTGTCTTCTGCTGCAGATACAGGGAAAGACAGCACATAATGAACATTTATGCAAAACCTACAACAGTAATCTGGGGCTTCTATTACTTCTCCTTTAATATCTATTTTAATGGCAAGAAATAGCAATAAAACTTTTCTCCAACATCACCACATGGCACTTCTTAATACAGAAAAAAAATATTTTCATTTACACCAAGGCAACATATATATTTATATATACAAATATACACAGGGTGACATACTGATTCCATTAGAAATAGGGGAATGCATTTCTGAAATTTAAGAGCAGAACTACTTGCTCTTCCTTGAGTACATTTCTCCTGTTTCACTCCATCTCACATTTCTTGACTTTGCAGTCTCTCTCTCTGACCTGCTATAGCCCACACCAGTCTCACCCACGTGACTAAATGTGGATATGGATTATTAGTTAAAATATTGGAATATATTTTTCATTCTGCATGCTGCTGTTCACGTTTTGCACCCATCAGATGATTTTCAAAAGCCCTTAGCTTTTACTTCCATCTTAGTTCCCACTGAAGTTCAGTTTTAGGATTGCAGGTACTAATACAATTCCTCAAGATCAGAGCTCATAGAACAACTGGAAATTTTCTTTAATAAAAGAAGAAAAAGACAACAACATTGCCACCCAGAATTTGAAAAGTTCATAGAACCACTGCAATGGACAAATACCCCTACCCTGAGACTTCTGTAAATGTACTCCATAAAAACTCCAGAGGCAGAACTAAAGTGTGTGACTTTATCCCAGTTTCTCCCATCTGTAAAACCAGGTAATTATATTTAACTACTTCACTGAATACTCTTAAGCCCTTATTATATATAAAATCTGTGAAGCTTTTAAAACTGTCACGAAATGACAGAACTTGAATCAGAAGAGAGGGGCTCCATTATTCTCCCAGTTAGTATTAAACACCACAAGTTCAGAGGTGTATACATTATGAAGGCTCAAAGAGACTACCTTTTAACTTTTTGTTAAGCTCAACACCTTAAGCTCAAAGAATCTTTTTACTGAAGGAAACATCTACACTTTAATCATTCTTGTGACTCTTCTTTTAATCTTCATCTGTTTTTTTTCTTTACTTATGGACAACAGAGCTAGAGAAAACAATCCAGCCTCGGTCCTCTCAGGGCTAGGCAGTGTTACCATCTCCCTCCCCATTCCCAAACTTTCCAGCTCATGTACCCAGGGATCATGTCAGTCCTTCGGCCACAGATGTTTTGCACAGGATGGAGTCCACTGCTTTAAAAGAAGTTCTACTGCTATGTCTCTTGGTGCATAACATTCCATTTGCTATATTAAAGCAAGTTTGACAAGAACAGTCACTGGGTGATTTGGTCCATTCATTATTATTTCTCAATCATCGAGTCCAACCTTCATCCTGACATCTCTCTATCCATTAGACCAGAGCCTCAAGTGCTATGTCCACTCGTTTTTTAAACCCCTCCAGGGATGGTGACTCCACCACCTCCCTGGGCAGCCTGGTCCAGGGCCCAACCACTCTCTCAGTGAAGAATTTCTTCCTAATATCCAATCTAAACCTCCCCTGGTGCAACTTGAGGCCATTTCCTCTCCTTTTATCGTTAGTAATTCGGGAGAACAGCCCAACACCAACAGCCTTGCTACAACCTCCTTTCAGGTAGTTGTAGAGAGCAATAAGGTCTCCCCTCAGTCTCCTCTTCTCTAGACTAACCAACCCCAGTTCCCTCAGCCTCTCCTCATCAGCCAGGCTTTCCAGACCCCTCACCAGCTTCACTGCCCTTCTCTGGACCCTCTCCAGCACCTCAATGTCCTTCTTGTGCTGTGGTGCCCAAATCTGGACACAGGACTTGCATACAGGGGCACGATCGCTTCCCTGCTCCTGCTGGTCACACCATTTCTGACCCAGGCCAGGATGC
>VWZY01013669.1:304975-328290 GCA_013399075.1 Chloroceryle aenea | reverse complement strand
GAGCCAGGCTAAGGACTTGATTCCTAACAATGGCCTGCCACCCTTAGGCTCAACTCTAGCAGGCCTAGTTTTATCCCCTTCCCCCTTCAGACCTAGTTTAAAGCCCTTTCAGTGAGCCCAGGCAGCTGATGCACGAGGAGTCTTTTCCCTCTCTGGGACATGAACTCTGTCTGTCACCTGCAGACCCCATGCAGAGCAAAGCTCCCCATGCTCAAAACCCCCAAAATTCTGCTGGAGGCACCAGCCTCTCAGCCACATGTTAGTCAGGTGGGTCTCCTTCTCTGTCAGTACTGATCTCTGCCACGGAAGGGACTGAAGAGAACACCACCTGAGCTCCTGAGCCCCGAAGCGATCTCCCCAGGAGATACCAAGGGAGTGACCTTGCAGAAGTCTAAATGTCTATTTTCATACTACTTCTTTGTCAACAGCCCAACGCATAAGCACCTGGAAAACGTGGCAAGGGTAGTACTCTATCAACACCTATCTTCAACAAACTCATGCTGACAGGCATTAGAGACATCCTATGATTCTCCTCTGTCCTTTATTAGCCAAGTCCTACATCAGTTATTGCATCATTTTACCCGTATCAGTATCCAGGCTCATACAAGCACCTTGCTTACCTGCTCTGCAAGTGTGGCATTTACCCAGGTTTCTCCTCTCACCCTGGTATGCCAAGACTTTTGTAAAATCAACAGCAAGAGCCCAACACTAACTCCTTTGTCAGCTCTCTGTGGATTAAACTGCCTTCATATTTAAAAAAGCCACGCTACCATCTATGTATCCACTGTCCCGGGCAATGTGCCTCTGGGAGGCACCCACATTTCATTTCCCATGTTACACTTTACATTTTAAACAATGTACAGCCTTCCTATATGACCATCAAGCTGCTCTCAAGTGGGAAAATCAAATCCAACCAACAATAAGTGCTCTTCCTTCTCATCCAAACGTTTCAGTCTTCAGAAGCAAAGCGACCTCAGCAGGAAGTCCTACCAGTAGATGAAAGAAAACAACTGCAATACCAGTATCCTTCCCACTGTAGGCTTGGTTTATTCCCTTTACACACAGGCGACTGACACCCAGGCCAGTAAAAATGTTAACTGGACAAACAGAAAAAGAACGGGGATTAATTTGCTTGGAAAATTATGAAAAACTCTGTTCCTGATCGGGAAATGTGGACACCAACATTCAAACAGAACACTTTGTTTAAAATATGGATAAGGAAATGTAAGATCTGAATAGTCTGTTACTTTTCCATCTGAATTACTGGCAGCAACATAAATAACCAGGCAGAAAATTCATCTCCTCTTCTCTGTGATGTTCAGTTTATCTGAGAAAAAAAGGTTCAAATGGATCAGCTTTGGTATCCAAAGCAGCCAATCTTTTGTGCTGGCAAACATCAACGTTTTAAAAACGAGGGGAAAAAAACCCCTAACTCTCAGAACAAATATTGATTGATCACTCTGTCAAGCTGATGCTGAACCTATTATCTACTTGGTCTCAGAAACATGTACGTCAAAATGCTCTGCTTCTGAGAGTCCTCGTGGATATTTATTTGGGGACTGGGATGGAGGGTTAGGAAAGAGAGGGGAGAAGCTGGGAGATTTCATGCCTATAAAAGAGCAATTGAAGATCAGACTAAAGCTCATTTAAAGACTTCCAGTAAGAAACTGTGACCAAGGCTTAAAACACACTAAAGAAGCAGCTTCATCTTGAACTTTGGGAGCAGCTGTGCTCTCTTTCCCCTTCCCCCAACACAGGAAACAGACCTAGAAACAAAAATAAGACAGGAATGCTCCTGTGCAAGCTAATGTTGTTGGCTTCTTAAACACCCACTACTCTTGTGCCAAAAAAAATGAAACCTAGGAGGACTTAACACTTCAAAGAGACTGATTTAAAGACAGAATTTTCTATCAGAGACAGATATGCTTTCATTTTGTAAACACGCTGGAAAAATGTTACCACCAGTGCATGTCAAGACAGATTTCATTTATATTCCTGTACCACTTCTGCACAAAAACACTAGTGCATGTTACACTTTTACCTATTTCAGAGCACAATTAATGCTGCAGCAATGTTATCTCCCATCAGGAACAAAAAATGCAGCAGTTGAATCGTCCAATACCTCCCAAAACATTCTATTACAGTCTGAGTTTGAAAGCCCAACGCTACAGAGAAGTGTTTGACAAAGAGGTTCTCTCCTTATTAAGCAATGATACATAATTATATGTTCAAGGGGAATGTGAATAACATCTTGCCAAAGGAATGTACGGCCACATATGCTACTCACAGTATTCAAAACTACAAATTATAGTCATGCTTTCACTTGTGTTCTTAAGAACTTGGCCTTTGTTCAGTGTATTTCATTTTCTGAACAAAGGTAAAGAGAAGGGAAGTGAGTGGTAGGCAAATCTCTGTCCAACTTGAAAAAAAAAAAAACCAAAAAACAACTTCACTTAATTTTGACGAGTACAAATCAGCTCCACGGCTTGCTCTGCTTCAGTCACCAAAAACAACTCAGGTTTTCAACACTTAATTTAATATTTTGCAGGCTAATGGAAACTTTACATAATGCATTCTCCCTCATAAAGCTAAAACGTCAGTGCAGATGGATTGAGATCTTGGTATGGAGAGAAAGCAAATGTTATCTTTCCAAAATCTTCAGCCTAACAAAAACCATGTGGAGGATGGGATGAGCCCTGATATGAAAATACAAAAAAAGGGAAAATAATCGTACCTGTTTTAACAAGAGTGCCTGTACCTCTTTCTGAGCACACTGTCCCTAGCCATACCTCTCTCAACAGTACTCAATGTTTGATTAAAATACTTTCATGACCCCTCCTCATTCTGCTAGTGTCCTCCCTATGGCAGGACATGAGAAACAGATTGAAAACCATCAGTTGCTATGATTGTTAACAGTTACATTTCACTCTCACTTAAAATCTAGTAAGTATTGTCAGGTTAGTCCTCAGTCACAATGAATTCCAGCTTTGTTGATTTCCTCCTTTAAAAAAAAAAGACAAGAAAATCCATGTTTGATCTTTTCTTTGTGCACTGAGAGTTCAGGGCCATGCAGCACTTGTGCCTTTAGCACCTGTTAGCAGTTCCTCAGAGAAATGGATGGAGAGCAAAGGCAGGTCAAGGGAGGCTTTCAAGTTTAAACCATTCCATTCATGGATCACATCCCACCCAACCACGCAGTGCAGTCCCTTAAAGCATCCTTTTCTTCACTGCTACGACCTAGCAAGAGGGAAAGAACTTGCTGGGCTAAAAAGCACCTCCTTACCAGAGGTGTTTTATTATCCAATATAATGCAGATCAAACCACTTGATACTTGTTGGCTTACAGCAGGGAAGTGGACCAAGCTTTAAACAGGTTACAAGAGAATCTACAACCAAACACACACAGCAGCACCTCTAGCAGAAAAGCCCCACCTGCACAAGGGGTGCTAGTGGATCACACTTCTTTTTATACTGCCATCATTACTGGAGCATAAAGCTTCTTAATCCTGGAAAACAGTATTGAGAACACAGGGGAACAAACTCCTTGACTTGACTGCCAAGAGTGGATGTTCCGAAATGCCTGAACTGTCACATTCCCACACTCAAAGCAAGCTTTCTATCAAGTCCCGAGCTAAAGAAATGTCTGGGTATTTTTTTGACCACCCTCTTGGTAAAGAAATGCTCCCTGATGCCCAGTCTAACCTCCCCTGGAGCATCTTTGAGCCATTCCCACAAGTCCTATCACAGGATCCCAGGGAGAAGAGATCAGCACCTCCCTCTCTACTTCCCCTCCTCAGGAAGCTGTCCAGGGAGGTCACCTCCCAGCCTCCTTCTCTACAAACCAGAGAAACCCCGAGTGCTCAGCTGCCCCCCAGAGCACATTCCTTCCAGCCCTCTCACCAGGCTTTGTTGCCCTCCTTTGGTCATATCCGAGTGCCTGATTATCCTTCTTAAACTGTGGTGCCCAGAGCTGCACCCAGCACTCAGGGTGAGACTGCACCAAGGCTGAAGACAGCAGGAAAATCACCTCTTTGGACTGGCTGGTTACGCATGTTGGATGCACCCCAGGGTGCAGTTTGCCATCTTAGGACCAACTGGACAAGAACTGAGTCACAATTAAATGTAAAAAAATCTCTATACTGATGGAAGTAGCCATTTTGTTATCTATCAGATACGTTTTGAAATGCCACGTGAACCGTAACAGGAAACAAACTAAAAGCATACAGAAAATCTAAATTCCTTTTGCCTGTTAGGGCAAAACTGTGGTCTAAAAACCAAGAAGTCTTTATGCATTGCACATCACGCACAAATATCTCCTGGTTTTGTATCAAAAAGTCCTCATGGAAGTGCTACAGAAATTGACTAAGAGGTCTTAATTATCATTATAAATTTTCTGGTTGCTTGGTAAACAATAAATGTATCCGACGATCCTTCACTTCAGCCCAGCAATTCTGCAGACATTTAGAGCTGTGTCACATTTCTCTAATGATATACTACATGACGAATACTGTACAACATTAGATTTCAAAACATCATAGTGTAAACAGAAGGCTTCAAATTTACAGCTTCGAAAGCTGCTTCCTACCTCTAGCATGTGGGATAGGCTCATTTCATACGTCTAAGAATATCTCATTTGTAAAACTCTGATCTCTGGAAACAGGACGAGATGGGCTTAAAATAGTTGGCTTGCTGATGGAACTTTATCTGCATTTCACAAAGAGTCCAAAGAGTCTTTTTAAAGAAGTTCATATCCCTTCTGTAAATAGGCATCTGCAACAGCCCCTGAATTACGTTCATACCAGACTGCAGCCCACATAACGAATAAATATGCTGTTCTATAACCAGCAGAACTAAAGAAATCTGCTTTTTTTACACCTTCATAGCCCATGGGTGCTGAAGAGCCTCCAACCCAGGCAATCACCCCACGTACTGCCTGGCCAGTGAGTGTGCACATGCTCAGCTGCTAAGGTGGCTGCTGCCCCACAGAATGAACGTTCCTGGACTGATGGTAGGTTTAATTTTCACCATACAAACTCTGGCTTCTGCTCTAAGTGCTGAAACGATGCAGAAATCACCCTACCCATACCCATCAAAATGCCCACGGCACACAAATTCAGGATTTCAGTTTCCTTTTTCATACTCTTACATTCAGGCAGTCTAAGCTGAGATCCAGAGGGATGGCTAGACTTGCCAGCTGAACCAAACAGCCAAACAGCATCACATTTACCACCACCATAGCCAGTGAGGCCCTTTCACACGGGACAAGCAGGGTGCTTTAGCTGTACTTCATCACTGAGGGGTAAGAAATGCTCACGTTCCTCTAGATTTCATCTCTCTTCAGTTTCCAGCACAGGTTAACTGGATGCTGGTTGTGCAGAAATAGTAAATTCAAAACGGTGTGCAAGAAGCAGGATTCAGAGAAGTCCATACTAGTATTCTAGTCTAAATAGGTCTATTTCTAACAGACAATTGGATTTTTACTTTTAAAGGCAGTAATAATGAGATTTTAATCAATGCTTAAATAGGAGGAATCCGTAATGGTAAAAGTTATTTGAATTGAATACCACATTATGCTGGAGACCCTAATATGTTTGTTCCTTGATCTACTGTAATTTTGACATTACAAAAATATACAGTAAACGAAGCTCTGGACAATGATATTTAGCTGTCTTGAAATTTCCTTCATGTTCTGCCAACTTCAAATCTGATTTGGACTATAATGGTAACTGGTAAACAATAATTTGGCATGCATTCATTACCAGAAAACAAAGAATGTATTTTATAAGTACAATAAACCAGATCACAGAATGGTTTGGTTTGGAAGGCACCTTGAAGATCTAGTTTCCACCCTGGTGACACAGTTAACCTTCCATTACACCAGGCTGCTCAAAGCCCCATCCAACCTGGTCTTGAGCACATCCAGTGATAGCACAATTCCAGCCTCCCTGGGCAACCTGCTCCAATTCCTAACCTTAATCTACCCTCTTGCAGCTCGAAGCCATTACCCCTCATCCTATCACTACAAGCCCTTGTAAAAGCCCCTCCCCAGCTTTCTTGCAGGCCCCCTTCAGACACTGGAAGGCTGCAGTAAGGTCTCCCTGAAGCTTTCTTTTCTCCACACTGAGCAACCCCAGCTCTCTCAGCCTCTCCCCACAGAAGAGGTGTGCACCCCAGAACAGTTTAGCCTCTAGTCCAATGTACTTTGTTTATTCTTTCGTTGCTGATGGCACAAATGGGAGACAAATACCCTATTAGACCGTAGGCTTTTAGCTGTAAGGTATTGCTGCTGCTTCTCTATCCCCTTCCCCCTGTTTTAAGAACAAGCATCCGTATGAAAGCCACTCAGTTGCAAATAAACAGGACACAACAGTTTCAGAGGGTATGTATCAGTCCTACTTCTTATGTTGTCTTCTCTGGATTTGAAAATCATTTCACATTATTATTACTTTTATAAAAAAATCCTTACTATTGGGTAAAACAACCAACAGGCTGGATGGGAAAACCAGTAACCTTGGAGGACTGCAATAAAACTGACTGTGACAACAGTGTCTCAAATATGCAAAATAAACAAAAAGGGAGGGAAAAAACATAATTACATAGATTTCCTTTTTCTAGTAACCACAGCTATCGCTTGTCAAAACATTTTAGCTGTTGTACAGCTCCAAGGTTGAAGGTGTGGTTTTAAACACATATATGTATTAAAAGATGAGCAAAGAAAAGAAAGTCGTTTTAAAGCTTACATTCCTTTTAGCTTCTAACTAATAGTATCTTTGTTATTTTAGAAGCCTCCTGGGCATTTAGAGGGCTAAACTGCAATAAAACCAAGGTACATAAATGAAACCTATTAAGGTTGTCTCAGTCAATAAAAACTAATTGCATCAAACAATAGCCGCAGCCAAGGGCCAGCCCGTGTTGGTCAGCAGGAAAGCTGCCATGGAGAGCAGGCTGCCCACCCCCACCTCCCCCAAAGCATAATACCTCCCACCCTGCCCTCCCGCAGGGCACCCCCCAGCCCTCTTCACCCAGCAAGAGGAAGCGATTTGACAGCAATATTCCAACAGCCATATGGCTGTGCCATGCAAACGTGGCCTCGCTGCCTCCTCTTGTTGCTGTTAACCTCCTCTCTGGCTTCCCAGACCGTCTCCTGACGGATGTGTTCTGCCACAGTAAACACACATGGTAAAGTTTCCTTCCTCACCCTCTTCCGGGAGGGGCACAGAGGCTCCATCAAACATGGTACCCTGTCCAAGAAGACACTTTGCCTGAGTCAGAGACTTGTGATGCACACGAGCAACAGGAGCCAGCCGTGGCACTGAGAAGTGGCCCAAAACACCCAGGAGGTTGCTAACGTGGCTTCTGCCAGGGCAGGCCTGCTGGAGCATGGTGTGGGGGGGTCCAGGTGGAAGACACAGCCCAACACACCGCGCTCGGAGGGACTTTGGGAAATACTGTAAACACTGTACCTTAACTATACAAAAAATAGCTATGTTGTGTCTCAGAACGGATTGGTAAATGAAGTCGAGTGCCTGCCTTTGCCAGAACGCTTTTGAAAAATCTCGTGTTCAATGAAAGAGGGAAAAAGTACCCCAAATATTTATAAGCCACTCAAATTCTACCTATACACTGTCTGGGAACTCCATGAGTTCCTTTTTTCCTACATCATGAACTAGACCGCATATTTACAACTGTTTCCTTCATCTGACTCAGGTTTCATCTGCTATCTCCACACCTGTCTTTTCATTTATCCTTTGAATACCACTGCAATTTATTCTGTTGCTTTGGTGACAGGCCTCCTTCATCTCAGAAGGGGAGCATTAGCTCCTCTAAGGACTATAACAGGAGGAAGTAACCGTGGCTAGACGATGTTTGGAATATGCATTTTTTGCTTCTAGTTGCAGAACGAGTCTGCATTGCCAGTGGATACAAAATTCAGACTGGAGAAAGGGAGATTACTTGAAAGAAACTTTCAAAGCAGAATTCTACATAGGTATGTCTCACGAGCAATTAATGGGGTTGCTAACTTTCTCCTTGGAAATGCCATGTTATTTACACAGAAGTCTCACAGGCTGCTTCTTCCTCAAGAGCACTGCAGGCAGTAGTCAAACATCTCTTCACCGAGAGGGGACTGGAGGTGCACGACCAAAAATAAACCCCACAAAGACAAACCAGAAAGCCCAAAGACTAAGTTCTTTTCTGCCCCCTGAAAGCATTTAGTTATTGGGTATTTGATTTAAAATCATGAAGTCTAAGTAAAATGGAGTTTAAAACATTCCTACTCCAGACAGGAAACTTTTAGAGATTGTAACTAGCAATTAAGGCTAAGTCCTAAACATACACACACACACACAGCTTCCCCCACACAAGTGCTGCTGTTTACTTCATGAAACTACTGCGTATGCGATTAAGCCCAGGCATAAATATGAGTACTTCTGGCCATATCCTATGTGGCAGAAACATCTGGCCTACAATAAAGACGTATTTCACACAAGTATTCTCTAAGGATGTAACTACATTTGGAAGGAAAGTCCCTCTATTTTCACTTCCCCCATGCTCTTTTTTTCTTTTAAGTCCAGCTCTTTAAGATTTAACTTAAAAATTTCACTCAAAATGCAGCTAGCAGCACTTTGGTTTCAACGCTGGAGAACTGATGGCTGGATATTAGCAGGGAACATAGCTTCACTAAGTCTACTACACTGAGGAAGTTCAAGGAGGAGAGAGGCATATCTGTAACTGGCAAAAAGATCAGCTCTTGGCTCTGAACACAGCTCCTTTTTAGATCAATGTCCATCTGTACAGTCCTGGCAATCACACGCCCCCTGAAATGGTCTGTAAGCTATTAGAGAAGCAACCAGAATAAAGATGCACACGCCTGCCTCAGGATGCATGGTGGAGAACGTCAAAGGTTTGGCCTCATTTTGATCTTGCCTCGTAATGCATAATCAGCTCCTTTATAGAAATGCTCTTTTTATCATCAGCAGTCTAATTAAAATGCTTGCAATTATAATGACAAAAATTACGGTTGCGTGAAGTAAGAAAACTGTATTTACTGGAAAATTTCAGCAGCCAAACAACTGGATATGATCTAAAGATAGGCTGCTTCAAAAGAGCGAGGCAATTCTTTGATTCAGAAGCCTTGAAAACACTGTGTCATTTCCCTTCTCCCCAAACACACGTGAGTGTACCAGCAGAACCACGAATAGCAACTGTTCTGAGGGGAATGTTTTTCATGAAAAGTTCACTTCACCTCCCACACACATCAAGCTGACAATTGAGAATCAATTCCAACTGTAAGCACCTACAGCCTAGAACAGCCCTCAGTACTGGTTAGTTAGTGAGTCTGTAATCTGCTTCATTTTGGGTTGGTAAAGAATGTTGGGAGGTGGTTTCTTTTTCTTTTTTTTTTGCTTTGGTTTACATTCATTTGTTTGGGTTTTTTTCAAGAGTCATCAACATGACAATTTGAAGCCATTTATTAACACTTGCAGAACCAATTTCCTCTTTCAGAAAGGCCACTTCTCAATTAAAGCCTGAAAACTGGTGCTGTGCAAATGCTTACAGGAGATGACAGCCTCTTCAAGCAACTGTGTTGCTACCAGCCTCAAGCAGACCCAGCACTGGTAAGAACACCTGAGAGGATCAATCCTGGGGTGAAGCTGGCCTGCACACCTCCCTCTCCAATAAAACTGTGCCCAGCAGTAAGTGAAGGAGCAGAACAGTTTCTTTCTCAACAGCATGATGTGGTATAGACCAACACAGCCCCTACCATCACTCTTCACAAGAAGCAGACGAGCCTGGAGCAGGCTCTGAAACGATCAGGTACAAAAACTGTGAAACCAATGGCAAGAGAAACCTTTCTGAAATGGCAACTTCAAGAGACCAACAACAATCTGACAGTTGGGTGAGGCATTCCTCTTGCAAGGATCAGTTTATACACTTCTTTTTTTAGCTTTAACTATGAAAGGTCTCTTGAGACAGCAGCTTGCTGATAGAACACAAACCTGCTTCATGTTTTCACCTACTCTGGGAGGGTTGGATTCCTTCCTAATTTGAAAAGAGAGCCATCAAGATAGAAAGCTAGAAGCTGGTACAACGATGTAAATGCCCATATTACTCACTGCTTGGCTGGCTTTGAAGAAAGAGATGAGGCACCAGAATGGCCTCTCTCCATCACAAGCTGCATGCTCCTGCAACAGGACCCTACCGTTCACTCTTATTTTTTATTGCACCAGTCAGGTTCAGAATTAAGATTTCTAGGCAGTTTTATGAAACAAAAACCAATAAATACTAATCAGGAATTCAAAAGAAAGTAATTAAGTAGTATCCGTAACTTTGAACAACTAACTCTGGACTGTTTTGCTAGGTCAACAATGCAAGCTTGTTACACTGCAATTGGCTGTCAGAGACTGCAGTTTCTGGCAAAAAAAGACGACAATCGAACCTCTAAACGTACACCTGAAACTTCATTTCATAGCTCCTGGGGTTTGAAATTAGCTGTTGCTATTTAAACAATATCAACATCAACAAATACCAATATTTTTAAGCTACTGAGACAAAAGAAAACCAACCTCTAAGCCTGTGCAATCTGCCTGTAATTCTTATAAAGTTCATTGTTTGATACGGCTCGTTGCTAGGTATTTATACACATGATTAACATGTAAATGTCTTATTTCGAGAACTATTTCGGGTCTTCTTTGCATTAGGTCACTGTACCTCACATTCTTGTTTCTTTAGGGTTCTTGATTTTTTAAAACAAAGTTCCCAGTTCCTCCTATTTCAATCACAAAACACGTTTTCATGGGTTTTAAGGTAGGAAATACTTGTAATAAATACTAAATCAACTCAGCACTACAATAATAGTGCATCTTCTCACCACCTCAAATGTTACATTGGAAACAAACTCGTTACCAATTTACAGTAGAGGCCCCCTAACCTCGATACAAATCACCACAGAGTTACCCATACTTTAAATGTGAGGAGCTGCTTCTGAGGATCAGGACCAAATTTTGCCCTTTCAAGAAACATATGAAGATGGAAAAAAACCCATCTCTATACAGAGCAGCAGTAGGCACTTGATAGGATCTTTTCCTTTAAAGCCCATTCTAAAATGCTACTTTATTTTTGAGGAGGGAGACAATCTGCTGTTGCCAGAATGCACCCCTGTATTAAAACTAATAGTGGCACTAAGCAGCAACTAATTCTTCCAGCATCCATTGGAGCTGTACCCATCCAAAGCTTCTGAAAACCAGGCCACTTGGTTAGGTATCTACATGCAACACGTTGGCCTCTCAAAGCACCCAGGCAGTCCACATGCTGGAAACACAAATTATTAACAGCATCAGCAGCATGAGCTGCAGCCAGCATACAAACAGCCCCGAGTGTTGGTCATAAAAGCACAGCAACCATGCAGTGCAGGTAACCTGGGTGTTTACTTCCGTTAGGGTTACACTCAGCAGTTGCCTGACAACCCTAAACAACCTCTGGCTTCAGCTCCAGGTCACTGCGTGACAAGAGCGGTGCTTTGTTCCTGAAGATGTAGTCAAGAAAGAGAGATCACCCTGTGTTTATCCAAGTTGCTGGTGGTCTGGCTGAAGTAGCCTGCAGCTTTTCTGAAAGGGCTTTCAAGCCTCCAAAGGGCGATCAGATGACAGTCACAGCTACCCGAGGAAGTTTTAATCAATTAACTGCCTTGGGGAAAAAAAGAACATACAGCCTGGATTACCTTTTGCACTGCGTGTGCTAGGATGGTCCTAAGACTGGATGAAGGGAACAGCTGCTACCTCGCTGTGACTGTCTTGGGTTTTATGTCACAATTCTATGGCAGTATTTCTGGAGGGCAAGGGGTTTTAGAAAGCAGGAACAGTAAGAAGCTGAACCACGTCAAGTCTCGGTGACAACGAAAGTTGCTGGAGTGACAAAGTGGCATTACTGCACCACTTGGGAAAAAACAGTAATGGCACACATAGCACAGAGCTTTAAGAAACCCAAGAAAACAAGCCTGGGGAAGGAAATCACATGTATACAAACACTGATAATAAATAATAATAAACAGAAGGTCTGTTCATTACATTATGCAGAACCTGGAAGAAAACATTATTCATCTGCCTGCCTGCTCAGTCTGTATTTTAGTGCAGGCTGCAGAAAATAATTCCCAAGATTGAAAAATAAATAAATAAACATGCAGGTGGATGGCTTTGTGTATCTGATTTCATCAGAAGCCTGAAACCTAAGTGCTGGAAACCAGAATAATCAAATGAAAGACTACAAAGCAGACTAAGTCCATCTCAAAACAAGTGGAAAAAAAAATGCACGTACATCCAGCATCACATGAAAATCAGAAAGAAGGGCTCATTGTCAGCTCCTTGAGCCAAAGGTTATCGTGTTGAAAACAGAAAACCTACTTAGCAAAAATATTTTGCTTATGTGACTTTCCCTTTGGATTAAACCAGCAAGAAGGAAGGAGTCAAATTTACTTTGTCCTTTTATAGGCAATTCTTGAAGACAGTATAGCAATAGTCATCCTTTCCAGTCTTTCTAAAAATGTCATGTTCTCATTACAAAGGGCTGTTAATCTTTATTCTTATGCACACACACAAAAAGGTAAAACACAGTTGATTACATTTCAATCTAAGAGATTAAGGCATTACTATTTATTTTTATTGGCAGGATGCCCGAATACCCCAGATCCGCAAGGCTGATAGTGAAAAGGAAAGTATTTCAGGCCTCAAAGAGAGCAGATCTATGGTTGCCTGGAATGTGTAAACAGCCAGAGCCTGTTCTACTTTCCACCCCCACTCCCTCCATACACACCTCCCTCTACCTAACCCCTCCTCCTAACATTAGCCACCAGTGCTGCTCTCAAACAGAGAGCAGCAATGTAGTAATATCAAATAACAAAATTCCTGGCATTTTCAGATGCAAGAATCTGGATTGACTGAAATGCAACGGTATCATAGAAATAGCTGGAGTCTAAAACACACCCCCACACCCCGAAAAAAATCAAGAAAACAAAAGACAAATCAATTGAGCAGGCTGGCTATGTGAAAGACCTGATAATCGCCAACTAAGGGAATCCAAATGTTTCCAAGTTACTCTTTGTGCAAATAAAGCTCAGCTAGATCTGTGTTCTATCAGAGAATACTGATCACAGCCCTACAAAAGGGGCATATTCATAAAAATCCACACAATACAACAAAACTGATGTTAAATTTCCTGTTGGTATAAATTACCCTCTGTGAAAACAAAGATTGTTACTTGCATAATGATAGATACACCCACAAAGCCCTAAGTCATAAAAATAGATATCATCACATCCTTAAGAACTTTACAATGTAATTAGATCAGTGGTTTTTAATCGCTTTAAATTTGTGGACCTATAAGGATACCTTGTATAGTTGCTTTGAACAGATTGCCAATAGACTTCCTTGGTTTTTTTCCCCTGTGGATCTCTAAAAAACAATCCTTGTGTCCCCTAGAAGCTTGCAAGTCATGGTTTGAAATTACAGAATTAGAGAACTGGTAAATGTTACTGGTGTTATTTATCTAGTAGCTTTAGTGTTCAAAAGCAAACTACACAAGAATGTAAAAAATAATAATAATAATTTAAAAAGGGCAATTAAAACTTCTCTGCAAATGGTTGTGTGTGATGGGAAACTCGGAAAACCCGGAAGCATAAAGAGGGAAACCAATATACAGTATAGAATCAAACACTGAAAGGCAGGTTTGTAATGATGTTTAGAAATCACCAGTCACACAGCTCTCGTGCTTTTCCCTTCTTTTAACTGTACCATTTTTACAAATTCATTTAGCTAACGTTCAAAAGAAGACATCCATAGACTAATGAGGGTAAAATGTTGGCTGAAAGGAGACACAAGCAAACAGTCTGCCAGTCGAATATTTGCAAACAGTTCAAATCAGTAATAAATTCAACTTAACCAAATGCAATGCATACAAACAGAAATTAAAAGCCTGAGGTGATTGGCAAATACAGAAACGATGGTTCAGGCCACGGGCCATACGTGCTCATGTACCTTAGCTCCACTTGAGACACCAAAGCAATAACCATCTAGATCTCCAAAGACACAAATTAAGACAAAGTTAACAGCACAAGTAATTACACATTTATCTAAAGCAGCGAAACCTTCATGTATATTTCTATGTCCAGATGTGAAGAGAAGGGTGAAGTGTTGCACCATGCACTGTCACACTCTGCCTGCCAGCTGAGTCTGCTGGAACCAACCAAGCCAGCTGCAGGACTGGTACCTCGGAAGCTTTCCTTAGCTGGCACTGACCAGTCACCTGCGGGAGGCTCGGCACAACGTAAGGAGAGCCAGACCGCTGAGATTCATCACAAGGGGGGAAAGAAAGCACAGCTTCAGCCTCTGGCCACCGTGGAATATGCCTGGGACACCTATTGCTGCGTTGGAAGGGTGGCACGTGGTCTCGACAGAGTATGGCATTCGTAACCCTTGCGCAAAAGGCAAGCATTAGGTGCCAGAGCTGACACGTTGGGCATCTTATCTGAGAGGTCAGAGCTGGCAGAATGGTTTGAGACTATATGTGATGTAGACAGGCAATGGCAAGAGCATCCTGCCACTGCTTGTCAGGTGCTTTGTAGAACCACAGAACTGTCTGGGTTGGAAGGGACCTCTCGAGCTCATCTAGTCCGACCTCCCCGCTGAGAGCAGGGACATTTATGGTGGCTGCTGATGAGCTTCTTAGACGTTTTGGTGTGGGCTGGCCTGAAAAACTACAGGCACTTGAGTGAATAGTTAGAGGTTTTAGCCAGCTGTCTAAGCTGGCCACTTTTCAAGTGTGTGTCTTTGCAACCTCAAATTGCTACATCTCACACCTTCAACTGCAGAATACTAAGCCTATATAAATTTCAACATAGCCAACACAGCTCCTGCACGTTTAAAGAAAGAAGGCTCTAAAACTTGACTTCATGTTTGTCAGCTACTGAAACTTCAAAGAACATTGTGAGGATTCAAATAAGAATGGTATTCAAAATAGATCATGGAAGTTATGTTACACAAAAAAGACTGCTTATGTGGGCTGTGGGAGAGAAGAGGGAATTTTCTGTTTCATTACAAGAACACTGACTGTCAAGACTAGCACTAAAATTGTGCACGTCATCAGTCAGTTGAAAAAGGCTCAGAAATGTTTACTTCATCAGTCAAGAATCTGTGCTGCCATCGTATAAGGCCTGATCCTAGAAGTCTCCTGCACATGCCAAGCGCATTTTTGCAGTATCAGGCCCTAGCTATAACAGGATTTGTAGAATGTTAGAACAGAAATGTATAATCAACTCTGACTTTGCTGGCTTTACCCCTGTATTGTGGAGCTGGCGAGAAGAACAACTATGAAACACAGAAAACATCCATCGAAATGAAACCTCTTAAACCTCACTAGAACATTCAGTAGTTTTCACCGGGGGAAAGTTTAAAAACAGAAGTTTAGAAGGGATTACAAAAAAGGCTGGCAAAGCCCAACAGAGGCTTGTTCTGAGGCAATCCAATACCCTAAACCCACCACTGCTGGTCGAGAGACGACCTCACAGACTGACAGAAGATTAACAAATTAAAGCAAGCATTGCTTCTAACTCTAAACTCGCCACCAAAAGGGAGATCAAACTTTTTTTCATTATTTTCTTTTGATACTTTGCTATTCTAATTTATAATTTGATGGAAAACAGGATCATACTTTAGTAAGTAGAATTTTGCAATCAGACTTTTTAATAGACTGGCAACAAAATAAATTCGCAATGTGTTTTGATCTTTAAAATTCTTCAAAACCACTCATTAATAAAATCTTCACAGTAGTTGTGTCAGATGGTAGGCAGATAAATCATTTACATTCCACTCTTAAGTATCCAGCTGTGGAAAGGCCTGCCCTAGGAATTGCCTTGTAAAGATGTTAAGGAATAGAGAGTTTAACAGATATATATTCAAATTCACTTTAAAAAAAAAAGAGGAGGGGGTAAATGTTACACTTCAAAATAATCACATGGCAATATGAAGACAAGCAAACAGGTACAGAAGTGTTTGGTGTAATGATCTGAGCACTTTTTAACCATGTACAGAATACAGGTCACTAGATATATATTTTAGTAGGAGGGAATGAAATTTCTTTCTTCCACACTGGTCTCCACGTGCATGAACACCTGCTATGCACAATGCACCTCATCACAAAGCTGCCATTCACCGAGGGTGATCTGACTGACAGTCTGCAATTGCATTTAACACGCTGCCATTAGAACACAGAACTCTTCCATGGTTCAAATACACGATGTTGGTAAAGGAATAGATATCATGGAGAATATATTGCTTACTGTAAGCTAAATTTCCACTAAATAATTTAATCCAGCACTAAGTTCATATGCCTAGAAAGATGCAAAACGTTAGAAAAACAAGACACACAGAAAAAGCCATTGCTGTAACCACAAAATAACACTAAGCTATTAGAAAAGGCCAACATTTCATATATACTACGATCCTAACACGGAAGAAACGTGCAGGGCTAAGCTTCTGAAGGAAGGTCATCTTCACCAAGAAAAAAACATCTCAGACACTTCCAAAAGAATGTCACTGTGTATTTGACAGTCAGCAGGCTAAAACTGGTGTAGCCCCGCTTTTCAGGTAACCTACTCCCACTCTTCTACCTGCTTCCTGTAAACTGCTCATCAGGGTCTAAACTACACCCTATTTTTTACCTAACTGCTACCCAGCGTCACCAGGCTAGGTAGTAAAGCCATGATGGTTGGTGGTCTCCCAGAACAGCTGACTCCATTCTTCAGCAGTGAGAGTAATCGTTATGTTAAGGTGTTAGTTCATTTAGCTGTCTGGAATAAACAGGTTCTTTCCCTCCACTCTAACATTGTATTTAGGGCCAAGCCCTTCAGGCTGCCTGATTGTTTTTTCCAAGCACATAAAATCCTGGGAGAATGAAGCTGGATGATTTTTTACGATACACTGTCATGCACTACTTTTAAACTAATTGGCTCATTTAAATGAGCTGGTTATGTAAGATACTTATTGATAAAAGCAGCAGTAGCAGAGCCAGGCATGTTTAGGGTTCTTAATCTAAAACCAGATTCTTACAAATACAAATAAGCATTGTTAATGAGTTATAATACCATCAATCCAAAACAAAGCAGAGTAATAGTCAAAATGGAAGTTAAGAAGCCTTTAGTGTGTTCCACAGAAGAACACAAAACCTGTGTCTTATTGAACACTGTGTAGTGTTATTAAAACTGTCCCTGTTTCTGTTCTTTACATTCATTTTTGAGAACAGGGATAAGAGGGGAGATGCATTCCTCATTAGAATAATCCCTGGCCGAGCCTTTTATCTGTGCCATCCAGATAACACTATTTCAGTTTACAAGTTAACAATTTAAAGAGTAAACTGTATCAACTACATAAATCTACAGAAGCACTTGTATTCAAAAAGGACAAAACTGAATCAAAAAAAAAATTAAAAAAAACCCCAACAATTAAAAAGCAGTCAAAGTTAAACTACAGTGAAAGAGAGGTGAATGCATAGAATCAGCAGCATTACCAATATCTGAACAAAATCAGCAAAGATCTGGTGTGCTTCAATCAGTTCTGGAACCAGATTCCTAGAGCTCCAATTCCCCTGTACATGTAAATGGGCAACAGAAGAGTTAAGTTTGTTTTGTGACTGTAAAAAGCACCAGATTGATATCCTTGGAAACTAATCCCCACAATAGGAACAGGCACTGTCTGTGCCTGGATCCTCTGTCCTACCCTGTCAGCAAAGCTTGACCCTATCTGTGGAGAACGCTCGAGAAGAGGGCGGTTTTGCATCACCCTTGTGCTTCACAACAGGGTTTAAATTTTACTTTTAAGAGCAACCAAAAACGGAACAGAATAAAGAATAAAAGTAAAAAATAAGGAGGACAAAATGAAGAGGTTGTAATTTTGGCGTTTGTAATGCATTCCCCAGCCACGTACTGTACCCCAGCTGTTGCCTCCTGGACTCACCGTGCTGTCACAAGGACAAGCACAGCGCCCACTCCCAACTTTGCCACATTTCATCAGGCACATCTTTAAGGCGTGCTGCACCTCTACCTTACCTAAAACCTGACATGCAGCCTGGCCCGGTCCTACATTCATTTTGCTGTCTCTGCTCCACCTCAGGTGCTGCTGACCGAAGCCTGAAACTTGAGCATGTCCTAGTTCAGGGTTTGAGAGCCTAATCCATCACAATCCAGCACCGTTCTCCAACCTCAGAACAACTCCTCCCTTCTCCAAAGATACTTTTTGATCTACCTTAATGCTATCTACAAACTTATATATGCATGTCCGTGTGGGCACACAAGACACAATTAGTGTAGTTCATTTCAAAACAATTAATATTTGTGAAACTGATTACTGGTTAACAGTCCCAACTGAGACTATGTGCTAACAGAAGTCTTTATACTAACGGGTCTCTGGACACACAGGCTTAACCTCTGCCAGGAGCAACCAGACTAAACCTACTGGCACAGACACCAACCATCCTGTAGCTGCTGGATGACACCGAAGCCATCATTGGATTTAACAGTTCCTAACCGTAAGTTACCAACATACATGGATTGGCAAAAAAATCTGTCCTTGACTTCATAAGAACCTCACTGCTGTGTTAACTGCACGTTGTGAAGGTCAATCCTTTTGGAGGAACGTGTTCCCAGTGATTTTGCTGTAGGCTACTGGGTTGTGTTCAAATTGGCACAAACTCATCAGTGGACACTTGGAAACATGAAACGTAACAAGGGTCCGTACAGAATCCCAGCACTGCAAGAGCATCCTCTCAGCAGTGCTATGATAAATCACAGGATGGTTCTGTTTGGAAATATACATCCTGAATAGCTGGCTTCACTCTTGAACTGCACAGAACATTCTGCTGAGTTTCTGGTCAATGGTACAGGATTAATGAAGAGCTGATAGTACTACAGCAAAATATAGCAAAGCCAAAGTTGTACATCCAGTGGTTTGCTGCCTTCAGAAAAGGAGCACAACAAATGCAGTATTCTGCGAAATGGCAGAGGGAATCTAGCCTCCACAAGAAAATCCTCTTTATTTTTTTGAAGATAATGTCAAGGGATATTTTCCAAGTATTTTTTATGCCTAAGGGAAAAATGTTACTTCTTTGCCCTATCAATAATTTATGGCAGGTATGGAAAAGTTGTGTTTCAGTAAGGAAAAAAAAAAACAAACAACAACAACAACAAAATCCAACGCATTTGATGTTGCATCTTTCCAACAAAATTATTATTTCATGTAACAAAACACATTCTAAACCCACTATATAGTAGCAAGCAGTTAAACTGTAACTAAGAATGAGGCGCTTAAATGAAATTTAGGTCAGTAAATGCAATCTTTTTTGAATGGCAGGGGAGTGCTGTACAGAGCAACCGTTACATATTAATGGAGAACACGGCTTTTTAAAAAGCTTCCAATGGCAAGGAGTCAATAAAACTCAGCACTTAATTAGGCAAAAGTATTTTGATGAGTGTGTATATACACACACACAATTATTATACATTATTAGTGCTACTCCTCTGTTCATAAACAGGCCACGGGTCGTGTCGTCTAAGCATCGAGAGGCACTGTTCCATCCCCATCTTCAGTGTCATGTGTAACTCCTCGCAGGAAATGAGTAAGACTCAACACCCGAGCCAAACTGTATTTATTCAATGCACTTAGCTAAAATATTCACATAATTGCTTCTTCCTACTATAGAGCTACTGTCGTCATTTTGTAGATCCTATAGGGCTCTTGGCACGAAATTCTGGTGTATCTTCAGATAAAATGATGAGTCTGTGCACTCACTCCATTTAAATAGGCCAAGCAGACATGTATTGATTATGCAGACTACAGAGAAGGTCAAGAAATGGGGTTAAATGCTGTGATGCCCCTTTGGCTGCACAGAGTCAACAAGATTTTAGAAACAGAAGCTAAACCATCAACTGCACCTAACCCCAAGCCTCTTCTCCTACAGTAGTCACAGCAGCAACCTGGAACAAAGAGCAGGACTGGTGGCTGGGCCTGGCCAGAGGATTACCAAGGCAACATATGGATGGCTTCTACACCCATACACTCCTCTCTCCTCCAACAACAAATGAACAAATCTAACACCTCCTACTAGAGTCCAGTATTTTCCAGGCATTAATGATCATTTAAACTAAATGCAAATCTGCACAAGAAAAGCGAGGTGAGATGCCCACTCCTCTTAGCTTTCAAAACCAGTGGTGTGGCCACAGTTAAATTTGCTTTCAGTAAAGCCAGCAGAAGCAGTTTTGTATTTCTATGGAATTACTAAACATTAGTAACTATGCGTAAATCTATCCCTACACAAGAAGAAAACTGGTAAAAAACTATGACTGTTTCTCACAAGACTGAAAATCCTTCTTTGACTCCCTCCAGCTTTTACACAGTCATAACTTCAGGGGGCTTATTCTGTTTGTAAAACAAAATATTGTCAGTCACTCTTAAATAAAATTCCGTTACCTTAATGACCAGACTGCAACAACAACAAAAAAAATTCTTTAAAATATTCTCTTTCCTACCAAAGAAAAAAAAATAACCCAAAGCCCATTTTTCACCTTTGGATGTCTGTTCCAGTATCATTAAAATGACAGATTTTGTACCGACAGGAAGGCTGCTACTCCTCTGTAGACCCGCGGTTCCAATGTTTTTGTTTAATTTCAACCAACTTGTCCAAGTAGGCCATTTGGTAAAAACCTATAAATGGCACCCAGGGGGTCTGGGTTCTTGCTGTAAAGAGGTCAGTTATTTCCTCCTAACTAAAAATAGGCAACAAGAGGGAGGGGGAAGAGGGACTGGAGTTGAATTTAGCAGCTGAAAGAGTTTACAAAATTACTTCCATTTTGCCTCATAATGAAGAGTATGAAAAAAAAATCTGCCCTCAAGAGTTACAAAACCTTCATCATTTGCTTTATAGGCACGCTGGTATACATCATCTAAAATAATCCTAGGAATCAGAAGAGTAACGGTGAAGAGGATCAAGGGCACGGTTCACACATCACGAAGGGGAAGGGGCACCCGCACCCCCTTTGCGCAGAGCAGATTTATCGGCAGCGGCGCTGCCAGGTGTTAACAGCTCTCCGGTCTCCGATGAGCTGAGGTCACACTGCTGTCCCCTGGTTAAGGCACTGCAACCAACTGCCATTCCCCTGAGTGAGCTTTTTCCACCATTTACCCTCCTGTCTTATTGTTTCCCTTGCTTACTCACATTACGACCTTTTCAGGGAAAGCAGCATAGTCTCCGATATTCCCCAAATGGCCCTGATTTAAAAGGCAACCCCTTGGCACTACTGAAATACAAAGAACATTAGTCCAATACCAACTACAGCCTAAGTTCTAGCACTGGCCTCTTTTAACAGTAGCCAACAGAAAGTAGCCAAAGGTAATGGCACCGAAGCACACACCCACACCACTGAGGCCATTGCCTGGCCAAAGCCCCGGGGTGGGTTTTCCAGCCTCATCTCCACGATGAGCACAGCACTAAATCCAAGGCGTTCCTCGGGTGCCAAGGACCAGCATCCCAATCGCACGGAAGGATGTTCTTCTCTACTCCTTCAAAGGTCAGAGCTGCAGGCCTTTAATGGCTGCCACCGCTGACGAAGCTCTTCCAGAACACGGGTGCATCAAACCTGTCGAGTGGACAACGGGTCTCCGTTGGGCCCTGCCATCACCAAAATGGGAAAAGCCCATCCGTACACCAATGCCAGGACCAGAGCTGGGCAAACTGACCAAGCAGAAGCCTGACAACTCCAGAAGCAGACATCTCCCCCTTCCCTGTCGATCACTGAATGTGTTTTTGCTCTTTTGATGCCCTTCATGTGGAGGACACAAGCCACCCACTGAAAAGAAGAACGAGCAGCGTAACCCACAGCAGCGGCGGAGCAGAGGACACCGGAGTTACCTTAATTCACCGTGTGGGGGAAGGGCTGAGGACATATTCGGATGGCAAGTTATCTGCGGGGGTTTGGGTTTTTGCCCCGAGACTTGGAGAGTTAGGTAGTCACCAGTGTTTACATGGATGTGTAACTTCTCAGCTGAAACACAGCTTTTCAGCTGACGGGGAGAAAAGCCACCCTCGGCTGCTGCTTAGCTCATCGAAGGTGTTAAACCCAGGCGAGTACAGCAGCTCTGCTCCAATCTCCACTGGTTTTACCATTACTGTGCACAGCCCAATAAAGGTTTAACCTGTTTTTGATGCGATACCATCCTCCCCCTCTCACTTTCCTTTTTACTCCCACCCCCTTTACAAACCTCCTCTGGGAAAGCTTCCCTTTTTTACTATCGCTGTAGTTGAGATACTGCAGCTATCTATAATTGTTTAAAAAAATAACAAAAATAAAACGCCAAAACACACTAGGGCAACCCAGCTCTCTTGCCAACAACATCTGCTATCACAGGATGAATATATTTACTTCCAAACCTGCCCGGTGCCTCTGTGTATGACAGTACACTCACAGTATGACAGGAAGAGGCCTAGATCCAGCATGTGCAGCCACATGGCAAGCAAGGTGTGTTGTGATAAACCTTGTACACACCACACCGGCAGCCTCAGCTAAAGGAGCAGTAATAAATGGGCTAAGGAAGAAAGATATGACATTATATTTGTCACGAGTAAAGACCTTGTATTTATTACCTACAATCGGATTTCCCTCTGGCACAATGCATTTGTTTTCATACTATTAGCCTAAATTAACCAGTTTGGAGATTTTAATTTTACACTGCTTCTTATTGAAATCATCACTTGAGAAGTGCTCTTTCCAGCGGAGCGTTTCGGGTTTCTCTGAACATTATGCTGCAATATTTTCTTTCTTCGTGAAACACACTCAGCGAGCTCCATCCACCAAACAGACCGCTTCCCCTCCCCCACCGAGACACACACACATCTACACTTTAAGACTTGTGCGTCAAGAAAGGAAAAACGCCGTGCAAATCCTCGTGGAGAACGGCAAGAGACATGTCAAGACAACATAAAGGAAAGCCTTTATTCGGTCTAAACACCGACTCTGGGAAATTAATATGCAAGGATAACTTTTAGGGTGTGGCTTTGTGTGTTTTTTCCCCTTTTTGTGCTGTGCAGGATGTCTCCTCGAGAACCCAACAACATATAATTAAATAGGTCAAGGGTCATCGGCTTTCCATCGCACCACACCGATACCGAGCCGCGCACCGCACCGAACCGAACCATCAGACCAACCGTTGCGATGACACCAGCACCACAAAATGGGGAACAGGCTCAGCCAGATGACAGCAGTGGAGGGAAAGGTGTCCACCA
>VWZY01013669.1:248510-299410 GCA_013399075.1 Chloroceryle aenea | reverse complement strand
GCCCTGTACGGCCGTGTCTGCAGCAGTAACAGCAGGGGGGCTGCGGTCAGCCCCTGGGGAGACCAGGTTAAATATTGATGTGATGCTTGCCGAGAACTTAAAATGAAGTCTATCCAGGAAGGCGCTTTTTTCAAGCTGTGCTTGGTTAAGGGGACCTGCACAGAACCTCTGAGGAAGAAAGACTTGGTTTTGTTGATTTGTTTGGGTTTCTTTTTTAATTTCAACGGAAAAAAATACAAACCACCAAAAACCTATAAAGTGATGGTAAAGTAAATGATAGAAGAGTGAATTGTTGCTCTGGCCCCTACAATAGTTTTTGCCTTTGCATAACAGAAGACCCTGAAGCGACCACGTGTAAAAGAAATCACCAGGTTTTTAAGAGTCTTACTGGTTTTGATTTCATAACTCATGACGCAGCAGTGATCAGCGTCAGCGTGTGGCCCTGCAGCTCCAAGCCAGGGAAGCCAGAGCTGTGGTTTCTTTCCCTCATTAAAATGGAAACCCCAACCTGAAACAATCAAAGTCAAGGGCTAGCAGAGCTGGCCTACTGTGGAGATAATGGGATCATAAGACAAAATATTTTGCATTTTAACAGATGAAAGGCATTGTTATTTTCCTAGTGCTTCATCACTGTGTATTGTGTTGGTAACTGTTTCTATGTTCCTCCCCCCCTATGTTTTTCTGTTCTCTGACTGTACAAAACTGACTTACAAACCTAAGTTCTCTTGAATAAGCAAATCGTTCAAAAATAAATAATTGGTCCTATTTTTACATAGAGGTAGTTAAATATTTCTCCACACCAAAAAAAAATCTGAAATACAGATGAATTCTTTACTCTCGTTATGAAATGTAAAAAATACAGCCCTGCTGATCTCACTGAGTTTTTAAGAGACTCAATATCAAAGCTTTTGACACAATAGTGAAAACTGAACTGGTGTTTTCAGTTGAATAAATGCCTGGAGGCCATATGGCCACAAACCAGTCTGCAGTTGTTATGTTGCAAGAGGCAGATATTCCATCCATTGAAATGGGACCTGTTAAATCACGAGCTGTGCCACGCTCAGAGATGTGCTCAACCTAAATGCCCAGCCTTCCTGTTATGAGCTTGTGGTGGTTGGCAAGAGAAGACTTTGAGCACCTTATCATTATTCTGAAGCACGTCTGCAGCAGCAGCAGCAAGCTGGGATTTCTCTTTTGTGGGACTCTTTACAGTATTAGATATTTTTGCAGAAAACTTTTCTCACAGAGTCACTCATTTGAGCCCCTTCTCCGCAGCGTCAAAAACCGGTTTCTCATGTAGCCCTTTGTTAATACCAAGAGTTTCAGTTTTAAAAGGAGATTCTGACTGACTAAAATGTTTTCAGGAATTGAGACCATCGCTGGTATTTTTGTTTCTTCACGTATTACTTCACTGGTATCTTTGGACTATGCTGAAAGCTTTTGCTTAACTGTCGAACACTTGTGCAAGCAGACCTCTTGAGTAAAACAACAGTATCAAAGAGCAAGGCAGAGCACCCTGTTGCAAAGTTTTGGGAGGCGAAACTGTCAAAAATGTTTTGATTTGGCAAAGCAAATCTGGTCTGGTCCTTTCTCTGTTCTCTCTGCCCTTCTTTCCATGCGTGGTTCACTTCATGTCGCTTGTAATACCCACACTTTCCAGTGGTATTTTTTCACCCACCTTTTCAAGATGTGACATTACCGTCTCTAACAGGAATTCACTCTAATCTAGTAGGAATTTGGTAATTTCTGATAAGAATTTTGATGCTATTATGCTGTTGCAGAAGTTGCAGACTGAGATGTGCTGTTCATACCTTCTTCCCTGTGCCATTACACCACCACTGCACATCTTCCACTGCTCAGGGACACTGCATATTAGGTAAGCATTATGCCGAGCGTATTTGAGCTCCTTTCTATAAGATTATAACATATTCAGTGATTCTTCCAAAGTGCAGTTGCAAAAATCTAAATAAGTTAGGGCAACACTTCTATTTACTCTGTGGAAGATATTGTTTAGGATGTGGAACATGTGTAATTGTTATTACTTAAGGTAAAATAAATCAGAAACTTCAATGTATGTAATCTACACTCCTCTGATCTATTTAGTGGGCTGACACGAAGGGCTGAGCTAGCTCTATGGGTCCCTTAGGATCCTCAGATGGAACAGAGACTTTTTTTCTGTTGCTCTAATTTACTCTTAGAGACAGTTTGGCCTCCTGCCAGTCTAGGCTAGGAAGAAGAGGGAGGTGATCATCTCTTTCCCTGGCTTCCCTCACCCATGCAATGTTGCATGGCCTCAGCTGTGCTGAATTAATGCCTGGGACCCCTTATGATTTCAAGTCTTTTTTCCTCCCATGAAAGATTTGAGAAGGGAAAGCATTTCTACCTGAGAGCTGGCTGCAAAGATTGAAACACCTCGAGAATTAACGGGATCATATCTCCTGGGGAGAAGCCAGATTTACAAAGAGGTTGTGCTGTGGATGTGAGATGTTAGCTACATATCATCTCCCTTAGTTGCTCAGGTATTCTGGAGGGGTTCTGGAGTCTTGAGTGTTGTGATGGTGCTGTGAGCTGTCTCTCTCTATACTGTCAGGATAATCTCACCCTCTGAGGCCAGCAGCAGCCCTGATGGCATCCTTCTCAAAGTGGCTAGAGTGAGGTGGGAACTGGGAGCCTACCCCCAGAGAAGATCTAATCTTCCTGAAGGGTTCTTGCTAATACAGATTATAGAAAGAGCTCAGTGGGGACTCTGTCAGGAGAGCCTCAGGGAGAGCCCAGTCTCTCTGATGAGGAGTGTGCATGCAGAAGAGGAAGCAAGAGTTTCATGGAACAAGACATGTCAATGTCTAGATAAGCAAGTGGCTTGGTGCAGCTTGGTAGGATGACGTGGCTGTAAGGACCAAACATCTGCATCACTCCAACATCAGCTTCCAGATGCCTCTGGGTCTGGGAATGTCTAGCCCCAGGCTGGTCCTGCAGACTGCCTGGCAGTGGTCAGCTGGAGCACCTTGGGCACACTCCTGTGGTGCACTGGTTGGGCTAGTTTCACCCAAATAAAAATTAGTTCTCACACTCAGAAACTGCTCCACACCGTGTACCAAAGCACAGCTCAGGGGGGGAGTCAGGAGATTAATTTCAGATCTCTGCTCCTTATTTAGACTGAGAGTGGTGCAGATGCAGCCTGAGATGGTTCCCTGTTTCTACTGACATTGCACTGTATAAGATTTTACACTTTAAAAGGTTCCCCTTAATTCAGTGGGATTACTCAGGATTTAAAGCATGATTCACTGTTGTAAAATACAAGACATATGGATTGTTTCCCTTGCCAAATGCAAAGTTTTTGCTTCGAGAAGTCTAAAATGGCTTTTCTTCACACAATCTCTATGGCTTCTGAAGCATGAGGTATGCTGCATCATTTCTAGACGCGAGCTGCAATGAACAGAGGGGTGAAGGATTCTGAAGAAACTCATACACATGATGCTACGCCGGCAGAAAACCATCCTGACTGGCGAGCGCCTCATGAGGTGCCGCAGCCGAAAGAGCTGCTGGGATTACTGGCCACACAGAAAGGAGCAGGCACGGAAGGAGACAGAGGGGGTACTGTCTCTGCTTGGCACTGGTGATGTGACTACTGCTCAAGTAGTCCCTTTCAATTATCTGCATTTCAAGAAGGATGATGATAAATTGGAAGGACTACAGAGAGGAGTACTGATAATGATGAAAGGGCTGGAAAATGCCTTCTATTTCTGTTGAACTTCCCAGTGAAGTAACTCGTCCCTCTGGAAGAGCCAGCGGGTGGGAAAGGAGCTAGCGGAAGAGCCTTCAGTGTCTCACACAAACACGGGGAGATGTACAGCTTGAAGTCACAAAGCAGCAGGGTTTTAAGGACAGAGAAAATTAAGCAGTGGAGCTGCTGGTGTGGATGTCCTCTAATTGGAGTCTTAAATAAGCATGGCTAGTGAGTCTCTAAAGGCACAAAGTCCTATGGCTGAGGCTATGATCTTATGTGCTCGATCTACTGCAGTGGGGCTTTCTAGCCTGAAAAGCTTCAAACACAGACTTTTGAGAAGTGGCCTTTTTGAGAAGCCGAAAGTCCAGGTTGCTATTTACCTATTGGTGGATTTAGTGCAAATTTCCATGAAAACTCTATATCCTGACAGCAGAGGAGTTGTAGTTTACCTTCCCCCTTTGCAAATGCATTATTCCTACAGGTGCATGCAACATGACTGTCTTCCTATTTTAAGAGGAACAGCTTTTTATAGAAAAAAAAATTTGCTCTGAAGTTTTGGGTTGGGTCTGGGGCTGTTTTGTTTTTTTTTTCATATTTTCCACATTTTCTCAAGGACCGTATCTGAGAAAGAGAAGAAACAAAGGAAAAATGTGATATCCAACCCCTTTGTTCTAGCAGTAAACCAAACTGCTATAAGGGTAATGAGCCAGACCTGCTTTTCAGTCTTAATTTTCATGTGGCTGTAATTGACTACGTACAGCTTACAGCCTGTGTTCAGGAGGTACAGTGCTTTACGTGGAGGTGAAGAAAAACACATGTAAGGAAGAAGAAGCTCAGCTAATTTTTGATGATTAAATTTAAAAATATGATACTACGAAATGTTTAAAAGACAGTATTAGAGTATTCAAAATACTGTAAAAATTATTATTGAAAATTTTGAAATTAACTTCAGAATTCCATGCTTTGGCTGGCTGTATTTAAAAACTCTGTATTTAAATTAAGACATTGAAGTACCAAACTTCTTTTTAGTCTCTGTCTTATTCCCCTTGAAATCATCAGTAGATTTGCCACTATTTCCATGGCAGTATAATAAGACCTTTCAACTTCAATACCTCATAACTACTGGAAAAACAGTGGATACAACAGGGATCAATACACCTCCAACAAGTGATTTTCTTTTTTGTACTATTGCAGTTCCTAAATAACATAGGAAGTCACCTGAAAGACTAGGAGCTGATGGAGAAATGGGTTTAGTAAATGAGTACAAATCTCCATTAAAACAAAAATAATTCCTTAATTCTTTACTGGCCTCACTCTCTAAATCAAGTATTCATACTTCATCTGTCAGTGCTGCTAAGTGAGAACCTCTTTCTTCCTCCCTTCCCTCCCTTCCCTCCCTTTCCTCCCTTTCTTTGCTTTCTTTCCTTTCCCTTTCCTCCCTTTCCTCCCTTTCTTTCCTTTCTTTCCTTTCTTTCATTTCTTTCATTTCTTTCCTTTCTTTCCTTTCTTTTTCCTTTCTTTCTTTCCTTTCTTTCCTTTCTTTCCTTTCTTTCCTTTCTTTTTTCCTTCCTTTCTTTCCTTTCTTTTCCCTTCCCTTCCCTCCCTGTTATGTTCTCTTACTATAGACCCTCTTTATCAAGAAAGAAAGAAAGAATCCACTAGCCTACTCAAAGCCAACAGTCAAGGATGATGTCTGAGGGGCACACAGGAGCTACCTCCATGGGGTTTTTAAGGCCCCTAACCATCTAATGTTAACTGATGTTACATTTTTAACTCTGTCAACCATGAAAGAGTGGAGAAAATGTAACTGAGATATGCAAGATAAGCCCAGAATAATCAAAAATATACTAAAAGTGGAACTGAAAGTACCCTTGGGTATATAGTGATTAAACTTATCATGATTATTTTCTTATCTCTGTTTTTTTGTTTTTTTTTTTTTTTAATGAAGATGATGAATCAAAAATAACCATTGTATAGATTGTAAAAAAATAAATGTTGGGTGGAAAATCACCACGTTTATAGGAGTTGTAGGGTAACACTAACTGCGATGTTTTCCCTTTCTGTATGTTAACAACCTTAGACTGAGCCCTCTGTGATTCAGCAGTATCCTTATGAACTTACTGTGCCAAATCTGTGTGCTCATTCACTTGCTTCCCTATTAGAACTTGAAGGGGCCTAATCCTTCCAGACAGAGAAAACACTGGTTAGGGTTTTACTAAGTCTTAGGGACTCCCAGCTCTAGAAATCCCAGTCCCTCCAGATGAACTTGGACTAAACTGGGAGTAAGAGCAGCTGCAAGCTTTTCAGATCTCACACAACTTCTGTAACAGTCTCCACTTCCACTCCTCAGTGTTTATATTCACTATTGCAAGAGTAATGAGTAGCCCAGCTAGAAAGATTCATCTGCGAGCTAAGGGCCGTTTGCAAGTGGAGTGTGGTCACTAAGTAGAATATAATTACTTCTGCTCTCTTCCCTTTGCTCGGAGCCAGGAGAAGCTAAGCAGCTTGTCTTCCATAGGGTGAGTTTCTATGGAAGCTTCCCGACTGCTTGCCAGGGCAGATTGCCTGAACCTTTCTGGGGGTTGTACGCTGACTCTGGTTCTTAGCTCCTTTTACCAAGTCTACAGCTGCTGTGAGATAGCGAGGCAATCCTCAGGTTTAGCATCCAAAACAAAGCCATAAATTTACTGCTCGGTAATATTTGAGTGCTCACAGGCATGATGTTTATTTACACACATGTACTTGCAGGCATGGAAAACCACGCAGACACAATATACAGACAGGCTTCCTTGGAAAGCCCACACCTTGGGCCTGCCCCATGAGCATTCAGCCTCACAGAGTCCAGCTGCATTCCGTGGGACCCAGGTGCCAACTGTCCTTGACTGCATCCTGTCCTTTCAAAGAGAAAGGCTTTGTTTTTTTCAGCTGCACCACGAGATTTCTGTTGTTTAGTGATCTACTCGAACCCTTGTTAACATCCAGCCAGTTACAGCCACATACTCCTTACTCCTCAGCAGTCATAAGATCTGGGATTAATCTGTGCCTGGGATTAATCTATGTTCTGTCCCTGATCTATCCAAACTGCAGCTTGCTTTCCTAAAAGAACCCACATCATCTTTTACATTATTTTGAACACTATTTTTGCATTATTACATAAAGGGTGTCCAGAAGAAGTGCAACGCAGCAGAGATCCATCAAAGCCAGTGGAGTTTTTCTATTTACAGCAGCCCAGGGGCTCATCCCCAATTTCCTTCTGCAGAAGAACGTGCAAAGCAGACTTCAGACCAAGGCTTGATGTACCCCTTAGATATGGTCCCGGAGTACAAAAGAATGACCAAGAGAGGAAAGGGCATCTTGTAGTTGGCTTTTCCCCCCTCTAAACTCATTTTGTCACTTTTTTTTTACAGTGGATGTAAGCACCTCACTGTCAGGATTGTATCATTCCTAAACTGGGTTGCTAATACTTAGCTGAGTCACATAAAAATGCTCATAATTATCTTGAACATCAGCACCCCTTTAAAGAGGGCATTTACATGACCCAACAACAGACCAGTCAAGTACTTTCAGAGCCCTTTCCTTCTATTTGGCAGAACAATTTCCTTGCCGAAGTACACCAATGAGTAGCAGAGATTGCAGCTAACAAAGGCATTAGAAAGAAATGTTTTGGGAATGTTTTTCTGGTAGGATTTGGAAAGAAAAAAAATCTTCTGTTCCAAATTCAAAGACCTCACTTAACTTAAGCATGCTGGCTGCCTTTCTGTTTGAAGCCACAAGCCTCTAGAGTCGGGAAAGAGTGTGCACTTGAAAAGGGAAACACTGTTCAAGTCCAAGGCCTTCCAAAATCTCTCTCTACTTTCCCCTAGTTTCTGAAAGTTTTAAGTGGAGTTTTGGCTTTATTAAATTCATGGTAAAATTACCATAGGCATAACAATTCCTTTTAATATGAAATTATTTTTTTTTCTATTACGGATGAAAGTTGGCACATTAGGGAATGTGTGAGATTTCTTTCCACACACACACACACACACAAAGCAGTAAACAAAGAAAATAGATTAATAAATGAACTTACTGAAGTAAAACTAGAGGTGCATGAGCATAAATCGTAAGAAATGAGCACTTTTTTTCCCCTCAAATGGCAGACAAAGTCACTATAATGTAAAAGGTGACATGTGAGCAAATTTTGCCAGTGAAGTATTTAAAATTATTTTCATTTGTATTTACATTTTTGTTTACATTTATGGTTCAGGACTTTTTTTTCTCTCTCTAGTTAGGAATCTATAAGTTCAGTAGGACCAAGCCCTTTGATTTCCTTTGTGAGTAGGACATATAATTGCTGAATAATTGATATTGTATTCATAAGATAATTCATAAGTGCTGGTGCTTCTCACCCCCCAAAATCTGAATGCTTTCTCTATGAATAATGCATTCGTCCTCCTGATCCTCCGTGAAATAAGATGAGGGTATTAACTTCCAGATAAAGTGTCAAATGCATAAAGCAATAGATTTTGACTACAGCTACCACAATCCAGTCTTGGTCAGGACATTTGGAGGGTGAATCATGAAACTGCCCTCGGTTTAAAGCAGGGCACACGTGGTGTGAATCTGTAGGCAGTTACTGTGGGTGCTGGCAGCATCAGCGACCGTTTGGGAGCAGCTTATAGAAGTATGGAATCAGCTCACTCATATGGATGAGATCTTTACTCCTTGGCAAAGATAATTTGGCTTTTAGTGGCACTACCTATCTACCTGCATGGGGAACGAGCAAAGAAATTGAGCTGGTGTGGGATGAAGTAGATAGGATGGAGGCGATTGTTGATATGGGATTCAGGAGGACCTGGGCAGGTTGTAGAAATGGGCCAGCAGGAGGAATATGAAGTTCAGTGGAGGTAAAAGCAAAGCCCTGTCCCAGAGCTGGAGTAAGCCCTTGCAGCAGAAACCAGAGAGGTGTGAGAAAGTCAGTGGCAGACAGGAACAGGTCTGGCAAGGGTGCTCAGAGGCTGGAACCCACCTCACTTGAGCTGAGGACAGGGCATAGGGCTTTAGTTCAGCTTGGAGAGGCGCAACCCTGTGACTCCCTGCAAACACCTGTTGGGAGAGGAGGGACAAACCAGTGTCCCAACCTTGCATTTGGCCCTGTGCTGGGCAGGGGCTGCAACAGACAACCCCCCTTGCCACTCCAGTTTGTGTCAGTCTGTGATTCCAAGTTCAGAGACTGACTCTGCTGGAGCACAGGGAATGCGGTGAGAGAAGAACCTCTGTTACAACAGGATATGCTCATGAGCCTACTTACTGACACTCTGATTATTAAATGGGAAAATGTTTGTTTTACTTCGCCCTAAGAGTCTGCTGAAAGGAAAACCACCCTAGACATGCCATAGGGGAAAGCAGGAGTTCAACCCTTCCAACGACAATAAAAAATGAGAATGTTTGTTTAGAAATCCGAGCATGATTTTAATGGCCTAATATTAATTGGACAGGTTTGAAAATGATGGTCAAATTATAAATAGAGCTGAGAGGCACAGCATACAAAAATACAGTTGTATTTGCATTATAAATTTTATATAAATAGAGGGCGGGGGGAAAAAGCCCTGAATTTTTTCAGGCTTGAATCCCAGTCACTCAGTTAATGTGAAACCTGCTCTTTCCCTTGTTATTGCTCATTCCTGAGCCTGTGAAACCCGAGTTGGGACCGGGCAACTCTCTCTCCCTGCTGGCTGCTCCCTCTCCAGCCTTTACAGCCCTGGAACTGCTAATTTGCTTTGCCTAAGAGAGATCAAGAACAGGTTCAGTGTTTCTAATGCAATCTGCCCCCTTCCATGCTAAAAGCCAGTGCAAGACCATTAGCAGGTGGGCTCCTGTGGAGGTATTGGGGTCTAGCACAGCCACAGCTGCCTGGGTGAATATCTTGGTTAAACTTTAAAGTGTTTTCCAGCCTGTGCTTGCCTGCGAGCAAACTGCATCAGCTCAGATCCCCCAGTAGTTCACAGACAGTTACCTTGGCTGGCAGGAAGATCCTTATTTTGTTCTGTGGTTGCTGTCCTGTGCAACCCTTCACGCCAGCTGAATTTGAAACCTGCTCCTTACTTAATCAGTCTCTGAAGAAACAAGGGTGGAAAAGATTTTTTTTTATTTCTGGAACTCTTTTTTCACTAAGTTTTAGATGCTATCTGTTAAAGAAAATTTATCAGGCACGATATGAGCTGTGCTGCCTACTTCATCCTTCCTATCTATCCTCTGGCTTGCCTTTTCCTCCTTGTCTCTCTCTGCTACCACTGATAGAATATTTTCCACTCCTCTGTTCTTCCTAAGATGCCTTGCCTCTTGCATGTTTATTCCCCGAGCTGTATCAGCATGTGCCCTTTACAAATGAGGCACCATGTCATATTGTTCCTGAAATGACTGGGAGTTTACCTGGCTCACCTTGTAGCTGTAAGAGTCAGTAATGCGACCACAGGAGCTGCACCAGGAGCCTTGCAGGCACCGGGCAGCTCTGGAGAAAGCCCTTGGTGTGAGGAGCAGCTAAGGCAACTGGAGTTGTTAAGCCTGGAGAAAAGGAGACCCAGGAGAGACTTTATCGCTCCCTACAACAAGGTGAGATTGTAGCAAGGTGGGGGTCACTCTCTTCTCCCAAATAACAAGTGGTAGGACAAGAAGAAATGGCCTCAGGTTGTACCAGGGGAGGTTTAGGTTGGACATTAGGAAAAACTTCTTCACTGAAAGGATTGCTAAGCAGTGGAACAGGCTGCCCAGGGACGCCATCCCTGGAGGGGTTTAAAAAACATGTAGATGAGGGGCTTTGGGACATGGTTTGGTGATGGGATTGGCAGTGTTACATTGATCTTTGGGCTTGATAATCTTAAAGGTTTTTTCCGACCGAAACAATTCTATGATTCCATGATTCTATGACTTCTACAAGAACCAGCCTGGATCTCTGTAGGCTTTGATGAGAATGTAACTCAGCTCACATACAGTGGTTTGTTTGTTTTTTTTTTTTTTTCTGGGTGTTTGTTACTCCAACAGGTTGAGAAGCAAATGGCTTGGATTGTAAATTTATTTCTCAGCCCTAAGTAAGAGTATTCTGACCAGCAAGCCCTGATTTGGGCAAGAGGGAAATGTGTTATACAGTGTGGCATGATAAAACATAGCATCTTTTTCCTGAGTTTTGCATCCTTGCAGTCACTCTTAAGGGTACAGTTATAGACTGGATCCCTCCTTGCCCTTTGTATTGCTATCATCACCCTTTCCTGCGTTCATTTCCTCACGGTGAGGGCATCAGATCCATTTTTCCTACACACTCGAACATATGGATTCAAGATGTGGGCTGCTCTGGCAGAAGGAGATTGCATTTTATACTTTCCCAGCAACTGAATAAGCAATTGTCACAATCCAAGCTATTGTGCTGAATTTAATATCATTAATAATAAAAAAGGTTATAAAATGGGGGGAGGCTGCGTATGGGTGGCAACACCGGGCAGCGGGTGAATGTGCACAGCAAGAATATGCTCATTAAATAGGCAACAGAGTTCTAGGCAACTGGGTCAGCTTCCACTGCAGTGAATCTTGTGGGACTTTATAGAGCCCAGAAGAACTGCCCGAGCATTAACACGTGCAGCATGAGCCACAGAGGTGGTAGAATCTATATAAAGGTGAATAGACATGTAAAACCAGAATAACTTGTTAGCATTTACATTGTTGCTGCCTTTGGGCTATGGCAACTATTTCACCCACCTTTTAGAAATTCATTTGGCATTTTATTTGTTTTTTTCAGTGGGGGGGATTAAAAGACAGCACTTTTTAAGGTCAGGGAACAACATCAAGGATGAATGAAGCTGATCTGATGCTGTTCTCTCAGAATGGTCAGAAGGATACACAGAAGTACAGAGAAAGGTGCTGCTGCTAATAATGGATTAGGAAAGGAGGAGAGGAAGGTCAGGTTTATGTTCTTTTTTCCTTCTCTTTAATTGTAAAGTTCAGATGACTTATCTCTGGATCTACACATTTCTGTCACGGTAGAAACTCAGCTCTTATCACCCTTTCCTAGGCAACTCCTCAGAGTCTCCAGGCTTCCAGACAAAGAAGAAGAGAACAAAATTGACAGCAGCAAAATCTATGCAAATAAATCCTGAGTAATGAGAAGGAAGATGAGTTTTATTCACACTGTTTGGTTTTGACTTTTAACTCAAGTACTGAAAAACACTCAGGAGAAAATTTATCTCTCTGTCTTCCTTCAGGGCAGAAAAAGTTCAAAGTGAACATGTGAGGTCTCCGATGACTCCTCAAGCAAAGTTATGAGAGAATTAGCCTTCCTAGTAGCTTAAAGGTGAACAAACAAGAAGAAAATCCCTTCCTCTTACACATTTTATCACGCATTTAACCTGCCTCAGAAATTACTGAGAAACATGCCAACTAACAGTTTCTCTTTTAGAACATTTCTTATCAAGATTGCTGTAGTTTTTGTTGTTGTTTTTAACAAACAGAGAATTGGATGGGCATTCATCCATCTTTTTTTATTACTTTTTTTCCCACATTAGGGACGTTTGTTTTTTTCCACAAGCCATAACAAATGGCCCCATTTGCTGTGGGATTTGCTCTCAGCTGGGACACAGGCTGTGGTATGTTTTTACTACCAAAAATATGTCTGTTTTCAAGCAGGGGAATCAGTATGCATTACTATCCTAACCTAAAATCCCGACCATTTAAACTTTTGCCTTTGTCTGTCCACCTCCTTGTTAGCTGTCTATGGAAACATAACCAAATTAATATTTTTATAGGATTGGATCTCTGCTTACATTGATTTACTCCAAGAAAGCTTACCAGCTCCTAGAACTTAGTCTATACCTGACAGGACACACCTATGAAACTAAAATGGCAAACCCTGTTGCTGGAGGTGTTCCTTGTGCCACAGACAGGGTTCTGTTTCCAGTATACTTAAATCAGCTCTCCAAACCAAGATGTGTTTCTAAAGGCACACATTTTTTCTTGAACAACTGCACCTATATTTGCATTCTGCTGGCGGTACCAGTTGGAGAAGGTAAAATAACAAAATGCTTTCAGAGAAGCAAGGAAATGTCTTGCTTCAGTCTCAAAGCAAAGCCTCCATAAAACCGTTAAACTTGAACAAAGAAAAGAAGAGAAATGGGCTATTAGTGATACCTGAGTTGGGTTGCTGTCATGTAAGTCATGTAAAAAGAAATTACACCTACTCAGGGTGGAACGGTGATTCAGATCTTTCACCTTTAAGTTGAAGAGCCTCCAAAATGCAGCCCGGTTCTGTTTCTCAGTGGATGTGTGTGGGAGCCTGACATTAACACCTTACACTTAGAAACTCTTCTCTTGGTCCCTTCTCACAGCTGACTAAACACAAACAGTGCTGGTTTAACAAAGAGCCACAGACTGATGAGAGCCCACGCTGAGCGAGGAGCTGGATTCAGCAGGGTAAATGAAGGTCAGATTAATCACGGAACAGATCTCCCCTACCCACCAAAGACCTTACCTTACGTTCTACACCTCACTGTGCTGCCCTTCTACAACATCAGCCCAAAGCCCGGGTTCCCCACCAGCCTCATTAGCCCTTGGAACAGACTCTGCTGCCTTTGAGGTCCAAACCCGTGCCCCCTCTGCTGCACAAGTGGTCAGTGTAAAAATAATGTTAGAAGAGCAAGAGAGCAGCACAATGTTAAAGGTGTCAGTATCTCTTTCTTAGCTACGCTGCAGAGCCTTATTAACCACACCATGAAAGATTCCTTTATTTAACAGGTCAGGTGTAGACCTTTAAAAGATCAGTTGACAGTTTCCTTTGATAGCTTTTCTAGTAATTTAGGGCACCTAATTTGGGCTCCAAGTCAGAAATAGAGACTAGCTTAAATCTCTAATTTCCCTGCTCCAGTTTTGCTTTGAGATAACTCTATCTGTTCCACTACATTGTTTCCCAATCACTCGATGGGCTTTGACTGCATTTAAGGAGATAAGGACCCCAGGAAAACCTCTTGACATTTGAAACTTTAAGCCAGGTATCTTTATGAAGATCTTTCTCACACTGTGAATATTAAGTATTTATAGCCACACGGGGACAAGAAGGTGGCAGCTCTCAGGTGCTTCAGCTCAGTTGTTTCTATAAAGTTGGCAGACCTTCTGACTCTTTTCCTGACAGCAGAACTCCATTCACTTAGCAGGATAAGGAAAAAAAACTACCATGAGTTGCCATTAAAACTCCCCCAAATCTGGCTGAAAACTCTTGGAAATCAGAGTCAAACACCTGAGAGCAGCCAAGGGGTGCACGCCTGCATGCCACAGTGGCATGCCCTGCAGAACCTCTCACAGGACCAGAGAAAGCAACTGCTGCAGAGGGGGAGATGCCTCCTAATACTCCTTCCAGCCTTTGATCTCTTTGTCTGGCTCTGCACAGTTCCAGGGAGATATTCCTGCATGTTTCCTTGGCAGGCACTTTGTGTACATTGCCCATTTAAACCAGAAATGGAAATTTATCTTCAGGCTAACAAATGTAGGGCAAGTTTGAGGAAAAAACATGATCATTCTAAAGGCTTTTAAAGTAGTTCCTGAAGTTTCTTTGGTCATCAGAGATTAAGTGTATTATAAAGAGTTCACGGATGAGCACAATCAAGATTGGTATTTTTCATGAGAAAAATAACACAAAATTCAGGATTTCCAGCATGCATTTGGGAGCTGGTCTTTTGGAAGGACTTGCCTAGGAGAAGAGAAAGGGAAGAGAAAGAGGCCAGAGAAAATAAAACTTCTGCTTGTGCAGAATGCCGACCACAGCCAGCTTTCAGATGAGGATGGTTCAAGGTGCATGAAGAGGCTGGAGTCAGGTTTTTGTAGCCAGGATAGCAGTGATTTAAAAGAATAAAACAAAGTGAGAACATAATAGCTCTCTCCAAAAGTAGGCAGACAAAAAAAAAAGATAAAAAAAAACCTACAAGGAAGATCAGTGGGATGTGTCACAGGTAAAAACAATGATTATGAGAGTCAGGGAGACTATTAGTTGGCAGAATTGCAGAATTTTCTAGGACAATTATGCTTTGCAACATCCTTTCTGTGGCTGTAGGCACTTCCTGCTTTGGCTGCACTTTACTCAGATGTGTAATGGAAAGAGGAAAAGATACTCAGTGAAGTTAAACACAGTCGTCTGAAAACCATGAATGTGTGTAGGCATAAAGCACAATCCTCTGCTAAAGTCCAGTGGAAAACCCATAAATTCAGGAGATGGTGTAAACTGGCACAACTCTACTTGATGCTAATACAGCCATTCACCTTAGGAGAGTACTTGGCTGGTTTTTGCTCATGTGCCAAGCCTTTCAGAGTTTCAGGGTGATGTTATCAATATACTGCCAGCTATTTATTGAACCCCCCATGGCAGGGTTTAAGTACTTCCTTGGAGATGCTGAAAGTCCTCAGCTGATACTGGAAACCTTGCAAGCTTTTGGAAATAGCCAGAACATATTTTACACTGTAGATGACCAGCCCCTTGGTGTTCATCTTAAATGAAATTGATGCCTTGCATTTTATTTGGTAGCTTCACATGTGGTGACCTTGATGCATTCATATTTTTAGAAATATTAAGATATTATTTCTTAAATTGAATTAATTTCATTGAATTAAAATAAATTGAATTTAATTTCTTTAAAAATAAGAAATATTATGTAAAGCTGAGAGTACTAGAAATTATATGTGGGAAACCCCCCAACTTTTGAGGACTATAATCCCCTTTGGGCAAGGACTTCTCTTTTCATTTGAGAAACACCTAGCATGCCTAGCCCTGGCTCTGTGGCTTCAGCATTTATCTGTTTTCACCACACCAATAATGAAATATGATGTGTGTGTTCACATATGAAACATCTTAAACCAGGATCTAATTTAGACCATAAAACTAAATCCAAGTGAAGGAATGGAAGTAGCTATGTCTTTTGAACACTAGGAGCAGAACAATTAGGGAAGGAGATTTTGACAACCCTCTGAACTTCTTAATTCTCAGGTACCTACAGGCAGGGCACAGACTGTGGCATGAAGGGAAACTCTTGATCTGCTGTTGAGCCAGGACACTCCTCCTGGACCTTCCAACAATGGAGTGAAGGAGGAAACTGGAATAAGGTGCTATCAATCCCCAGCAGTCCCCAGCTACTCAGCATTTATAGGAAAGCTAATTTCCCAGAGGACAGAGTTTTATCTGAGATTGCAACACTAACTTAGAACCACATTGTGATTTAATTAAAAAATCTGTACTACGTGGAATTAGTATGGAAAGGATTGAAACCTGGGCCACTGATATCAAATGGAGCTCTTATCAGGAACACTGTGGGGGGATGACCCTGGCTGGACAGCAGGTGCCCACCAAAGCTATGCTATCACTCCCCTCCTCAGCTGGACAGGGGAAAGAAAATACAACAAAAGGCATGTGGGTTGAGATAAGGACTGGGAGAAATCATCCCCTAGTTACCATCATGGGCAAAACAGACTCGACTTGGGGAAATTTGTTTAATCCATTACCCACCAAATGGGAACAGGGTAATAAGAAATAAAAAATAAGTCTTAAAACACCTTCCCACACCTTCTTCCTGAGATTAACTTCACTCCAAATTCTCTCTACCTGCTCCCTGCCAGTGATTCGGGGGGATGGAGAATGGAGGCTGCAGTCAGTTGATTACACATTGTTCTGCTGCTCTTTCCTCCTCAAGAGGAGGTCTCCTCACCCTCTTCCCCATCTCCAGCATAGTGTTCCTCCAAAGGGAGACAGTCCTCCATGAACTGCTCCAATGAGAGTCTTTCTCACGTGCTACGGTTCCTCACAAACCACTCCAGTGGGGGTCCCTTCCGCAGGGTGTAGTCCTTCAGGAACGGATTGCTGCAGTGTGGGTTCCCTGGGAGGTCACAAGTCCTGCCAGCAAACCTGCTCCAGCATGGGCTCCTCTCTCCACAGGCCCACATGTCCTGCCAGGAGTCTGCTCCAGCATGGGTTTCTCATGGTGTCACAGCCTCCTCTGGGCATCCACCTGCTCTGGCGAGTGTTCCTCCATGGGCTGCTCCACCATTAACCGCCATGGGATGCAGAGGAGCAGCCTTCCTCACCATGGTCCTCAACATGGGCTGCAGGGGAATCTCTGCCCTGGGGCCTGGAGAACCTCCTCCCCCTCCTTCTTCGCTGACCTTGGTGGCTGCAGAGCTGTTTCTCTCCCAGATTCTCACTCCTCTCCATGGATGCTGTTGCTGAGGGACACTATTTTTTTTTCCCCTTCTAAAATATATTATCACAGAGGTGCTACAGCCATTGCTGATGAGCTTGGCCTTGGCCAGTGGTGGATCTATCTTGGTGATGGCTGGCACTGCCTCTGTTGGACACAGGGGAAGTTTCTAGCAGCTTCTCACAGAAGCCACTCCTGTTGCCACCCCCACAACCTAAGCCTTGCCATGCAAATCCAATATAAACATATAAAAGAAGCCTGGCCTTCTTAGTGGGCTCAGCAGAGAGTGGCTCCATCTGCTAGCAGATCATTCTAGACACTGACATCACCTCTGTGCCAATAACGTGTGCAGTTGGCAAGGAAATTGTCCGGGTAGTAAATGAGGAGAAAAGTTACCTGTGCTGTGCAAGCTGAACAGCTTCATTACGTTGTCACCACAAGCATGGTGCATTTTAATGAAACTAAACAGAAAATAATACACATGGAGCAAAATTGCAAGTTCTGGTTTGGGGATGTGAGGCTGTCTTGGCAAGCAGTCACTTATGGACTTCTTTAGTAACCTCTGGTAATCATCTCGAGGAGAATATTCCATGCACAAGAAAGCAAATGTCCTACAGGCATCTGCAGATATCTTGGATCTAGGAAGCAGGGCACCAGGCAGATGTCTGTGCCCATCTATGTAACTCTTAGTGTGAAGTGTTATGTCCACGAGGGATGGTGGTGGCATTTCAGGAAGAAATCAGAAATTTGAGGAAATGATAAAAATATGATAAAATGATAGAAAGTGCTAGGCCAGTCTCATTATAGGGGAAGAATTAAACTTACAAGTTTAGAAGAGAGGATCATTATGGATAGACACTTAAACACTGAAAAGCTATCAGGTGGTGTGAGCTTTTTGACCTTTCCATAAAGGCATAATAAAATTTAATCACTGGGAAGTGGAGTTTGAGAAATGAAACTTCAGAATAAGATGTAATTACGGTGATTAACTCCTGCTATCATCCTTCTGCTGGATGCTCCATTCTACCATCATGGGTTTGTGCCTCAAGAAACAATGAGAAATCTATGTCCAGATACAATTTCAAATCTGACTTCAATTAATGGAAGAAAACCTCCACGTTCTGATTGAACACATACAAAGCAGCCAACAAAATAGTTTAAAACTACCTTTGGATTAATTAAGTGGCACTGGTCCTTATCTGCTTGTTGATTCTGTTAATGATCATGCCAAGCACTTAATGCAGAGATCATACAATGGCAAGAATCAAAGCATTAGTCTTTAAATAAAGAAAAAAACCTAGAAGCAAACAGAAACAAAGCCTACAGTGATATCCTGCTACATATCCATTACTGGTCCAAGACCAGAAATATCTAGCCACATTTGGATGGACCATTTGGATGGGTTTTTGGCTTTCTTTGTGTTAGAGCATATTTCACACCTCATCAACAGTTTACTTCAGAATGCCAGGCTTAGTATGTCCACTGTTTTTTTTACCAGCCTATAAAATCTGTCTTTTACATCTTAATGAAATGGAGAGAGTTTCATAAACACCATATGCACTACCAAAGATAAAACTTTCCACGTTATTAGATGACTTTGTTTATTGCTGTTGAAATAGACCTTGAGTCAAAAAACCCAAACCTCCCTAGAAGCAGACTAAGGACAGGTTAACTTTTGCAGGTCACTTTTCTGGAGGTGCATGAGAATTTCTTTATTAGGTATGACCCAGCTCGTAGGCCATGTATTTACCCTTTTGGCAGAGCAAATTGTTACAAAAACTATGGTGCTGCTGGAGTAGATACTAGTTGGTATCTTGTTAATGTGGATTTCACTGTGTCCAACTTATTCTTTAGCATCTGTATGCAGTTTGATAAGTGGTGTGAAGCCAGTGAGGTATTTCATTCGATGCTGTGAGCCAGGCTGCTGAAGGCAGTAGCTTCAGCAATAAAACCACAGAGAATAGACTGTACTGGTGGTGGAAGCAGGTGGGTTACCTCTCCCTCTGTCACCCTCCTCCCCTGCAGCCCTACTGTGTCTGCTCCTAAAAGGAGAGTTAAGATCCACATGGAACTGAAATCCCTGGGTTTGAAATTAATACCTCCACTGAGCACCTTCAGTGAAAGCTGGACAAATTGGTTGACTCTTCCTCTGGACAAATCCTAATTTCAGTTCCTTAGATATTAACCTGATTTATAAGATGAAAATTACTTGAGACAGCACCATGACATCTGCTCTACAATTTTCCATAGAGACAAAAAAGATAAAAAATAATTTTTCAAATAGAAGTGCTTCCCTGTGATTGCTCCCTGTGTCATTATTGTGGTTGGATAGTCTGTATTTTTGTGAGCAATCAAATCTGAGATTTGATGTAGTAAAATGCTTAAAAACCTGTCCTTGACAGCTATAAATCATTAGATTAATTTATCTTGGTAAGGAAGGTTAAAGAGGAACCAAGTACTTGTGTGCGTGGGTGAGTGCACGCATGTGCACACGCGAGTGCACGTGGGATTGGAGAGGGCTGGTGTGTTAACATTTCTAACAGAGGGGTCTTTATCTAACAAAGCACCATCAGACAAGCCTCCACTTTAAATAGGACTGTGACCATAAGATAAGGCCCATAAAGAGATATCTTGCTATCTACTATCAGGGCAGAAACATGAAAATCTGATGGTGAATTGCTCCAGCAAATACATTCTTAGCAGAGCACAGGGTTGGAGCTACAGCCAGAAGCATTCAGAATAAAAATAAGAGGCAGAGTTTGTGTAGCGAGGTTAATTGACCACCAAAACTACTTAATAAAGTGTAGTTGAGACTTCAGAGCTTGAAGTTTCTCATCAGGATGTACAGTGTTCTCTACAATATACCCTAGTTTAGCTTAGGATTATGAGACTGGATCTATGGGGAGAGTCAGATCGTTCTATGTGATGATCATTTGGCCTTGAAAATGTCCAAAAGAATTCTTTGGAATAATACAGACAAACATATGGACTGTGGCCTGTGTCCTAGCACTGCAGCCAGTGTATTCCCCCAGCCTAGCTTCGTGCTACCTCATCTCATCTCCTGGTTTCTGATCCCTTGCTGAGCTCACACAAATGGGCTGATCTCATTCCGTGATGTGAAGAAGCAAACCAATCAAAACCTGAGGTGTTGCAGTTGACATCCTTTTCAGAGAGGAAGAAATGCTCTGTTATCTTCAGCGTGGGCACCCAGGAGGATGGGAGTGGGGGGGAGGACTCAATGACCACCTGAGGTCCTTTCCAGCCAACATTTCTAGGCATTGGTGGATTTGTTTGTTCAGTTAAAATACCTACATTCTCAGGCCACTCATGGAATCAGAGTAAAGTCCCTCAAGTATTTTTTTGTTGCTTATAAAGAGTACAAGTTAGTCTTACACAGTTAGCACTTTACATGGCATTCCAAAGTATGATAATTAAGACTTCAGTGACAAAAGGTTGGCAGTCTCCCCACACTCACTTTTGTGCAGATTCCTCAAACAGTCGTGGAAAATTTCACGCATAACTGAAATGAATGGTGGATAGAGGTTTTTATAAGCTCTGGAAATGGAGATTTAAAAAATAAATAAATAAAAAAAGAATGAAGGTGTCTAATTCTAGACATTGAAATTATTAAAAAGTTTACTTGACACCATTTTTTCTTATTAAAGGTATTTTAAATGTTTTGTTGCAAACAACAACTAACTTTCCCTGCCTCTAAATACAGTAATAAAAATACTAAAAATGGGATTTTACAGTCAAAAGAACTAGCACAGCATAGTATGTTCAGCATATGTATTTCCACCTTTAAGAAGCACAATCAAATTCACTTTCTTTTGTATCATCTCTGTTTAAAACCCCACTAATTTCAGAATGGATTAAGTAGGAAATCAAACGCAAAACAGGCCACGCTTGTGCACGAGGAAACACACAAGGTATTAAGTTAATGCCATACTAAAATAAAAACAATGAATCGTCCGTAAGAAAGAAATACAAATAGGAGGACTTTCTGTAATTGTAAATACATATTTTGTTTTTTATATGTGTGTATATTTAAAACTCTTGCTCTTTTAATATCCATGAGAGAACTGAAGGTGCCTGGGAAAATAAATCATGTGAGAATTTCAGTACTGGCTGCTGCAGAGCCCAGAGGAGGTTTGGATAATGCTTTGGAAAAGTGAAGTGTTGTGGAAAATATTACAGTGTTGTGGAAGAAGTAATAGTTTATTAAACATAAGGGCTGCAAAAATGAAATGATGTGTGGTCTGGCAAATGTTTTCTTTTTAAAGTTATGCCTCCTGCTCATCCAAAAATATGCTAGAAGAACCCAGAGCTGGTTGAGGACCAGCAGCTGTACATGCCTGCCGAGCACAACAGTCAGAGAGAGTTAACACAGAGCTGCCTTTAGCTCTTCTCCGATGCACGCTCCAGCCAGGGTTGGTTTTCTACAAGTAGAATAAGAGTGATAAAGAAACCACTCTCGGAGAAATCCTGCCTATCTTTTAGGATTTATTTTAGAAGCAGCTACTGGTATTTACCACTTGGGAAAATAAACCCCAGAAGTGATGTTCTTCAGTTGCACACAGTCACAGCACCACTGCTTGGTGTTACGGACGTGGTTTGGGATGAGAATCTGCCCCAAAGAGCACTCGTCTATGCTGCTGTTGTCCAGTGGCCTTAGGAGTGTGTTACTGGGGCTCGGACTGAAGACCTCCTGGAGTAAAATAAGAAACTGAGAACACCTTGAGCACCCATTCCCTAAACTGCACATCTGAAGTTAAGCCAGGAAGAGGATGTAAAACATAACCCATAGCTGTGGCACCGCGGAGTTAGAGTGCAGTAGGTTTGTAGAGTTGAGAGCTGAGAGCATCGTGGCAGGAGACTAGGAGATGTTCTTGGTTCTTGTAGCTCCTAATGAATCAGCTAGTGCTGCCCGAGTCCTTGCAAGAGCTATTCTCACATTGTAGTTGCTGTGAATGTGCAGTGGCTTGTTAGGTTGAAAGTTTTTGTGTAAAGTAATTTTCCATTTAAAATTGGAGAAATTCCCCCCTAAAATTCCATAAAGAAGAAAGATATGGTCCTCGTTTTGTTCTGAACAAACTTGTCAAAAATAATTTCCCTGACTTCCAAAGTCTTTGCTACAGGTTTATGTTGATCTTCACAATGCTTACACTATGGCAAAGCCAGCCAGTGAGCTGGTCCTCTGAATTCTGAACACGTCATTAAATAAATAGGAACAAGTGATGAAATGAAAGGACTGACACATTTCCAGAGCTTGAATTCCAGAGCTAGAGCTCCTTGGGATTTCTCACCTGCACAGAAAGCAGGCTGCTCCTTATTTCTTGACCTTTCCAGCACAACCGTTTGTGGCTGGAGTTTCAGATGAGAATCTGATAAAACTGAGTGAGGGCAGAAGGGGATTCTGAAGTGGAAGAACTGCTCTTGAGAGCATGAAGGGGAACCCTAAATAATTGACAGAAAAGGCTGCTCTGTCTGAAGACAGCAGGTGCTGAGTGGGCTAGATATATAACATTCCCTAAATAAAATGCATGTCAAGAAATAAAATTAGACCACTATCCTTAAAATCTATTCTTCTAGTATTGGTATTAAAAAGACAGCTATATCTTTTCTGTCATCCAGAGTTAATAAAAAATTATTACAGTCATGAACAAAAGTAACAAAAAAGTCCAAAACCTTTAGACAGGCATCAGCTTCTTGATCTCTGCTTTGCAAAAGCCAATTGTTTCAAAGCTTGAAGGGTAAATGCAGCACCTCTGACTTCAGCTAAATCATCTGGTCAGATTAAGTAACATTGTAGTTAAATTGCACATCTTAAATCTTTTTCCAGAAGTGAAGACTTTGTAAAGGAAATACAGGAAGTTTTCAGGATGTCTGTTGTCATCTGCTGCTGACACCATTTTAGGCCTGGCATTGCAAAATAGTCTCAATTAGCACAGCAATCCTTTATGTTGTGTGGGAAAAGGATTTTCCTCCTTAGGAAGACAAAGAAAGAATTCAGCAAGTCCCTTCTAGACTTACTTGCCCTTTGTATCACTGAATAATTGATGAAGATAGTTGAATAAAATAATCTCCAGCTGAAGCTTCAAAAGTGAAGAGAAAATGGCAAAATTTTCTTTAAGGAATAGCTTCTTTTGGATTAAGCAATTCTTAAACAACATCAGTGGGATTCCAGAGGGTGCATTTGTCCTCGTTATGAACTTCAGTGCTCTGGGGTCTTTAAGGGTTGTTCTGGCTCCAGGCATTGGCCACTGGCACTTCGCTTGCTCAAGAGGGACAGGCAACAAGATTCAGCTGGAATGATGGTGCTGTGCCCCCAGGTACAGCTGAAAATGAACAGGGGTGGCCATGGTCATGCTGCACCCTACCACGGCGTACCAAGTTATGAGCACCACTTGATCCTAATACATTCACAGATGTCTCCCCAGAAATACCATCACCCCAACCATTTTGATGTTGGTCCCACTGGCAAAGGCCTCGTCCTTCTGATGCCTGGTGCCTGGATGCACCCTGACACATGGGGTGGCCTCTTCAGTCTGCCCTGTGTTCTCCAGCATTGTTCATCCGTGGAAGAGCTTGGGACCATTTTACCACAGATCTAAGGCTTCAGTGCATGACATGATAGAAAGCTAAACATAACAAACCATTCCAGATGCTGCAATCAACAGTTTTGTTATCATCAATCATTACATCAATGGACTTCAAGACACGGTGAGAGGTATTCTTGCAGCACCAAATTATCACAAATCAGGCAAGGAAGAAGACTGACTATGCCATGTTTCCCTAAATCCTTAGTCACAGTGGGATTAGGGCCAGTGAGTTCATTTACACACGTTGTGAGAACCTGAACAGAGCTGCAGGCCTGGCTTTAGGAAGATTTCTTTAAATAATAGTTTGGTTTCAGTGCATTAGAAAGACACGCTATGCTCACAAGTTGTTAGTGTCCTTCATTTGTCTGTTTTCCGGACAGTTATGCTGCATGCAGGGTATCGCATCTATTCTTTATGATTCACTGTTGCCTGCCCTGTTTTCCTGCTGCAAACCTCCATGTTTTACAGACAGTAATTAGCTAGATTTCATATAATTTCTTTGTATGCATTTCGAGCCTTTCCATCTTCTGTATGGTGAAACTGTAAACATCTTTCATTTTATACTGGGTTGGGATCTAATAAAAACATGGAGCAATGAGGCTATTGTTATAAAATTAATGAAAAGAGATCCTCCTGTAGATAGCAATGAAGTGGAAAAAATTAACATAAAACTCTCATGAAAAGAATTATTTTACTCTATCTATTTTGCAGCATCTACAATTGTAATAGCACTTCAGAGGACAATGCCAGGGTTTACTGTTTGAATTCAGGCACAATTTGGAGCTTGCTTCCAAGAGGAAAGGGCTTCTGAGGGATGCAGTTAGGTGACAGTACCCACTGATGCCAGGGGGTCAGGATGCACTCTGGAGCTCAGCAGCCTGGCAGCTTGCTGCAGATAAGCTCTGCTGAAAAAATGGATTTTTAGGCTGGCGATGTTTGCATCACTCTGCCACGTCAAGAGTAACACAGCACGTCTGGATAATGTTTTGAGAGAGGAAGAGCAACGGGGAAGCAGAAATGAAGGGTGAATTTTTTGGAGCTGGGGATGGATCTGATACCAAAGAGAACATTTTCCAGCTCTTTAAGGAGCTGTGGGATAGTGACATCACAAGCACTGGCCCATCCAGCACCTCTGGTCTTTTGGTGGAAACTTGGTGGTTACTTTAATAACCTCCAGTGTTACATCCTCAGTTCTGGTTGCTAGTGTCTCCAAAAAGAACCGCTCCCTGATTCAGGGAGCTCTTAGGAATGCACGGCTAAACTCTAAAAATAAGAAGAGATTAAAGGGCAATCCAGGGTTGTTTGTTCAGTGGGAATTTCTGCTGATGACAAACAGGAGTTTTTGCCTATGCGAGGCCATCAGGATTTGGCCTGGTAATTCACAGAGAAGACTGAGTGATTGAGATCAGAATCCACTCCCATTTACAGAGCAGTAAATTCAGAGTAACTCTAGTCCCTGGCATTACTGGAGCTACTCTGGATTTACACCAACTTCAGTGACAGCCTGTAATAGTCTACTGAGAATTTAAACGTCATGCCTGAATGTGCAAGAGTGAGAACTGGCTGAGTTATGTAGAGCTCAGCACAGACATTTGTGTCCAAAGATAACACAGAAGAGGAGCTTTTTGCTGCCATTCTCACTGCGCTTCTTGCACTATTGAATTCTGCTCCTCTTCCAAATGCAGCTGTAAAAATGGAAGACTTACAACTCCAAATGGACTATAAATTATTTATTGCTCCTGAACTTATTCTCAGGATAATATCTAAGGGCCCGTGGTTATTAATTCTGCATGTTCCACGGATGGGTTAGACGACCCAGCAGGCTCTTCAAATGCCAATTTTTTCATTTCTCCAATCTGCTTTAGCAAAGATGTACAGGATAGTTCTTAATATATCATCAGAACACTTTGTATTGGTGTGTTAAACACTTCTTTAATAATCTGTGGCCACGCTACCTCTGCTTCCCAAACCCAAACCAGGACACCATGCTTGAAGAGAAACCCTCCAGAAGTCAAGCTCTCCAAGGAAGAGAAGCCATGAACAACCTGTTTGGAATCACCTGTATTGTTCAGCTCAGTGCCAGCTGAGGATGTGAAGAATTCAAAATCAAGTCATTTCTGGCTGGAGGTTCACATGCGTATGTGTCATAGGAGATGTGCGCCAAGAAAGGATCATCTGGTGAGGTAGCCTTGTGAAATAAGATAGCTCTATCTCTATAACGGGTCTGATTTCCATAGATCTATTTTTCCCTCCTGTTATCTCTAATGTGTAGAGGCAGCTGTAAACTGTCAAACTAGGAATCTGGACGGAGCAGACCTTTTTTAGACAATGATATTTGTACCTTAGAAATTATTATCCTGCACTGCAAGCTTGTTTTCCTTAAGGAAGTCAAAGTCTGTATTAATGGGCAATCTTGAAGAGCCAGAAAACGGTTGAGATTTCTTCCTACAAAGTCAGTAAAATTAAGGATGGGCTGTTGGGGGGAGGGGAGAGCTCTCAGCTGCATCTTCTTTTTTGTTCCAGTGTGGCTCAGCTGCTGACTTGGTTTCCCTGACCAGCTCTTCTTCAATTTCCAGCTTGCATGATATGGTGGTGAAAGTTTGCTTTTATTTTTAATAAATATTTTCTTTGAGGAAAATGACTCTTGGCTCAAGTTACAGCCCTTTGCATTCTGAAGCAGCAATTAAGTAATTAAATTAAAGCCTGTAAGTAGCAAATGTTTCCATTATAAAACCACTAGCAGCTCCACTTCTTTAAAAACTAGTGTGATAAAAATGCCTCAGAAATTCTTTGAAATCAGATCTCTGACAAGTATCTAATCTTCATCTTTAAGATAGTGGGAAGAACAGAGGTTATGTAAAATCCATGTATTCCTTCCAAACCAGAAAGCACTCTGGTTTCTCAGCTACCTAAATTACCTTTGCAAAGTTTTATTTAGCATTACTGTACTTAAGGCAGTACAGATCTTCAGGTGCTTCAGTGCCATCCACTTTGGTTTTGATCACTTGAAGAAGATAGATGTTAATTTTGCTCGTTTCATCCCATCTACTTTGTGGTCTTCACCATCTCATCTCTTTCATTATACTCCAGATGTAAACAGATTCTAGCTGTACAGCTTCTCTTCTTCTGGTTCCGCCTTTTGAGAACAGCAGCCTTTTTGGCTTTGGCATCAACATGAGGATAATTACCATGTGGTCTCAATTTGCTTGTAGGTTGAAGACCCCCACCCTAGATCAAAAACAATTTCAGTTGACTGAAACAGCATTTCCCAGCAAATGGAAATGATGCATATCTGGCAGCTTTTCAGTGTAAAATGAGTCATCAAAACACGCTGAGCGTAAGCATCTTCACCCTTCCTTCCCCCAGCTCTTAATCCAGTAACTGCTAAGCATGGAATAAAGCTTTATCTTCAGTGTGTATACAAGACACACAGGGGTACAAAGATAAACACTTGTTTGTGAGGCAGTCTTAGCATGAAAAAGCATATATTTTGGATCAGATTGGGCTGAAATTAAAATTGCTGCAAACTATTTGCCGGGGTTCAAAGTGTAAAAATTAAATTAGCTCTTTTTCTATTTTTTTTTCATCTCTCCTTCTCTCTCTTTCTCCCTTCTCTCCGTGTAGGAGTTCTGCATTGTCACTTGTTTATTTGGTTTCCAATAAAAAGAAAAAAAAAAGACTGAATAAATCCCCTGCCACTTACACTTCAAGTAAAAAGTAAAATTCAAAAAAGAAAATGCTGTCAATGTTTCTCTAAAAATGTCAGTGATGAAATAGAATCTGCTCTAGGAACAGAAGTCAGAGGTGGCTCTGTAACTGCAAAGTGGTTTTTGGGGCAGTATATGGAGTCATTATGCAGAAAAGGGAAGGGTGCAAAAAAGCTGTGGGGCTCAGAAAGAGAAATCAGGAATGTACATGTGCCACTTAAAAAGATGAAATTTATTAAAAAAGAATTCTTGGTGTGGGTGCCTCAGTGTCTGGCACATGAGTGCTGCTTTGTTGGACTCACAGAGAGGTTCCCTGGAGAAAGGCATCCCTCTAGATGACTCCCAGTTCCTAAGGGAGAACTGGGTGAGCATCAGCAAGTGGTAACAAAAAGTCACCACTAGAGCCACACTCAACCAACAAGCCGTGGTCAGCTTTAAGCTTTGGATTAGTTCTTGATCAAGTCTGTGATGAACCAGTTCTGTAACTCTTCAGATTCCCAAAGACTTGGATAGTAAAGCAGGCAGAAAACTGAGTGAAACCTGCAGTGGTCTGCACCTGGTGAGGGATGAGAACCAACGTTCCTGGCTGATTTTGAGCTCTGTAGCCACACTTACACCTTTGGTCTATTTGACATGCCTACTGACTTTAGTCTTGCTTTTAAGAGATCTCTGATGCTCTCATTCTGCTTTGCATCACAAGTTCTGTTGCCTTATTCAATGTATATATGACCTGGCAGCACTGTCTGAAAGGAAGGGTCAGTTGTGGAGTCTTTGGCATGTGATGATTTTTTTTTTACCTTTTCCTTTTTATACTTGCTCAGCATAATACTACAACTTACTAAAACTCAGGAATGATTGGAGAAAGCAGAAAAAAAGGCACTGCAGTATAATTATACCTCTCCTTTAGAGCACATTGCTCAAGGGTGGGCAAATTATTTGGTAAGAGATAAGTAGACCTGGCTATGTCATACAAACATAGATTGATACATCACTATTACCCAGCATCCACAGAAACAGCAGCGACCCAAACACTTGTGATGGGGAACAAAAAGTATGAGAAAGTTGAGTCTACTGCTTCCCCATCTTGGACTTACACCCTCGTCTGCAGACCAAGGTGCTCTTTCTTGTCTCTGGTTCTGAGGGGAAGAGAAGCCGTGTGGCTGCATGAGCATGGTGCCAAACTCGAGCTGGTGCACTTGCACTCTGCCTCTCAGCTCGATTTACAGAGAGTGCTGTTGGCCTGCTGCCACCAAAGCCAACAGAGCAGTGCCAGGGAGCAGAGAATGGGATTTGCTCTTGCATTTTTAATATGTATAATTGGTTTAGGCTACGAAATAGGAGCTGATGATCATCTGAATTTAGAAGCTGAGCATGTTAGAAGATGCAGGAGTGCAGAAAGTGTATCTGCACAATTTTATGAAAAGAGAGAGGACTGGTTTAGTTTTTTAATCTCTGGTCTTCACTCTTTCCCAATCTGTAAACTTCTTTCCCTTCAGCTGGCAAATCTGAGTTTGCAGGCACTTTGGTGTGGGTTTGTTGTTGGGTTTGTTTTTTTTTTAATTATTATTATTTTTCTTTTTAAATCTCTGTGCTTTGTTTTGAAATTGCATACATATTTTTAAACTGTCTATCTCTTTGCAAGGCATAATTTTCCTTCAGAGTACACTGGCATTTCATGTTGTCTCTTGTTATGGCTCACACTCAGTGTCAGAGCTATAAAAGCTGCTACTGTTAATTCATATTTGAAGAAGGAACAAAGAGAGCTTTCTGCAGACTGTGCACCTGGAATGTGAAGTGAGAATGGTGACTTCTGCAGCCTGCTTCTGCCAGGTGGCAGTCCCTTGCTACATCACAAACCCAAGAAAGACAAAAAGAAAATGTGAAATGTTTGGGTACCTTATATTTTAAGGCACTAACCTCTGCTTATGTTGATTGCACGTTTCATTTTTAGGTTTAAAAGCCATCCTGTTTTGAATTGTGTAGCCATCCATCCACGCCAAGCAACAGAACTGTCAGCTCCTGCAGCCACACTCATTTTAAAGTTTTTGTAGGATTTGTTATCATGATGCAAGGTGCAGACTATACTCACAGACAGAAAAGGAAAAGCTCCCTCAATGGGTTTAGATGAAACGAAAAGATACTAAAGTGCATTTGTGTTTCTGCCAAAGCTAAATACAACAGTTACTTGTTTCCTCTAACAATAGTTAACAGTCATTTTTTTTTTCCAAGGACTTTGTAATATTATGTAGCTATCATTGCTCAGAGCAGATCAGGTAAAAGGTAGACACCAGTCCCCCCTGCTTACCCCCAAGAAGCAGTGCAATGGTAAACTCTGCAGCTACTGTGTTTTCCTCTGTGTTTAAGTTTATTCCAGTTTTGTCTTCTCTTGCAGAAGTGTTGGACACTTGAGCTGATGGGTTTTCACTACAGTATTTGAAATAGCATCTAGCTCACATTTCTGTTGAACAGAAAAGAGCTTGCGTGCCAAATAAAAACAAACAAAACCAAACCAAAACAAAAAGCCCAGAAAAACTGGCTGTGTGGTTTTAGCAAGCACGGTTGAGATCTGGCAGATATGAAGCTCTAAGAACAGCTCTGGAAGGTCTAGCAAAAGACTTTTACTTCAGTTCTGAGGAGATTGATGACTACAAAAAAATCAGAAAGTAAAGTATTTGGATAAATACAGCTTCAGGATTGGCTCTCCAACAGCTTTTTGGAACCAAAGACAGAGAAGCTCCTCCTGAATTCCCAGGATTAACATTTCATGTTGTGTTTAAAAAGCTGTGCCAGTGAGTTTTATGTCTTCATGATCTAACTATTACTTTTTAATATTCTAAATCCCCTTTCAGGCAATAAGACTCTCCCAGTAATTCAAATGGAAGTAAAATTTGCCTAAAACTGAATACATCTCATCAGTATCCTGAGCTTTATTTCCTCCAAATCATCAGATAAATTTCATCTTTCTCTGTTTACTTTCTGTACTTGAATATCTAGAGTTCCTTAGATCTGCTACCAAGGCTTGATTCTGATTGCCTTTGAAAGATGGATTAAGGCTTTCCTCATTGTCTTCTCCTTGACAGAAACACAGATGTGTTAATGTGTTATTTCAACAGCCTTTTCTGCCCTTCTGGACACAGAAAGCCCACCTGCTCTCCCGGGACTCTCCTGTTTTTCAGAGTCTAATTTGCACCTGGGCTGAAATATTCCCTGGGGGATAATCAGGTGGCTGGGAGTAGATCAAGTACCACGTGCTTTGGCTCTACCTATTCAAGAGCATCTTTATCTGCAACAGGCCAGTGAATATGGGATAGCTGGCCTTATGTACATACAGTGCTCTCATTAGGATGGGAAAGCTTTTGTTAGGAATATCTCTCTGTCTTCTTATCCTTTTATATCACAGGGATCATGTGAAGACTGTGAAATCCCATATGCAATCTCTTGAACAGTCTGAGCAATGTATGGTGTGTACCACAGAGGCTGACAAAACTCCCTTTACAAGCAAGTTCATTTCTCCCTCCTCCTTTCCATCCACTGCTGCCTCTCTGAGTTTGTCAGCCTTCACATTCAGCTGCTAGGTTTTGTATTTTTAGTACGGTCTGGTCGAGTCTGATCCGATGTGATGTTCCAATCCTTTATGGATTCATATATTTTTATTGCTTCTATTTTCTTTGTCCCACCACATGCATTTATAGTCCATATAAAAATCTCACCAGTGAACTCATTACCTGATTTTTTTTTAAGCCTTCTTCCATATACTTCCCTTTTAACCAAGCACTGCCTGTTTTCACCACTTAAAATTTCTTCCCTCTTACCTCCTAATTTTAGCAACTTAGGTCCTGCATTTTGTTCACTTCTTTATGACATGCTTTATAGGCCACAGTCACAATGTTCTCCTTTGTCTTAAAAATAAGTAAAGCTCCATGAATTGGCTTAGACAACTTGTCCAGCTAGACTCAGGCAGTCCTTTAATTCAGTGTAGTAGCTCATAAGGGAAAGACATGGCCCTGCTGTGAAAAGGGACCTCTGCCACATGGTCCATTCTTTGGCTGCTGCTAAGTTGGTTACAAATTTTCCTCTTGGTCAGTTTGAATCTCCCCACAATTTGTTTTATCTGTTTTCATGTAACTACAGTTGCTGTCCTCTCATTATCACCATTTTGATTTCCTATCCCCTGGACACTTTTGTTTATCCCTTACTTCTACCCTGCTTCCTTTTGCATGTGTTTGTCTCTTCAAGATCTATATTTCAGGCACTGTCCCTGAAAAGATTTTGCCTCAAGCAAACAGCTTGAGCCATGATCATAAGAAGCCTAAGTATGCTCATGGTCTTGCTGTCATTATTTTTACTTCACTATCCTCTCAGTGCAAATCCTACTGGTTATGCAATGGCTATATATATTTTGTACACTCTTTCTGGAAAATGTCTACAGAGTACCCAGCATACCTTCAGGCACTGTGTAATTTACAGATCAGTATACATGGGAACGAGTTAAAGAGTAATACCGTGTTGCCTTCTATTCCTACTTAGTGATTCTATCATCCTGCTTTTCCTGTCAACAGTAGCCCCTTTATTTTTGCTAATCTTTTCTCTCTACTATGCATAGCAGGAGGCTCTCCCCCTGTAAGGCTACTTTTCCTACTAATAATGGTCACACAGCATTTCAGAGATGAGCATTTCATCCGCTGTGTTTCACCTGCAATTTATAATACTGCTTTCCAGGCACTACACAAATTCAGTGTTCATATGCCTGTTTTATATGTATATGTCAACATCTGTGTAAAGACAGCTGTGTGTGCACACAGGGAGGACAAAAGGTGCAAAATAAAAAGTTGGAAGCCAGACCTGACACAAAGAGACACAGCCATTTGCTCTGTTTCAGTCCACAGTGCCCCAGGCATCCATCCAGTACAACAAAGCACCTACTGGGTAAAAGGAGGGAGTCACCAAACAAAACCAGCAGGTGAGACAACCTTCACCAGCCACTTCTCACTACATCCTTACCAGCTGCTGTCCAAAAAGTCAGGCAACGAAAGCAAATTACAAAACAACAAGCATTATTTACTCCTGTTAATCCAGTCCTTTCCCTATGAAAAGTCTGTGCAGATTTAGCATGGAAACTTATTTCTTCAACTGCCAGACTTACTAAATCACACATTGTCATGCCACTGACCACGTCTTCAATTCTAGGGTCTAGTCAGAATGGTGGAAGCCAGCATCAGACTGGACTATAGTGTTATTACCTGTAGTTGGAATATATTGATACTTGTATTAACAGTTTTCTTAGCAAATGATACATTTTAATGTAAAAATGTTTCACTCTTTGAGCTGGAAATGCTCAAAGAAAAGAGAAAAGCTCAATCCACCAACACAACAGTAGGCAGGCTGAAATAGACCAGCACAAAATTAGAGTAAGAAAGTAATAATTGCTTGACCTGTAGGTTAAAGAATAAAGAATAAGAGATCAGCTCCAGTTATGTGCTGTAAAGCTTCAAAAGCTTCCAATTGAATCTTAAGATTCATAGGTTATTTAAAAAAAACCCAAATTTAGTTTATAAGACTTACTAGCTTGGAAACAGAGTGGTAATAAATAAAGACATGCAGTAGACCACAGGTGAACTGGGACTGAATACATTTCCTTGAATATACATCAGCCAGGGGTGGTATTAAGCAGACCTTTTGTCACCTCTGTGATTATTAAGATATAGGGAAAACTTCCAAGGGAAGCAGAGGAGGCTGTAAGCTTCAAGAGTTTAAAGTGGGAATGCATGTGCATCTGGCTATACACTGGTTTTCTCGGGTCATCTGCTGAAAGGCAGGGCACCTCTAAGTCCTGCTGAAGGACAGAAGGCAGTTTAAAAGGCTTCCTAGATCCACCTGCTCGGCCCCTTCAAATTTTGCTCAAAAATTCAGTTGATTTGTGTACTACGCCTTTATCTGAACAAAATATTTTACTCCTGAAGGTGAGCACCTTCAGACAGAAGTAGCCATTCTTTCATTTTTACTACTGAACATAAATTTAGGTCATTTACAAATACCAGTGATAGATGTGAAGTTTTAGTGGAGATTTATCCCATGAATAACATGGACAACTAACTTGTGGTCTTTATCTCCTCCACCTTGGCAATCTAAGAAGAATCACGACAGCCGTGCATTTGTGCAATAAATTCCCCTTAAAAAGTAAAGACCTCAAACAATTGAAGAGGAAGAGGGAACAAAGGAAGATCAATGCTGAACAGTTTTGAAATAAAGACCTTTCTCCCTCTCTTTGACCCTCCTTCCCAATCCCCTCTTTAATAGATGTTTCCCCTGCAAATGCCAAAATGTAAAACTCTTCCTGCCTATGACTTCCTGGGCATCAAAATGGATCAACGCTGCCGACTGAGGGGTGTCCACGTGGCCAGGACACACCACTGCCACCACAGCCATGTGGCAGCCCGTGGGCCTGGTGGGTAGGCAGGTAGGGGGGTGGTCGGTCAGGAGGTACCTTCTTCAGTGGTGTGCCCCCCAGGCCCAGCCCCCATTTCAAACAGGCCATGTGTCAACCCTAATCATGAGCATTCTGAGGCTTCCCATCACTCAGCATCATGAAGAACACAAAAAGCCACATCCCATGCTAATCTGACCTATCATTCTGCCATTACCTTATGTGGTGTTACAGTCATTTGCACAGTGGGGACTTTGAAGAGGAAAGGCACTAATTTAAAGGGATGATATTTGTAACTCCAAAACCTGGACTGCAGATTGATAGTAATTTAAATGGAAGAAGGACCTACTAAATTATACTTCTGGCGTATCACTAGAAACAAATTCCAAACACGATTCAGATGCCATAGAGGACTGCTTGGCATCAACACTATTGGCTGGGGCATTCAATCACAGGCTACTCTTAAATTAGGAAAGACCAATCTGGATCCAGACTGCAAATGGTTTCTCTAGACCTGGCCAAAGCTCCAGATACATCATGTCTTCTGCATGCTATATCCTGCATGGTTCCAGCCTCTCAGGAGCGTCTGTAGGCTATACTTGTGCAGGTGGTCTGCAAGCCACCAATGCACTGCTGTCCTACAAGCCAATTCCTGCAGAAATGGAGCAGTTCTGCAGCAGTTGTTCAGTGATAGGAAACTCTCCAGCCAATGGCTACAGTGATAGTCCATTAGGAGACATCATCCATTTTCCTAGGAAGCCTTCAAGTTAGGAAAAACAGGTTACTGAGCTCATGCATCTGGAGCTCATTGACAGCTCAGCTGCAAGATGTATAAAGGAAAGAAGGCAAGACAGGTGTCTTTTATGGTGGGAGAAGGAAATGGAAATATAGGTGCTAAAGTAGGTGGCTTTCATCTGGGTAAGAGGAGAGCTTAGTAGCATTTTTGTTTGAATGCTGGAGAAAGGGAAAATTGCCTTTTCCTTTTTTTCTTTTTCTCTTTTCTCTTTTTTTTTTCAGATTTTATTCCAGTAAACAGAAGAAAGGATCTGTATCAAAATAAGAAAACATTCAGACTAACATTAAACTGCACAAGAAGAAAGCAAATGCCATTTTCTATTTCTGAGTAAAGAGCTCATGCAGTGCCATTATACATTTTTCTGGATCAAAGATATATGCTTTGTCTGGAGTCATGCAATACGTTATTAAGAGCTTGGCTCTGTTGGTAGTGTTCTCTTAGGATGGAAAGATTGAGACAGTTTTCAAAGACATCGTAGCCGGGTGAAGTAAAGCTGAATTTGCTTTCACTTGAATGAAATATTCAAGTGAGACTTGTGAAGGGCTGTACTGGAATATTACAAAAAGAATGAAAGGTAAAACTAACATACTTCCTCTATTTCTTCTTAACATATAAAATAATGTGTAGGTTTGCATCTTTATTGTAATCTCAGTTTCCATATGCATGTTCCTACACCTCTTTTCAATCTAATGCATGGGAATTTGTCTCACTTGGCTTTTACGTGCGCAGACAAAACGTGTTTGCTCTTGTTCTGTGCGCTGACGAGGGGTTTGGTGGCTGCATTCTCCTGTATCAAATAACACACCAGGAAAAGGAAATCTGCAGGAATAGATTTATATGTGGAGCACATATTCACAAATAATGAGATTGAAATGTTAACCTCAGAGAGCCAAGTTTAAATAAATGTTACTCATTGATGTGGTCTCATTACAGACCTGGGTAGTCCCTTAGAAAAATCTTAGGGTTGTGCTTATGCTTGGTAGCCAGAGACATGCCCAGGTTCTGTGGCTCTAGAAATCTGAATGTCTTCTCTCTCTTCTCCTTAGTCCTTAGTGGGCAGCCCCACTTTCTTTTCTGCCACCTGCCTCAGCCTACTACATACAATTGCCTTTCATTTTTTCTTTTCCCATTTTCACCTGGTTTCCAGACACCTATCCTGTTAAATCACCACTCATTATATGCCCCCTTCTCTTCCTGGTGTTTCCTCAAGAGTTTTTTTTTCTCCTTGCCTCACATCTTTCTTTTTTATATTTTTTTTTTCTTTTCTTAACTATCTGCATTTAATCAAGTTACCACCTTCCTCCACCAAGTTAGTTGCCTGAAGCACAGAGGCATGATAAGCATGAGAGACAACTCTTACTCTTGGTTTCACCATTAAGCCTTACAGTAGTGGTAGTAGCTGCTGACAGCTCAGAAAAAAATGAGCTGCCAAGAAGGTTCTTATGCTCCACTCCTCTGTAATGCTGAAGGTCTGCAGTGAGGGTCTGTGAGTTTTCCTGTAGCCAAGCTGGATCAGCATTTTTGTTGGAATGATCAGAGATATTCCAGGCCCATCTCTATGAGCCATTTTTAAGTCATTTCTCCCAAGCATGGAAGTGCAACAGGTTTCAGTGAAGCAGAGATAAGAGCACATCTAATATGGAAAAAATAGTTTGCTTCATATTTCATTCTTGGGAAAGGAGAAGATATGGTACATGAAACTTCCCTAGAAAATTCAACTGAGGTAGAGTTCAACTACTGTTTTTGGCAAAAAATGTAACAAGTGAAAATAAAATCTCAATGAGTGAAATGATGTGTTACTTCTCTGCAAGTTTTGCAGCAAAAGGGATACTGGTGCTGCACAGTGCACTGCTATTGAGGTAGTGGAGATAGCTCAGACTCGGGTTTGGTGAACAGCCACAGAAGCACTCCTTGCTTCCTGAGGTGGTGAGTCCTGAAGAACAAAAAGCTTTAGCTCAACTATAAATTGTTTCTGTGTGAACATTACGCAGTGTAGAAACAGAGCACTGTGGGTGAGATGCTGTGACTGAGCTGCTGTAAGGATTTCCTTTATCATTAGTGGGAAATATTATCACTTCTAGAATGTGACTGACTTCATCCTACTGTAGATATCAACATCAGAGTCTAAAAGTGTGTCATTTTTCAATTGACTTTAAAGGAAGTTTAGAGTGACTAGTTCAGACATAGACACCTGAAGTGACATGAGATAGACCCCACAATACAGTGGTTCAAACTGGAAGATGACTTTTGCACTCTGCAAACACACAGGTATCATGAAGCTGTGCTGAGGCCCCACCAAGCAAGAGAAGTTGGCTACAATCCCTGAGCATTCAAATACCATGGGTAGACTTCAGAAAAGCCCCCAAAATGCTGAAGAATGAAAAAACTACATCCTGAAATCAAAGAGCACATCTACAATGGCAACACCCCCTCTTCTCTGTATGAAATCAAGGATACTTCTTGACAGAGAGAAAAATCCCACTGTCCTTTGCATCATCATCATAGATGGCCTGAGTTCAGAGTGACCGGATTTCAAGAGCAGCTCACACGGAGCAGCAGCAGAATTTTAGCACTTGGCTCTGCACAGCTCTCAACTTCAGAGCTGTGAGCTCTGGGGAAACACAGTGGGAGGAGCTTGCCATTATATCTTTTGGTATGTATACTACTTTGGTTTGCTGCATTTTGTATAGGAAAGTGCTATGCTAAAGCAAATCGAATTCTTACCCTGTTGTGTATTGGGTTTGAGGTTTTTTTATTCTCAGTGAGGCAGCATTTTTACTGGCTCTAGTGAAAACATTCTCAAGTGCATTGTAGGCAGACGCAGGAAATTTGCTCTCCTTCTGGATCAAACAGAGTCATCACTAATAATACAGCACAGGGAAAGGGAAAAAAAGAATAAAAAAAGAAAGAAAGAAGAAATGTTTTACACTCAGCACTAGAGGAGAGTGAAAACAGAACACACACTTTGAAGAATTTCCTTGCTGTGTCATAGTCCTGCATAAGAGAAGCTCCACAGCCTGGCTCAACATGTTTTGAAGTCTCTGATTAATCTTCAGGTCGAGTTTTGGTACTGGGTTATGATTGACACCATATAAAAGAATAAAGGCCCAAACAAGGCAAGAGGAGACAAAAAAGATTGGGAGAGTGTGAGACTGAGGAAATCAAACTTTTTAAGAAGTAGAGCAAACTAGGTGCTTTAAGGACGGGTGCAAAGTTGTGTCTTAGACTAGAAGAGCAGTATCTAGAGATAGGGTTTTTTTTCTAATAACTAAATATCATGGCTTAGCTGGGAGCTAGGAATTTATGTCCTTAAAATCAATCCTAATTGCAGAGAGTGGGCAATGTGAGAAACATTATTTTCATCAGAAACAGAGAATAGAGCTAGAATGCTGAAAATCACACAAACGGAGTGGACTACTCTTCTGAAAGTTTGTTACCACAACAATAATTTAATTACTATGGTTACATCACTGCAAATGCCTCTCTCTCAATGGTGACTCTCTGAGGAGTGTGTTAAAAACTGCAAAAATTCAAAATCTTCTCCATTTCTTGGTAACAGAAACTCCCTTTTTTGCTGTTTTGGTCTGACAACTTGTGAGCAAGTTCTAAGGAAAACCTGGACCACATAAGGAGTGCTCCACTGTGTCCAGTGGCTGCAGCCTACAGCAGGTGCCTAGGGAAGAATATATGAATGGCCAAAATATGTCAGTATTTTGCCATAATGCAGACTGGCCCGAAGATGTGTCATCCAAAACTGCTCTAAACAGCAGAGCAGGGCAGCTCAGGAAAGAGTAAAGCACAGAAGACAAAATTTTATTCATTAAGCAACAGGCTGAATAATGATATGTAAATAATGTCCCATATCCTAAGTTGGAAATCAAATATCCAATATTTTCTTTATCAAAGAGAAGAGCAAACCTCCCATCGTCTTCAGGACTTTCATTCCAAGCCTTAAGTAAATTATAATAACAAAAAGTAAGCCCAGCTCATTTAAGGCACTTAATATATCTTATTTCACAAGTGCAAAGAATCACAGCTTTAGCTAAAGGCCATTCTTTGTAAGAATTATTTGTTACTAGTTCATTGCTCACTAAATTTAATTAGTGCATTTGTAAACTATATTATAAAAGGCAGCACAGCAGATAAAATATAAAGGGATGGACTATGTTAAGATGCCAGGAAGCCCTCTGAAGTGAGTACAATTAGGGTTTTTCACTGCATGCAGAATCTTAAATTAAAAATGGAAAGTAAAGGTCAGTTCTGTTTGTGGGGTTTTTGGTTGTTTTGTTTTTTTTTGGTTGGTTGGTTGTTTATTTTTTCAGTGGGAGTAACTTAGTTCCTATTGTATCCAGTATATTTGAGAATTTAATAAAATAGGTTCAGTATTTTATTTAAATCAGTTATATGCTATTTTTATTCTAACCAGATATTTCTGACCTCATCGCATCAGAAATAATTTTTTTACATCAAAATATCATTACAGAATCCTCAAGCTATAACAAAGCTGCTAAACTCTGGAGTCACTACTGACACAAGTAGATTTACTATGAATTTACATCAGTGTGGCATTGGGATATGGCCCAATATGTACGTGTGTGGAGCTTTATTTTTATTCTACGTGAGCATTCCAAGAATTTATTCTATGTGAACATCTGAAGAATCAATAAGTTGTAAAAACCAAGATTCCAGCTTCCGGGCTGGAAAGGTTGGAATGAATGATAAGCACATGAGGACACTAGAAACCCTATTAACAAGGTTTCAGTCAGTAGCAGGTCCTTTTCTCAGCCAAGTCACCGAACAACCATCCCCTTTTTAAGGCTCAGTTCCAGCTCAGCTGGGGATCTGCACACAACGAGAATGTTTTCACCATCAGAGTGATGGCTTTCTACATCTCTGTTGTGTCAGCCTTGAGGTGATGACTAGAGGTGAGGAAGTTGTTATCTTAAGGTGGGTAGGTTTGAGGGATTTCCTTGCAGCAAACAAAACCATATGGCGACGCAGCTGTTGCTTAGGAGGAGGTATGCCAGGTAACAAGGGGAATGCCAGGAAGGGATGATGAAGAAACATCCCCAGGCACCTGGCTTACCTGTTTGCACTGCCCCAACCAATTGCTATAGCAACCTTACAGGGACCTACTTGCTCCTTAGGAGGACAAAATGAGGCAGAATTATTTAATGCTCTTATGATCCTCGGTGAAGAACTGCTACATAACAGCTAAGGTCATCCCTCCTGGCCCAAAAAACTTCCAACTGAACCTTTTGAGCTCTTGGTGACTCAGGTAACAGCCAAATCCCCAGCTTGAACCGTTTATGAAACCATGTGTTTTGAAGGACAGGGCAGTCCCTGCTTCCATGCAGTCTCACACATACTGTTAGGACCAAAACATACCCCTTGAACTAACCTGCCACTGTTAACACCAACAGAGAAAATATGAGGAAATGGCAAAACTGGAATCATTTCTGTGAACTAACAAGGCATTTTAATGTAGAGGTTATAACATTTTGCATCATAAAATCCACTTGTTACTGTACAAATGAAATAAACTACCTTTTCTAAGTTGTAGAGACAATGCTACGTGTCAGTCAAAAGTTTTCATCCACCATTAAAAAGGGGAGTAAGTCACTTCAAATACTAAATCTTCTGTTTTTACCTGGTGGCTGCATGTAGCCAAACTATAGAAACAAACCCAGATGTGATATGGTCCCTTCATATGATAGCTGCTTATGTCCATTTGTCTTCAAATTTACACAGCCTTTTCTTTTTGACAGGAGTCAACGGAGAGTATATTCCGGAGTCTGTTTTGGCTTCTACTAAACATTATAGTACAGTCACTCCAAGACAGGGTGATCGTGGAAGACATATGTCTAATACATGTGCTTGAAAGGCTGAATGTACATTATCTACCAGGAATCTGATCCACAGCCATAATTCTACTGAAATAAACAGACTGCAGTTGAAATTTATGCTAGCAGAGGATTTTTATTTTGCATTGCCTTCCCCTTTCTGCCTAAAATGATCATATGCAAACTTCCTTCAACTTGTTTTTAAGGTAGGAATGCACAAGACAGAGAAGAACGGTGTTTGTATGGCTGGGGTCTGTAATTTAGGCTCTAAAAATGATTATGGAGTCCAATGAAATCCATACAATACAGTCGGGGATGTATCAAAGGGGGGAGACTGTCAGAAGAGATTAGAGGGAGAGAAGTCATTTAGTCACATCATCTGCTGCAGCTGGATTACAACAAAGCTGGCAAAAGAGGTGGTAAAAAGAAAATCTACAGATAATAGAATATGAATTTATGGTTCCTTACCTCACAGCTTAAAGTACAGCCCCACAGCTACTGCTTCAGGGGATTGAAGAAAGAGAAATAGCTGCGGTACCTATGAAACATTGCCTGCCTTTTTGGAGCAGCCAGCTGGAATTGGCTAAAACGCAGTATGTCACATCAAATCTCATACAGATGAGAGGTTTGCTTGCTTTCCAGTGGAGATAACAATCGTGATGAGCCAGCAGAACTTAGTCTGCAGCAATATGAAAGCCTCGGCGTATGAACATTTACGAACTCTGAATAACAGGATGAGCCAACCTGTAAGTGCACCACACCTCTGTAGAGCATTGGATTTATTCATTCACAGATTTTTACTTTCAAAAACAACACGGAGAGCATGACCTCTTTCTTTTCTTCTGTTCTGCACCCAGTTCCTAGTCTGGGTCCCTTACAGCCACAGTTTCCAGAGAAAATGGTGTGCTGGCACCATGACAGGGGTTTTTTTTCTCTACAGCCTTGGAGAGCCTGAACATTCCTTTTTTCTTTTTTTTTTTTTTCTGAAACAGCTCACTGGAGTGCAAGCAAAATCCTCCACAGATGGAGGACAAGCTTGAGAAACAGCAGTACAAGAGGTAATATTTTATAAAGAAAATGATGAATGATTCCAAGAAAGGAATTAGGAAGCAGAAATCGTCTCAGGCGTATGTGGAACAACATTGTGATGTAATGGAAAATAGACTGTATTATGGCCAGTGGTTTGATAATGAAGGGAAAGCTGTGAAGCTCATTTGTGACAATGTAAAAAAACCTAAATTTAAAAGAGACAGAGCGTGTTGATAATGAGCCTTGAATATTCTTTCTTTTCTTTTTTCCCTCAATTTTGTCACCTTTGGTCTGCTTGGCATTCACCCAAATGAGAAGACTGACAGTCATTTCTCTTTAATAATCACTCTTAGAAACTCAAGAAGCGCTCCCTTTTCAGCTCTGTCAACAGGGAATCATTAACACTGAAAAAAAATAAATATATATGCTTAATTGTTTTTACTGAAATAAACACTCTGGGCACCCCCTGCCGTTTAATGAACATGTACTGGGTTAACTACAAGGGCTGCTACCACTGCCATCTTTGATTACTTTCTAGTGGCAGATGAAAGCTTGAAACACGTATTTTTTTGACAGTAAATATGATTTCACTTTTTTGGCTTCCACATCAACCCACCCTTTTCAAAGCAGGGCAGACTAGCAAAGGCTGTCAAAATAAGGCTAGCAAGTAAGTGGAGTAGCAGCTCTCTACAGAGTTTGATTATTCTTCTGTGAAAGAGTCTGTAAACAAAACCTTTAGGCTTTTGTCTACTAAGAAGTACTTAGAAATTCTTCCAGGCTAGCTTTTTTAATATGTGGGAACATAACTGCAGGACGATTCAAGAGCACTCAACGCTTTTGAAAGGGAGGTATTTTATTTCTGCAACTAAATGTGATCTCAGAAGCCAGAATGCAGGCAAAAGACCACTTTTTTTTAAAGAACAGAAATCCTCTGTGTGCATGGCTCCTCTGTGCTCTCTGAAAGACACCTTTCCTTTGCCTTGACTGTGTATATCAAGATAATAACAACAGAGCAAAAATTATTTTTGAGTATTGAAAGGCTTTGATATAAATTTTGAGCTTGGAAGTGAAATTTAATTGAAAACATATATTCAGTTCTTATTTTTTACCTCCATGCTTTGTGCGGTGATAAGAAGCCAGCTAGTCTGAGGCCTGATGTCCCTTCACTAGCAGTCAGTTGAGATGGCTGGAGCCCTTGGACAGAACTGTATGTGTTACAGGGCACAAGGACTCAACTTGCTTCCCTTTCTGGGAAAATATTTAATCTATGGTTGGGGGGTGTATCTCTTCACCAGGTCAATCCACCAGCTTCTGAACATGGCCAAAAGCCAGGTGCAAATTCATGGATGCCTCAGAGCAGAAACCAAAGGGATATTTCCATCAGAATTTCCCTCCCATAACCCAGGCCATGTCTACGAAAGGAAGTTAAATATTCCATGAACCGCCCCTTGATGCTGAGCCGTACCCAAATCCATACTGTCAAGCTCTTTCAGATTCCAAGAAGGGAATCCACACCAATGCTGTCATGTGGAGATGGTCTCTGGTTTGTGTTAAACCATAAACTAAGCTAGGAAAATGTTTGGGATGGTGATGGTGGATACAGATCCAAAGCAAGCCAAAGACCCCTCTGATCATGTAAGAGAATAGAAGATTTGCATTCCAGGGCCCAGGAACTTTCCCTGGCACAGCTAAAATTGTTAGTATGGATGCAGCCACATTTGTAAGGGCAGTTTAAACAGCAGCTGAGCCTGGGGTTTTTAACTGCTGCCTTTGCCTAAATATCAGCCTTAGCTGTCCAAAAGAGAAACCAGTTGCTTAACAGCACTTCTCGAATTTAGCTCCACATGGCTGAGGAGTGAATATTGGTCCTACAAGTTTGATAGGTTTTTGCTTGAGGTTGTAAAAGTTATTTCCAGTGTGACTTTGGTTTGCATCCTCCTATCACAGATCTGCTGATCACTTTAACACTACTGGCTATCTTTCAGTCATCTTTTTGAAGCATTTTTGTCCTTATTTATTAGACAATTAAGTGCTAGATATGCAGTTGCAGAAAGGAAGGCATAATGAAATCTTTTAAAAGAATTTATATTTGGATTTGTAAAAGAGAACAGATTTTATAATCTGGGTAGCTCTGAGTTACCTCAGGGACTTGCTGAAAATTAGGGATTACTGCATCCTCCTAGTGTTAGTCATCAATCTTTATACTCATCACTAGTGTTACACCCACCTAGCAGGGACAGTTTTAAGTGTCTCTCATAAAAATGTAAATATCAGCCAAACAATTTTTGCAGACTACAAATGCTGGTGACAGTGAGCCCCCTCCCCGCCTCAGCTGTTGCCCCCAACCTTTTCTAAGCTGCCAAACTGCTTCCAGCTTCACAGAAGAGTAATTCTGAAGAGAGACATCAGTATGATCAAAGAAATCTGCATAGTGCAGGAAGGGCTACAGCAATACAACCTCAGTGTGCTGCTTATGGCCATGGCCACACCTACTACAAATGACTTCAACTAATGGGACTGGGCAGCAGATGCCTCTGTGGTTCACCACACCACACCCCCCTGACCTGTCCATTCCCCTTCCCTGGAAAAGAGTGAATTCTAGGATGGAGCACCACTAACACACACCTGCAGTAAGAAAGCTCTTGGAAAGTGAAGATTAATATCTTAATATCTCTTGGATTTTGTTGAAAGGACCAGGATTTTCCAAGTAAATGTCCTTTGTCTTATTTCATTGTGTCAGAAGAGGGCATGGACCTGAATGCTATTGCTAGCCAAGCCTCCTTTGCATCAGACAGATGTTTTAACCAGGTGTTTTGAAAAGGATTCCTTACTCTCTTATTCGGTATCTGCTTTGTGTTATTTAGACATAACACAATTAGGACATACACCAAGAGATGTTTTACATTTCCCATTTCCAGCTGCAAGCCTCAGTATTTTGAGATGCTTGCTAACTGCAAGATCGTGCAACCTTTGTCTTAATTGGGTAAACAGGGTGTTTGGAGTATCACACAGCAGGACCAGGCTAATTAAATACTGTTCAGATTTCTCACTGGGGAGTTTATGCAATCACTGAACTATAAGCCGTAGTGTTGCAGCTCAGAAACCATGTAATTAAGGTACATATTTTGGGGAATGACTGTCCTTCCTTTCCTAAAGAAATGCTGTCATCTAACCGCGGCGTTTTATTGAGATGGAGTAAAGACAATCTTACTGATTTGAGCTGCTTGGAGAAAACTGCTGCCAATACATATGGTTTTGAAGAAGAAAGTGAACTTTTAATTTCCTTGGTCTTTGAGTGACAGCCTTTGAATAAGCATATTTTCAATTGCTGTTTGAATATACTCTGTTACCATTTTCTTCATTTCTGCAATACAGAACCGAGATAGGATGAATAAAATACCTACAACAGCTTCTGAGCTTTCACATTCAGATGTTTCCCAAAAGCATATTGCTGTGAGACCTGAATGCACATTGTCTTCCCTTCCCCCAGCCAGATATCCAATTGGAAAAGGCCTGCTTCGTTGGACAGACTGCCATGGAGTACTCTAACACACCCACTAGTCTGGATGTTTTGCAGGGAAGGACTTTGGGTCCTATCATATATCACATGAGTTTAGATGCATCCTGGATAGAGATGCTTAATCATGATGATTCTCAGGTGACTCTTATATAAATATATATATAAAAAAACCCTCCAAAACTTTATGCCCAAGTTCCACAGTGCTTATGAACGGATAAGGGTCTGGGAGTGCAAGTCTCCCAGACAACATGGTAGGTATGAGGATGCTCAAGCTGGCCAACAGGATATACTGAAGACCTGCCTCTCTCCAAGATTAGACATCTCTAATCTTATAGCTCTGAGTTAGGTGCCAGTATAGTGTTAGTGCTCACAACCTGTGCTTTGGTGTCTAAAGGTCACTTTGGGAAGGAATTTCTATCTGTTCTATTCTAACATATTCTTTCTTTCTGAAAGAAATGAAATGCAGATACCTAATTAGTTCTCAAAAGCTGATCTTAAATCTTTTACAGGTCTCACAAGTGACAGAGGAAGTCTACAAGTTAAACTCTTTTCTCCAAGATCTACATTACCCTGTAACCCTCCAAGTACAACCTGGAAAAGTTGCTTTATCTAGTGATCTCTTGTGCATTTAGATCATCATAAAAAAATTGCTCCTTGCAAACCAAAGTCTAGCTAATGCATAGTCAGGTACTGGAGAGAAGATTTTCCTCTGTTCATTTTAGTTTTAGAACACATCTGCCTGCCCTTGAATTAGTTTGCTCTCTGAACCGTAATCTCTCTTTTATCTGGAGAATACTTGAAATGTCCTTCAGTTTTAGCAGTGTATCTTGAATCCAGCAGAGATTTCTTAATATATTGAACAGATAAGAATTTGTTTCTACCCATTTATTACACCTGGAGAGCACCTCAACAATCCCTTGACCCCAGTTTTGCTGACTCAAAGTACTAACAGAAACTAGCAAAAGAAATACAAGTAATTTGAGCTATTCTGGGACTGCCTTAGAGCAAGAAGTTCCACCAGCTTGAAAAAATGTGAACTTTTGAGTTTGTTGTACACTACAGCTGGGTACTGAGTTACAGTATGAAAAATTATTGCCTGTAGGGATGTTAGGTATGTCTTCAACAACTGGAGATCACAACAAGGTTACTGTAAAATCCATGGAAGATCCAGATTTTTTTCATCTTCCCAACATATGCAGAAACATTTTTATAAGTTACTGCATTTTTAAATGCCATTCTGAGACTGTGCCTACACTTCCCAACATGTCTCCAATTGAATTTTGAATATATTTCAAAATTTTGTTTTAACAGATATGAAAAAAATCCAGTAACAATAAATATAGATGAGCTCAGAAAAAATGCACTGAGCTTGTTTAAGTAGAATCCATCCCTATGAAAGCTAGAAAGGGTGAGGAACAGAGTTAGGTGAAGTAGGGAGCTCTGGCTGATGGTGAAAAAGGCAGTGTACAGAGACCAAATGATGATTTTGCAATAAAAATAAATACACAGGCAACTGCTATCAACACTAAGAGAAATTAAATGCCAGCCTAAGTGGGATTTTCAAAGACACTTGGCACTGGTTTAGTTTCCTTTCTGCTGCAGTGGATGTGACTTTTGCTGGTGAGGTTAGCTGAAGCCATCCTTCCAAAAACATCGCCCTGAAATCATCCCTACTTCCCCTGCTCCTTGATCGTGGAAAGCATCTGTGTCATCTTTACAATAAAAACTTCAGGATGGGAAATGTGCCTTTGCTGTTTGACCTTGCAGCAGCAACCACACTGATAGAGGAGTGGGGATTTTTTTAGAACTTGGCCTCACAGGTCATTCCCTCTACCCCTCCAGTAGATGCATTTAACTTTGTTCCAGCTAAATCTTGTGAGCAGAGCCCTTCAGACTGAGACTCTGAACCGGAAGAGAGTTGTTCATCTTTGACAGCACAAAATGTGTGCAGCTGAGCTGAAACTGTGAACTGAGTTTCATTTTCTCTTTGCTCTGCCCCTCTAAGCTAGTTCTGACCTGACCCCAGGTCCCCTCAGGGTGCCAGGCAGTCTCTGCTTCCTCCTCTCTTTCTCCATGTGGTGGTGCAGCAGAGATGTAACTCTTGGGCAAAGCCAGCTGCGTCCCAGTTACTGGAGACATCTGCTGTCCCAGTGGAAGGGAGAAGAGGTGGATTGTTGAAGGAGGCATGTTATCAGAGATGTGGGCAGCTTTACAACCATATCATTTTGGGGGGGAGGAATGGGAAAGGGCACTATTAGGATTTTGAATTTCTCACCAAGCTTTCCTCTCCCAAATCAAGTGCACCCAGACTGCAGGTCTCATCCCACCCCCATGTGTAATTAGTAAGAGTGTGTAGTTCCCACTCAGCAAACCCATCACTGTGGGAAAACAGCCAGAGGGTTACCAGAGATGAGGATTCACGAGAGGCAGCAGCACTGAGTGAAATCCTTATGTTACTGTACACTGTGGGTGTGCAGGGGAGTAACTGGTGACCTTGAACAGCTGTGGCCATAGACATACCTTTTCCCCAGCCATGGGAGCTCTCTGAAGCAGAATGCCATCTGGACTTGATCTCCACACAACCACGGCCCTTGGTCCGTTCATTGCTAGCCCATCTCCTCAGGAGCTTCAGCTTTATTTTTCCTCTGAGCAGGATTATGCCACCAGGATGCACACAGGCGTTCAGCTTCCTGCTCTGGAGCAGACAGACATGGCAAGGGCTCTTTTCCTGTGAAACAACGGGAGGGAAAGAGTCTTGTGTTTTTCATTCCCTGCCTGATTTTAAGAATGGCAGAAAGCCAAGGAATAGCACAGTGTGTGCACCTATGCAAACCACAGCTGAGGGATATAATTTTCTAATCTTCAGAGCAGCCCTTCACATGAGCCTCGGAGACCGTAGCCCAGCAGCTGGTAATGCTGTTTTCTCAAATACTCTCCGACATAAAACCATTCACTTTGCATTTAAGCTCCAACTCACAGAAATGGTACTAATACGGAGCTTTCCATTTTTACTCATTTTTTTCAAGAAGAACTGCATGCATTTTGATTCTGGTAACGTGAATTCTTTTTTCACACCCGCACCTCTGAAACTGCGGTTAGCAACAGAGTGATTTCACATGCAATACTTCTCTCTCATGGTTTCCTTTTACCATCTCTATAATGAATTAGTCCTTTCCTCTCCATTTTCTGAAAGAATAAAGCATTCTTTGGGAAAGCTTAAAATTAAACCCCAAAAACACCCTTCTCCCCTCCTGCTCCCCAAATCTGATAGTGACAATTTATTCTGGTTTAGTGCACAGGTTGGTACTGTGATGATGTCAGTAGGCATACACATATTACCTTAAATCAGAGAAATGCTACTAATTCTAAACCTAAGAAGAAAACAATTACAAAATTGTCATAGACTTGTCATACAGTGTGGATCCTGGGAAAATAATGTTTAAATAAATTTCAATTTTCCCTTGAGTGAAAACCAAGAAAATGCCCTGATTTAAACCTGTCACTGCTTCCTATTTAAAAATAAGCAACTTTTGTCCACAGAGATGTCACGATTTTCATGCTGCTGTAGCATCCTGGATCCAGGCTGTTGAAAACGTGACCTGCCTAGTGTAAACAATTAAGGTGAAGGAATAACTACATCAAGAAATTAATTGCACCATTATAGAATCCATGTGCATGCTTTAAGTCCCAAGTTTCTTATGGTTAATGCATTAAAGAGCAGAGTTGGGCACAAAAGCGAATCAATTGAGATTTATCAAATATAATAAGTTACCCGTGCTGAGAGTAACAAATTGACTCTGACTTGTGCAAGTGGTCCACACCATATGCCTTTCTATTCTAATGTTCCAGTGAATTGCTTGAGTAAATAAATTAATTGCATCATCATGAGGAAGCACACATGGAATTTGCTTTACCGCAAGGCAGAATGTAACTCGGTAGGTGACCCAAATGGATGAGCAACAGAGCTGTGGGGAGCTTCAGCAGAGTTCTTGGAAAGCCACCGTAGCTGCTGCAACAGTAATTAGAGAAGAGCTGGCAAGAGCTGATGGTGCTGCAGTTTTAAATAAAACTTGGTATTTATCGAAATGCTTTGGATAACGGTTGATAGTCTTTGCTCAATATTCTTCATTGTTCCAACAGCCCTTTGTAGAAGAGTTGCGAGAACTCCAGAGAAGTTCCCATAGCAACAGCAAGGAGATGGGACTGTTTTTCTCCGAGCCCTGAGCGAACAGCAGTAACACACAATGGTAGTAGATGGGCCCTTCCTGCACCGAGCAGATCGACGCCGTTTTGCAATTTCATACAGAAGGGTAAGGTTTTCACTGCTCCCTCAAAAGAAATGACAGCCTTTTCTGTTAGGTATTATATTCTTTTCCCTCTAAGGAGGACAAAGAACCTCTTTTTATTCTTGGAAACAAGAATGATAACAGGCTTCACACATGCACATCCTAAACTGCAAATAAGGCCAGCAAAGGCTTGATGACCATCTTCTCATGGAAACTTCTTCAAATCCACACCAAAGATGGTGAAATCCACCCACCTGCAAGCCCCAGTTTTGGTCCCAGCCCTTGGAATGTTCCCAATGGCCTCTGTGTCTCTGCTGGGGCTCTGGGGTACCCTACGGCTCTCTTGCTGCTGCTGTGGTCAGCTGTGAGAGACCTCCCCAGAGGATTCCCAATGAATGGACTTTTTTCCTACAGAAACAGAGATGATCTGTGATTCCTGTGCACCCATCCAGGTTGAGAAGGGGGGCTGTGGTGAGTCATCCGGGCATGCCCCTCAGGACTCTGCATGTTTAGTCACTTGGGCAGGTCCAGCTACAGATGCAACATGACCAAAAGCTGTTGCCAAAAGAAATGCAGTGACCCAGACAGAGGTAGCACACAAACAGGTAACTGTCCAGGCCCCCAGCTGCAGGGAGTGCCAGAGCCTTGCACTTCCAATGAATGACCAGAGAGGCAATACCTGTGTTCAGTGCGAGGAGATCAATGACCCANTAAGTCGAAAACATCTGCAGTTAAGAAAAAAAAGCATGGTCCTTGTTGTTGGGGGACTCACTTCTGAGGGGTATAGAAGGTCCTATATGCAGACCTGATCCACTCCTTAGGGAAGTATGTTGCCTCTCTGGGGCCAGGGTTAAGGACATACTGAGAAAACTTCCTAGCCTAGTCCGTCAATCTGGCTACACCCGTTAATGATTTTCCAAGTAAGCAATGAGGAAATCTCAACAAGAAACCTGAGAGCAATGAGTAAAGACTTCAGGGCCCTGGGCCGAATGCTGAAGGGATTTTGGGAGCACAAGTAGTATTTGCTTCTATCCCACCATTAGCTATATTTGATGAAGGCGTGAACAGGGAAAGCGTGGCTATGTGACTGGTGTCACCAGCAGGATTTTGGGTTCTCTGATCACAGGGTGCTTTACAAGACCCCAGGCCTGCTGACTACAGATAGGAAATGCTTGTCTCAAAGGGGAAAAAGAGTCCTGAGGCAAGAACTAGCAGGGCTGATTGAAAGGTCTTTAAACTCGATTTGAAGGGGGATGGGGATGGAACGGGGCTATGTGGAGAGAATACCAATGCGCACGGCATGGGCAACGAACAGGGGAAACTGAAGGTGACAGCGGCCAGTANTTGGAGACAAATTCCTGCCAGGTGAGGCAGGCGTGGCACTCCAGAAGCCACTGAACCTCCCTGGGTGCCTCTGCAAAATAGATCNAACGAACAGGGGAAACTGAAGGTGACAGCGGCCAGTATCAGCTTCGGGGACTCCAGGTACTTCATCGGGGGCCCAGTTCCAGTGCCTTTATCTGAACACCCGCAGCAGGGGCAATAAACAAGAGGAGCTGGAGATGCTCATGTGCCTGCAGCGCTTTAATCTGATTGGCATCACAGAGACACAGTGGGATGACTCCTGCGATTGGAGTGTTGGATCGGAAAGGTGTAAGTTCTTCGGGAAGGATAGGCAGGGGTGATGAGGAGGGGGGGTTGCCCTCTATGTCAATGAACAGCTAGAATGGATGGAGCTCCACCTGGGGGGTGATGATGAAAAGACTGAGT